>JAVJAP010000217.1:0-600000 GCA_034770075.1 Aralia elata | reverse complement strand
CCGGTTAGTTATTTTGTCGGGGCCGGGCATCGTCTCCGGTCACCCATCTCGTAACCCCCGGGTATCGTCGCCGATCGGTTGTCTCGTCGGGGCCGGGTATCGTCTCCGGTCATCCGTCTCGTAACCCCCGGGTATCGTCGCCGGTCGGTTGTCTCGTCGGGGCCGGGTATCGTCTCCGGTCACCCATCTCGTAACCCGCGGGTATCGTCGCCAGTTGGTTGTCTTGTCGGGGCCGGGTATCGTCTCCAGTCACCCATCTCGTAACCCCCGGGTATCGTCGCCGGTCGGTTGTCTCGTCGGGGCCGGGTATCGTCTCCGGTCACCCATCTCGTAACCCCCGGGTATCGTCGCCGGTCGGTTGTCTCGTCGGGGCCGGGTATCGTCTCCGGTCACCCATCTCGTAACCCCGAGTATCGTCGCCGGTTGGTTGTCTTGTCGGGGCCAGGTATCGTCTCTGGTCACCCATCTCGTAACCCCCGGGTATCGTCGCCGGTTGGTTATTTTGTCGGGGCCGGGCATCGTCTCTGGTCACCCATCTCGTAACCCCCGGGTATCGTCGCCGATCGGTTGTCTCGTCGGGGCCGGGTATCGTCTCCGGTCATCCGTCTCGTAACCCCCGGGTATCGTCGCCGGTCGGTTGTCTCGTCGGGGCCGGGTATCGTCTCCGGTCATCCATCTCGTAACCCCCGGGTATCGTCGCCGGTCGGTTGTCTCGTCGGGGCCGGGTATCGTCTCCAGTCACCCATCTCGTAACCCCCGGGTATCGTCGCCGGTCGGTTGTCTCGTCGGGGCCGGGTATCGTCTCCGATCACCCATCTCGTAACCCCCGGGTATCGTCGCTGGTCGGTTATCTCGTCGGGGCCGGGTATCGTCTCCGGTCACCCATCTCGTAACCCCCGGGTATCGTCGCCGGTCGGTTGTCTCGTCGGAGCCGGGTATCGTCTCCGGTCATCCATCTTGTAACCGACGGGTATCGTCGTCAGTCGGTTGTCTTGTGAGTGTCGGGTCTCGTCTCCGGTCGCTTGTCTCGTAATCGCCGGGTCTCGTCTCCGGTCGATTGTCTTGTGAGTGCCGGGTCTCGTCTCCGGTCGCTCGGTCTCGTAATTGCCGGGTCTCGTCTTCGATTGATCATCTTGTGAGTGCCGGGTCTCGTCTCCGGTCGCTTGGTTTATTTGAGGAGTCGTATTCGATGCCCGATTCATCAAAATTTTGCATTTTTATTACCAATTTAGGAGTCAAACGGGCTTCAGGATCGATTAAGCTTGCAAACGGACTAGGGGGACCACAGATTGATCTACGACCAAGATCGGTTTTAAGATCGGCTCGCCCCTTCCCAGGCACGTCACTTTCATTCGTACCCCACTCGAGTTTCACACCTTTGCACATCCTTTTTGGCAATTTTTCCAATCTTCTTGCAAAAACCGCTCCGGTTAGATCGATCTACGCGTTACAGGTAACATTTTGACCGATCGTTTTTCAATTTTGTCAATGTTTTGCTATACATTTGGCTATTTACATGTTTAGAAATAGAGATGTATGCTTTATCATGCTATGCTATGTATTATTGTATATACATGTTATGTATCAACTGTGTGAGACATATTTTATGCTTATGATGTGGTCTCATAGATCTGTTTTCCTTTTTTGAAAGAAAATCATGCATTATGGTCCTTTTACACGTCCCAATTATACACATGAATGCAATTTTGATCTGTTGTGGCTTGGATAAATTGAAAACATGCTAGGCTATGCATGGGATGTCCATTTTACAGCCGAAACTCTGCCGAAATTTTTTTTTTTTTGTTTTTTTTTTTTAAAATGTAGTAAACATGCATCATGCTGCATTAATTATATGATGATGATAGGAATTTAGAATATTCGCGACATAATTCAAAAAGGGAACTTACCTTCCTCTTCGCTTGTTCTATTCCAGCTATGGATCCCGACGCTCCCAGTAGTTCTTCTGCGTCTCGGACTTCGGGTGTTCGCCGCCGTAGGGCTGCACCTGCCCCCGTTCTGCCCCGGACCCGCCAGGCTCGCCGATTGGCGGAGGCTGTCATCCGGCCCGATCATCCTGAGGTCGAGGAGGCTGTTCTTCCGGACGTTGCGGTAGAGGGGCCATCCTCCAGCACACCGGCCCCATCTCCTCACCGTGCCCTTTCTGGCGCTTCCGTGCAGATACCCGATCTATTGGGTCGGGATCTCAATCGTCACCTATCGACATCTCTTGCAGCTAATGAGGTATGCTTAAAGTACTCCTCTGAACTCATTCCCAAATTCTGTTTAGATCTGGACTGATCCATTCATTTTTTGTCACAGGTGCCCGAGTTTACCCAACCGAGGGGTAACTGGTTCAATATCTACTCCCTCTACACCGCTTTGCACTGTGATTACCGAGCGGTGGTGGACTCCTAGGGCTTTCGCCATTTCTTCACCATTATCCCTCGCCAGTGCCCCTGGGGTTACATGAGGGCCTTATCCGAGCGCTGGTTCCACCAGACCCAGTCCCTTCACCTTCTGGACTGCGAGGTCGTGCTGACCCCCTGGGATTGGAGGTACATCACGGGGATTGAGTTCACCGGATCCCGTGTCCCTCTGGACCTTGATATTACTCCAGCGGAGGTCCGCGCTTTACTGGGCTTCGCTGCTGATGACCGGGTCTTTAAGGCCCGCAGTATTCGGTCCAGCGCTTTGGCTGTGGATGCTGTCGGAGGCATATACGCGAAGCCATTCCCCGCGGATCGGGCTACTCGGGATATTCTGCTCCGGCGCCTATTCCTGACCATCATGAGGGGTTGTTTCCTGGGGAACAACTCCTCCACCATTCACTTCAGCGTCGTCGGAGCTGTCAGGGACGTGGACCGGATCGGTGATTATGATTGGGGGTCCTTCACATTTGCTTATTTCCTCCACGGTCTTCGTCTACGCTCGGAGGGACAGACTGATGCCTGGCTCGGATTCTACCACTTTCTGCTGGTGAGCCCTCTCCTCCTCTTTTCTTACTGTATTCCTTTTCCTTTCATCTCTTTTTTGCATTTGTCGGTTACCCATGTTTTTCCTTGTTTCTCTATTCACAGTTCTGGGCCTACGAGCAACTCCCCTGTCTGAGGCCGGTCACTACCCTTGGTTTGGATACCTATCCCCGGGGTCAGTGCTGGCACCACAGCACTTTGGAGGAGGTCCCGGTGTCGGGCAGCTTCGCACATTGCCGCATCTAGTTGGAGCTGATCACGGCCGCAGATGTCGTTTGGGTTCCCTACCTCTCCGAGCATCTGACTGTGGGGTTTGCCGATGGATATCCTGTCGGCCCGGAGTTCGAGCTTTCCACCCGTCGTCTCACTTTGCAGAGTGTCGGAGGATGGGTGATGTATTTGGGAGAGCGCGCATTCAGATGCGTGACTGGAGAGATCCGCATCTCGCATTCCCTTCCTTTCACTACATCCTGGCCTCTGGATTCTCAACCTTCGGAGATCATGCTCGTAGGGGAGGATGGCCGGATACTTTCTACGGGTCCCAGTACGAGTGAGACTTTTCGTACCTGGTGGGTGCCCCGTACTATCGATCCTCAGACCCGGGCCACATTCTTCCTCGGGGATATGGTCCCCGGCTCGGTGATGATGACTGACTGGGCAGCCTGTGTTCGGAGTCCCACCCATGCTGAGCAGATCGCCACGCTGACCCGCCAGGTGGAGCAGCTGTCCTTATATTTTCGGGTGTTAGGCCGGACCCCAGAGGATGCTTACGCCTACGATCCTGACAGTGCGGGTTATGATGCAGGTCCGAGCTCTTCTGATGCCCCAGTGCCGCCATACATCCCCTACATGAACTTCGGGCCTTCGACTTCGACGACTCCCAAGGACCAGTTCGAGGATCCCGCCTTCTTGGATGACCTTACATTTAACTAGATCCGGCTAGAATAGGGCTTTTGTATCTGGACCTGTTTAGATTTCTTTTTCATTTCAGACATTTATGTATTGAACTTATTTATTCATTTATGCACGTTTTTTATCTTTATGAAATTTAATTGCTCTACTTTTAACTGTACGATGCATGCTCTTTTTTATTTTTCATGGATAGAGAAATGACCCCTACACAGTCTGTTGATACTATTTTTTATAGATGTCTTCCTCAGATGCTGTGACACGTTTGGATCTTTGTCCTCCCCTAGGGTTGGCTGGCAGGCTTTTCCGTTGGTTGGACAGTTTATCGCTGGGCGACAGGGCTATTACCGATGGTCTTCTGGGGCATTTCCGGTCCTTGTTATCCTTTCAGGTGCCGGCAGGCTTTGTAGATGGTATTCTAGGTCACTGGGTCCCAGCCCGTCAGGTATTCAGGTTCGGAACAGTGGAGCTAACCCCCACTCTCGAGGAGTATGCCCGCTTTACTGGTTTGCTTTTGGACGGTCCTTGTGCCAGGGTCACGGCTGGTCCTATGCGCCGTCAGTTCCTGACTTTCACTGGGCTACAGAGGACAGCTCTGCTATCGGTGATCACATCAGACCATCTGGTTCCTCTTGCTTTCTTGATTGACCGATTTGGCTCACCTGACAGTTTCCATTTATTCTCTGGCGATTTTTACGTGTCCGAGGATCACTGGGGTGCTCTGAGAGTGGACATTTTGATAGCCTGCATCATCTCAGTTTTGTATTTGCCAGCCGGGCCCGATCAGTTGGATATGCGGGTGGTCGCGGCTGTTAAAGCCCTTCAGGAGGGTCACACCGTTCTTCCCATGATTTTGGCAGATACTTACATGTCAGCCTCGTATTGTCAGTCTTTCCGAGGCAGAGTATTCAGAGGGAGCTCGACTTTGTTGTATGTGTGGTTCATGAGTCATCTTAGTCCCATCGGTCATTTCCGTCGCCAAGGGTTTTGCTTCAACCATGACATAGCCATACAGTTTTCGTTTCGTCCCGTGAGTTGTACGGATACGGCCTCCTGGATGGCATTTTTGTCGGTTATTGAGGATCATTTTCATCTTTTGATCCATACAGGTTATTGCTCCTTTATGAGCTTTTTGACTCACGTGCCCACCCTGGATTTCATCCCTATTGCTGGCTTGAGGGGCGTGACGACTTACCATCCCTTGGCGGTTATGGGGCAGTTTCATCAGACACAGGATTTTCACCTTTTCACGGGCACGGCCGACTATCGATTTCTCATATCAACCCAGACAGAGCGAGATCTACTACGGGTATATGATCTTTGGTCTCGCAGGATTTTTTCTAAGTATAGTGAGAGTCGCCCTATCCAGACATTTGCTTACGTGCAGTGGTTGCGCGGAGACTTGGATCCGGCTGGTTTGAGTCAGACTGGGGCCTTTGATGATTCTGGAGTGATTTTCCCAGATGGTCCCATAGATCATTCCATCTCAGTTGATTCTGCCCCAAGTCGGGTTACCGAGGATACCCGACTCCGCCTGGCCTTGATTACTGCTGAAGTTGAGAGGGATGCCGCTCTTGTCGAGAGAGATGATGCCATTCTGGCTAGAGACGCTGCCATTGCTGACAGAGACGCCATCGTATTTCAGACCAGGACAGTTATAGATGCTCATTCTGGGACTGTCAGCCGAGCCACTGCTTTATTGGACCGCATCGACATGATGGGGCAGCAGATTGCAGGGGATGCTGATGATTCAGATCTATCCACCACTTTATCCATCCTGCTTCAGCTAGTTTCAGATTTGTAGATTATTTTATTTCCTACATAGACTATGTTAGTTCCATCGCTTATCGAAAGAGAAATCTTGTAATAAAATGACTTATATATACAGACATGCATTTAAATTTAGTCATTTTCCCTTTTCGTCGTATCATTGCCTTTCATTGGATCCTCATTTATATCCAGTTGACCGCGATTTTGACATTTTGCTTTCTTTCTCTTCTCAAGTCTTGATGGAGATCTGACAGATATTACCGTACCCCTGTCGATTTCATCGGATTGGGTCTTAGATCTTTGGCTGACTGTTTCGGTTAGATCAGGGTTATGTCATCTGGGATGAAGCTGATCTGTCGGCTGATTTCGGGAAGGTTTTGAGGGTGTAGGAAGGTTTATCTGGCTATTGGGAATTGGTTTTGTTTAGGGAAAGGATTATTCTTTTCGAGGGATCGGACCGTGCCATGATGGCTGCAGTCTCATTGCGGCCCACACCAAAGCACAGCAAGTCTTTTCGATGGGGGTGTAATTCTGTTCGCATTGGCTAAATCTTTTGTTGAGGTAATAGATGGCATGTTCTTTGCCTGATTCGTTCTTCTACCCCAGCATGCATCCCATCGCAATGGCGTTGACCGATATATACATGAACAACGAGATCCCATCCTTCGGAGGTACCAGCACCGGTGCCTCTGTCAGCTGTTTTTTGATGGTCTGAAATGCTTTTTGACATTGTTCATTCCACTCATGGGTGGCATCTTTCCTTAAAAGTTTGAAAATCGGCTCGCATGTAGTCGTCAAGTGGGATATGAAGCGGCTGATAAAGTTTATTCTTCCCAGGAATCCTCTTATCTCCTTCTCCGTGTGAGGAGCCGGCATATCCACGATGGCCTTAATCTTTGCCGGATCCAACTCGATGCCCCGGTCACTAACCAGGAATCCCAAGAGCTTGCCTGACTGCACCCCGAAAGCACATTTTGCCGGATTGAGCTTTAAATTATACTTTCTGAGTCGATCGAACAGCTTTTTAAGATGGGTTATATGGTCAGACTCTACCCTTTATTTCACGATGATGTCATCCACGTAGACCTCTATCTCGTTGTGCATCATGTCGTGGAACAGGGCCATCATGGCTCTTTGATAAGTAGCCCCCGCGTTTGTGAGACCGAAAGCCAATCGTCTATAGCAGAAAGTGCCCCAAGGGGTGATGAAAGCGGTCTTTTCTCGGTCTTCCTCTGCCACCATTATCTGATGATACCCCGCAAAGCAATCGACAAAAGAATACATTTCGTACTGGGCCGTGTTATCCACCAGGATGTGTATGAAAGGCACTGGGAAATTATCCTTGAGACTGGCCTTGTTCAAATCTCTATAATCGACACATACTCTCACCTTTCCTCCAGGTTTAGCCATTGGGACTACATTGGACAGCCATTTTGGATAAGTGGACACCATAATGATTCCGGCTCTGAACTGTTTGATGATCTCTTCCTTCACCTTCAAGCTCCATTCTGGCTTTAACTTTCTCAGTCTCTGCTTGACAGGTCTGAAACCCTCCTTGATGGGCAATCGGTGCACCACAATGTCGGTGGACAATCCGATCATGTCTTCATGAGACCAGGCGAAAACATCTTCATATTGGCCTAGCAACTTGGTTATCTCTGTTTTCTGGCTAGGGGTAAGGTCTGCCCCTATCTTGAGTTCCTTTGGCTTGTCAGGGGTTCCAAGGTCTATGGTGGCGGTTTGGTCTAAGTTAGGTTTAGGTTTATCTTCGACCCATCCTTTGATCTCGTCAGGTGCGTCGTCGTAATCTGTTTCGTCTTGCTCAATGCCCATTAAATCGAAATCCAGCTCAATGTCAAAATCATAGTCATCATTTAAATTTGAAAGACCGTTTGTTAGGCAAGGAATACTCAAATTGGTACACCTGACATGAAACAAAATACTTGTCATATATAAATCATTTTCACAACGATCACACTTTTATATAACATGATGAAACGACATAATTTATGCAAAATATAAAACAACAACAAAATAAATTTCTTCCTCCTCCCATGCTCTGGGGTCTACCACCCTGATGTCGGGTTTTACCCTTATTTGGATATTATTGGTTCCATGGTCTAGTTGTCGACGGTCGGATCTGATGAAATGCGCTGGATAAAATGGGGCTTCACATCGGACACTTCCCCGATGATTACGGCTACGTCGCCTGATTCCTCCTTCCTTCTTCGGGAATAATTAGCCATGTCCAATCGATGACAGGCATTCCTTGTTGGGCTTCCGGTGGTGTGAGAACATCTGTCCCCTCTTGATTGCTTGTTAATTGTCCGGGGATATAGCACCTGGTTTCGAACTCCTGCGCGACCTCATGTAGGAAACATTCCCTTTTGGCCGACTCATCCATTGTGGGGGTCAGTTCTTCATCCCCTGCCCCGATCACAAGCTTGACAGTCCCTTGCTCATCGTTGACCTTGGCCACTGGTATTCCAGCCAGTCGAGTCGGGGCTGCGCCTTGGCGGTGTCTCCGTGTCACGCCTTCAGGATATCCCAACCCTGTTTTGCCTATTTGATGGGGTAGTTGAACGGGCTTGGTGATTCCCTGACTGCTCTTCCCTAACCCCTGTCCAGGTTGGAATTTCATTTTTATCATTTCCTTTGCAACAAAGGTAAGTTCTGGAGAGATCTTAGGTTTTACGGCTGGAGCCCTCAGGCATCTGTAGTGGGGGTGATAATTTCCAACGCTTGAAAACTAGCAGGTGCCACCGATTCATCCACATTAATTACAGGCAAGTCATTCTTAGGAGGAGAAGGGTCATTACATTCCGCAGAGATTGTCACCAGGCTACCATCGATGATAAGCTTGATTTGCTGGTGTGGCGTGGAAGGGACTGCTCCGGCCATGTATATCCATGGCCTCCCCAACAACAGGTTATAACTGGCCGAAATATCTAGGACTTGGAAAGAGATATCAAAAGTATAAGGTCCTATTTCCACCGACAACTCTATCTCCCCGATTGTATCCCTCCGGGATCCGTCGAAGGCTCGCACCACTACATGACTGGCCCGTAGGCGCTTGGGATTGATGTTCATCTTCTGCAGTGTACTGAGGGGACAGATATTCAACGCCGATCCCCCATCAATCAACACCCCATTCATGATATACCCTGAGGAGATTACCGCAATGTGCAGCGGTTTTCGATGTCCCCTTCCCTCCTTGGGAATATCATCATCCGTAAATGATATCACATCACTCTCCAACAAGTGGCCCACCAGATGGCCGAAACCTTCCTTGCTAATTTCTTTGGGAACGTATGCCTCCTCCAGGACTTTTGCCAGACTTTTGCAGTGATCATTGGACGATAACACCAAGTCCATGATTGATGTCAGGGTCGACTCCTCGCTTAATATCTGGATCCCTCTTGCTTCCGGATGATCCATCCTCTTCAAGAATTCTATGGCTTTCTCCTCGGAGATCTCTTCATTTTTCTTTGTTTTGTTTTCAAGGACTCGCCCAGGGAGATACAAAGGATTCCCCCTGGTTGTCACAGAAGCACAACTAGCCGCTTCCTCTGACACCCCCCATAATTCTATGGTACCGTCTTTAGATTGCTGACAGGGATTTGCGGTCTCGCTGCAAGGATGAGGGGTTATGGAGCCGATAACTTGATGGGCCCTGCTATGTTATTTTTGTTTACACCGGCCAACCTGATTGGCGTTCCCCGTATACTCTCTCGGCCACTTATCATGCTGACCATTTCATCAATCTTCTTTACATAATTTAGCCTTGACGGCCCCTCGATTTCACTGACCTCCGCCACATTGACCCCTTCTCCATTATGCCTAGGCAGGGGATTGATTTTAACATTAGGGGAGTCTGGCTGCTCTACCACAATTTCCCCACTGTCAATCAGGTTCTGAATTCTATGCTTCAGCGTCCAACAATCTTGTGTGTCATGACCAGGAGATCCTGAATGGTATGCACATCACTTGCTTGGGTCAAACCTTCTTCCCTTCGGGTCACTCGGGGGTCCCAAATTGACTATTTTCCTCTGGGCTACTAACACTGCTAAAACCTGCTCAAGAGGATCCCCGAGGGGGTGAATACTCGATTCCTCGAGTCCTCGAACCTTCTTCGCCCGTCTGTCCTCTGATCCGTGAAGTTAGGCTGTCGGGAGGGCCCGGCTCTCTGTATCTGTACAGGAGGATTGTTCTCTGCTTTTCTGGATGATCCCTGCAAGATGAGGGAAACATCTTCTTCCTTTTTCTTTTGGACCCTTCGAGAAGTGCTGCCATAGTTCCCGCTTTGTATTTGCTCTGCAGCTGTTTCCAAAGCCGTGAAATCCCGGATTTTGCCAGATTTCAAACCCATATCCACCATTTCTCCGTGTTTAATCATCTCCGCAAAGGGTCTTCCAATCCCTAATATAACCCGTTCATAATAAGGAGCCTCTTGGATATCCACGAAGGTCATCACCATCTCCGACTCGCTCATGGAGGGATTAACCTGGGCAGCCATACCCCTCCATCGCTGTGCATAATCCCTGAAAGATTTCCTGGGTTGTTTCTTGATCTTCGTCATTTGGTATCTGTCAGGGACCATTTGGGCCTGGAAGCTATACTATGTTAAGAAGGTGTGGGCCAACTCTTCCCAATTGTGGATCCGGGCATTATCAAGACGGGCATACCAGATTCTCGCCTCTCTCGTCAAACTCTTTTGAAAAAGTTGCATTCTTAGACCCTCGTCTTCTGCATAAGATCCCAACTCCCCAATGTAGATTTTCATATGTGTATAAGGATCCCCCCCTTTCCATTGTATTTCTCGAATTCGGGGATTTTAAATTTCTCCGGGTATCTAGTACCGGGGAAGACACATAGATCTGAGTAATTAGCCCTGCCTAGGGAACCTATGCCCTTTTGGGATTGGATGGTTTCCTCCATTTGTTTCATTTTCCTTCGCAGGTCATCCGTATCTCCCTCTTCCGGGATAGTAATCACTGTTTTGTTAGGTACGGGAATGGCCTTTGGGACGACTAGCTCGCCCTTAGGTTGGGGTGGATCCTCTTTAGGTGGATCCTGTCGAGGTAGCAATTGTTCCTTCAGCATTATGGCCATCTCCAACATCTGTTTTTTAAAGTCAATAAATTCCTCCCTAGATATGGAACCAGGATTAGTAGGTGGGAGATCAGCCATTTCAGATGTAGAGTCTTGGGACCTTTTAGACTGTGAACGAGTTTAAGGAGCAATCCTGCAGAAAAACGGTTCGAAGTTTAGTCTTGGGCAATGAAAAGATATGGATGCATGCTAAAGTCGTAACCTTTTGGTGTTTTTGGGGTTTTTTAATCTTTTTCTGCAAGACAACACGTTAGTAGTCCTTATTGAAAAAAATGAATGCTAGACACGACTTATTATGCTTCCTCAGCTGTTCCCTGCAAAACATAAGGGTTAGTATTTTTCTTTTTACAAAAAGGAGAGGCATATATGAATATTTGGATGGGATTATGACATTTATAACGCATAAACGTAAAAGGGCATGAAGAAGCTTTTCCTACGTCGGGTTATTCTCAGGCTGACCTACCCTAAGGTTACTCTCGCGTGCTTTTCGGCATGAAGGTCCCCAAATCTTCGCAATTTACTCGTTTGAGTCCTTTCGATTGGAGCGGATTTGAGTGGTGCGTTTCCTGAGCCATCTCCGGGGAGCAGCCCCTTCGAGTCCAGTAATAAGCAACCGACGAGTTCGCCTCAGGAGGAGGTACACTCTCACCATACATTCACATTCATCGTCCTCACCGTATGCAAGTGATTACTTTAAAGTAAAACAACTCCATTCATTCATTCATTTAAAAAACACACATTCACATGACAATAAGTAAAACATGTCAAAATATCGCACGCATACACACATTCTCGAATTTCTAAAGGATAGGATAGCATCAAGATTTTAACGCGGCTTAAGACCTCTAATGAGGCCCCAGCAGAGTCGCCAGCTGTCGACGCCGGGTTTTTTCTCTCTTCCTATTTTTAGCCTTTTCGTTCAAGTGATTTTTGGGAAAAGGTCGACATTGATGTCGACGGGATTTTGAAAGATCGTTTTTATGATGAGCCAATTAACCAGAGTCGCCAGTTGGTATATTTGAAATGGATGTACCAACTCATCCGAGTTTTCATTTTTTTTACAAATCGCTGGCTCATGTGTGACTCCGAATTAATTGGTCTGCGAACCGAGATTCATAGAGTTAGGGGGCTTGCTTAAGCGAGGGGAAGGTGTTAGGCACCCCCCGACTTTCGTGAAACACGGTTACCGCAATCTTGATGCCTTTCCTATCCTTTTAATTCTTTAGAACGTGTATGCGTGCGTGTGTGTGCTTATGTGAATGTTGGGGTGAGTTGAACACCATTTGAATTTTAGGGAAAAGTCGTGTTTTATTTTGAGAATGCTTTAGAATGTCCTTCGGTTTATACGAGAAAGCTTTATGGGAAAGGTTTGATTTAAATTTATCAAAACTGCAAGGTTTTCATTAGGCGTCGTTTTGTCTAAACAAAAATCAAATTTTAAACCCTTATCGAAATAGGAATCGAGGCCTATACGTTGCTTTTGGGCAATTTCTAGGATCTCTTTAACCCTATGCACAACGGTTTAATAAAACATCCATTTATTTTCATAAAACCATTTCTTGCGAATTTTAAACACGATCTTTCTTTTTGGCTTCTCGTTGAAACAGAAATCGACGTTTTGTTAGCACTCCCAATTTATTATCCTCGTGATTCTAATAACCTAATTTGATTGATTTTATGAAAATTTTCATTGTTTAACTTCGAAATCAATTTTATATGTCGTCAATCAAAATCAAAGCATTAAAATGTGTTAGGGCTATTCACCGGCATGTAAGCCATCAAAATAACCCAAACGCCCACAATCACATATTTCACTATTTACGGGGCCTTAAACCCGATTTTCGCCTTGGCGTCGTTTTAAGGCCCGAGGATTACATATTTACAACGGAGACTACATCGTGCCTACTATCTACAATAAAAGACGTCCGTCATCGGATTTGGACCACGGGGTCGCTTTCCTAGGCTCACAATCAAATTTCCACACACCCACAATCGGATATTACAAGAAATAACCAACACGGATAATCTAACAATACCAAGACATCCTAAAACAGCGATCTAAAGGAAACTACGCCCAATATATCATCGTAAAACAAACAAAAAGATCAACAAATAAATATCATTGGGTTATTAGGAAGAATTTTATTCCGATGGAACCCTCACTAATAATCCCTAATTCATTGTTCCACCATAAATTACATGAAAACTACATTTAATTTGACCAAATGGCATGATAGAAATTGCAAAAATAAGGAGATTTTCACCTTGCAAATGAGATCAAAATGGATGTAAACTTGTATATTTGGATAGAAGAAAATGTATATATGATACAATCAAATCACAACAATATTATTCCTCTCTTTTTTCTCACTTTCTCTCCTATTTTTTGTTGCAAATCTAGCTATTTTCCTCTCAATTTTCGTGTTTTGCTGCTGCTGTATTCTCCTTCTTCTCTCGCCTGATCCAACCTTCTGTATGCTGAGAAGGAGATGAGCTGATATAAGCTGGCTGGCCGCCTGCCTTCCACTCACCTGATCTCGAGTTCCGTGTTTTCAAAAGGCGCACTTATTGGCCGCAGATCAATCTGCGGCTGGACGGTTTGACTTTCTCGATTTTCGTGTCATGCCTCGACTCTCGTGCCGTAACATCGGTTTTCGCTGACAGGCTTGGATTTTGCAGTCCTGGAATTACCGGGAGACGTGCCACATTATCCGGGAACGCCCGTTTCGGACGGTCTTGTTGTCACGTCAGCTTTGGTCGCTAATCGTCGCGGTGGCGTCGAGCGTTCATGCTTGTGCCCATCCTTTGCTCTCGCAGGCCGGCTCAATTGACGATTTTGCCCGCCTGTCACGGTTAGTATAGGGAACGCAAAATTTGGGTTGTCTACACTAATTATAGTAGGAATCTAAAACATGCTGAAAATAAATAGCCTAATAATTAAAGAAATCCACGTCCAAATTTGAATTAGAAATCCGAAGCCTTCCTCCATTTAGAATTAGAAACCCATTAATTGTTAGGAACCCATTAATCCGTGGAGAACAAAATCAGCTAGTTATCTACTTGGAAACTGCGTGGCCTACATGATATAGGAAACTAATATGCTAAGTCCATCATATGTAAATGTTAAATCCTGAATATGCTAGAAAACCCGTGTGATTGGCTGATTAGAATTGGAATGTCCGTTACCCGATTGCGAATTTGCTAGAATGTAAATTGCCACATAAATTGATTAAAATTGGCCTTGAATTGAACTCCATTTTAAGTATCTTTGAATAAACTTCAGCCCAAATATTTAAAATCGCTTGATAAATCCCTGGAACTTGAGTTGAGTTGAGTACTATGCAATTTATTAAACATATTATCTAAGTAAAGAAAATAATAACGATACTTGTTTACCAATTCGAAATCAATGAACAAGCTCGGCATTATACATTCCTTAGGTATTGTGATCTCATGAATAGCACATGCACTAACGCTTTCTCCCACGATACCCGCTTTGATAAAGTTGGACTCCATCAACTCTCCAACCCGCCTTGGTAACTCTTTCGTCTCCTTAGGAATACTAAAAGCTGACTGATATGGAATTATAGCTCGGGGTATATCATCAACAACCTGAATAAGAGAAACAACAGAAGTAGACAAAGAAGAGTTAATCTTGTAAGTATTCAAAAGCGTCGTCTTGTACGAATGTACAATCATTGACTTTTCAAAATACAACTCACTTTCCAACTCACTCTCCTCTCTTTTTTCACTCTTACTCTCCACTGTTTCTTTCTCTCGTTTATTTTTACTTTCATTCTTTTTATTCTCCCGTTTCTTTTCATTCTCAATCTTTTCAAATTTTTCTTTTTCACTATCAATCTCTTGATCAATTTCTTTTTGTCGCTCACTTGCTTTCTCTTGATCACAATCTTTTCGTACAATCACGATATCTTCATGGACTTCATCATGTACACTGGAACCTAACAATTCTCCTTGGACTGCATATTCTATTCCATCGTCCACCTCCCTTGGCTGATCTTGCTCCTTTTGTGCCTTAGAGATGTTTTGTTGTTGCTTTAAATAATTGTCCCTTATTTCAATAAATATTCTTTTGATGTCCTTAAATGATACCGGTTCCCTATACGCTTTTGGAGTTTCTCGTGGTTGTCTCTGATGCGAATCTCCATGCCTATGATCCTTCCTTTTATCATCCCAAGTTGATCGCCTTGAAGGTTGATTGACATATCTTGGAGTTGCATACTCGTCCCTCCTATTAAGCTGTACTGGAACAAACCGCTTCCTTATCACGGTTTTCAACTCTTTCCACGTCTCAATCGGATACTCTTCATATCTTTTCCTGTCACGCACAAATTGAGCCCACCATGTAGCTGCATCATCAGAAAATGTTTGGATCGCCAATTTAAACTTCTTATACTCGAAAAAGTCATGATATTCAAATTCTCGTTCCTTCCTTTTCTCCCAACTCAAATAAGCTTCTAGATCCGCTCGATCTTGAAAAGATCTCTTTTGTCACTCATAATTATTTTCACAGTTATATCCATACATGATTGCTGCAAAACTAAAGTTAGTAGATAAGGAAAATTTTCCTCACACACTCCCTTACGTGTTTCGCTCAAATAGTATATCACACAATTATGAAATCGCGTGTGTATCGCACAATTGGCTTTTAACCTCTAATAATCTCACAACTCTGCCTTTTACCTCTCAATATTCTCTCTTATAGATTCTTTTTTAATTCACCAAACACAATCACAGTTTACTAATCAATTCAAAAATAACTTATCAAGAACAAATATAGAAGGTATGCCTATGGTTACCAACAAAACTCTTTGTAACCGTCGGATTGTATGCCTAGAATATTAGAGTGGTAATTGATGGTTGAATTTGCGAAATTTGATGAAATTGATGGTGTGCCACAAATTATTGCTGCGAGAATTCGTTAGCAAATAATTCGAAACAAATAAAAAATTTTCCAACACCTTTTTTTTCCTAACTCACGATTTTTTTTTTTGCTCTTCAACAAGAAAATTAAAGGATAAGTAACCTGCTAGGAACTTAGCTTTGATACCAAATGATAGACTCCACGGCACGCTTGCGTGAGGTGGTCGTCGCCCGGATCGTATCTAGCAAAGTTGAACGGTGGATAGCTTGCAACACCTTAACCCCTCGCCTATATGTAGACGGTAATCTTGGTACAATTGTTCGCCTTGGAAATCTGCGTTGAATGGACTCCAACGATACCTTGACCCCTCGCTTATATGTAAGCGATAATCTCGGTACAATCGACGATTGATGCGGTAGAAGACGCCACACACAACTATGTATTGTTGTATGATAAGTCAATAATTGAATCTCAAGAAAACTAAGAACTAGTCTAGGAATTCTTAAAGAACCAAAAGATGAGAAATCTCATAAATAATTGTATTGAATAATTCTGAATGAAGTGTATCAAGTACATCATCTAAGTCCGCTATTTATACTACTCAAAAGTAATTCTAATCCTAATAGGAATTATAAAATCAACTAGAAACACAATCCTAGCTTACCAAATTAATTTGGAAACCAAATCCTAACTAATAAACAATAAGGAAATTAAATCTTCCTTATCAAACATTCTAATTATAGTAGGAATCTAAAACATGCTGAAAATAAATAGCCTAATAATTAAGGAAATCCGCGTCCAAATTTGAATTAGAAATCCGAAGCCTTCCTCCATTTGGAATTAGAAACCCATTAATTGTTAAGAACCCATTAATTCGTGGAGAACAAAATCAGCTAGTTATCTACTTGGAAACTGCGTGGCCCACATGATATAGGAAACTAATATGCTAAGTCCTTCATATGTAAATGTTAAATCTTGAATATGCTAGAAAACCCGTGTGATTGGCTGATTAGAATTGGAATGTCTGTTGCCCGATTGCGAATTTGCTAGAATGTAAATTGCCACATAAATTGATTAAAATTGGCCTTGAATTGAACTCCATTTTAAGCATCTTTGAATAAACTTCAGCCCAAATATTTAAAATCGCTTGATAATTCCCTGGAACTTGAGTTGTGTTATTAAGGTTTGATGTGAGCCTGATCAGGATTGTATCATTCCCCTCCTCTTGAAAAGGATTCGTCCTCAAATCTGCCATCCCCTCATCTTGAAAAGGATTTGCCCACAAATCTGATCCTACATAAAAACATACTAAGTCAGTAACATCACACAAACCATAATCATAAGTCTCACTTGTCAAATGCAATATATAAATAATATCAACAACGCAAGTAAGAATATGGAAATAGTCATCAAAAACTTCAACTCCTGCAAAGGACATAGCAACATCTGGCAATTCCCACATATCGACATGAACAACTTGTAAACATCTCTCTCCAAGCAGTGATCGAATCGGCATAACTCCCTGCAAGCTCTTCGTAACACAACTTGGAAACTCAAACTTTTGAACTGCTTTACGCAAGGACTTGTCCACATCAAAACGATGTCCTTGCACACGTAAGCCAAATTCTTCCAGAACTCTCCATTCACGAATCCCTGGATCAAAAATCAATCTTGTAATCTCGTCCATTTGCAAATATAACCACAGACGAATTCCCAGATCAAATAACAATCTAGTGAACTTGTCCATCCATCTCAACGATCCGGGGTCAAATATCAACCTTTGAAACCCAGCACATTGTTTATGCAAATACTCTTGAATTCCTGGATTAAACACAAAACTAAAAAAATCAACAAGTTCTTTTTGTCTAATCAAGAAGAAATCAAGCAACTCAAAATTACATGCATAATCTACTAGAACAAAAATCAAATCACTTCCCTGTAGATTCTTAATGAATTGTCCCATTCGATGTGCACATTGATCCATATTTTCTCCCTTGATGAGTATGAACCCATCCCGAACCTGCAAAACAAATTCAACCTTTCCTTGCCCATTGACAATAACAAATTCAACATTAAGTAATTGTATCAATGGAATCGAAAGATCATAATCAATTTCACAAGATGAAAACTCACTAGCATATATACGATGATCACAATTAAACTTAACTAATGCTAAAGAATTTCCCCAAGTGTTAACAAAAGTCGAAGTATCATCAACACATTTTTTCATGAAAGAATGTAACACATGATTTAACATGAAAACATTTATTGCACTAGTTAACTCGAATGAATTAACTAGATATATATGTAAACCATATTTCAATCCAATCCAATGATAATCACTTTTCAATTCAATACCAAATGATAGTAATTCTTTCTCATTCAAGACAACATTCTCAAATTCATGCAATGATAACAACTTTATTGGAAAGGCATTACTAACTGATAACAAATCATGCAATGAAGATTTCTCTACTGAAGAACCATGATCACTACCATTATCAATTAATGACATGTCATGTAAAAATTGATCAAAATCTAATTCAACATGTGAATGAAAAACCCTAGAATGAGTTTCATGCAAGTACAAACGATGAAAACGAGAACACCTATAATAATCACTAGAATAAATTCTACGAAGATATGCACTTTGACAATGAGAATTTACCAAAGGATAGTAAGAATATTGACAACGAGAATATAACGCATGCTCATAAACTAACTCGACAAATATCAAATATCCTCCATAGTTTATGATAAAGACGATTTTACCCTCAAAATAGCCAAACACAAATTTATCCATGGAAGCATGCAAAACATGTTTTAAATAACTCATGAAAACACTATATGCATTAGTTAATCTAACAGAGATAACTATCCACTTATACACGTCACATGTTAACACAATTTTCCATTTATCACTTTCACTCATGCTAAATTGACTAGGTATTGTCATCACATGGTCATTATCAACAAATGCAGATAAAACACAAGTAATATGCAATTTATTAAACATATTATCTAAGTAAAGAAAATAATAACGATACTTGTTTACCAATTCGAAATCAATGAACAAGCTCGGCATTATATATTCCTTAGGTACTATGATCTCATGAATAGCACATGCACTAACGCTTTCTCCCACGATACCCGCTTTGATGCAGTTGGACTCCATCAACTCTCCAACCCGCCTTGGTAACTCCTTCGTCTCCTCAGGAATACTAAAAGCTGACTGATATGGAATTATAGCTCGGGGTATATCATCAACAACCTGAATAAGAGAAACAACAGAAGTAGACAAAGAAGAGTTAATCTTGTTAGTATTCAAAAGTGTCGTCTTGTACGAATATACAGTCGTTGGCTTTTCAAAATACAACTCACTTTCCAACTCACTCTCCTCTCTTTTTTCACTCTTACTCTCCACTGTTTCTTTCTCTCGTTTATTTTCACTTTCATTCTTTTTATTCTCCCGTTTCTTTTCATTCTCAATCTTTTCAAATTTTTCTTTTTCACTATCAATCTCTTGATCAATTTCTTTTTGTCGCTCACTTGCTTTCTCTTGATCACAATCTTTTCGTACAATCTCGATATCTTCATGGACTTCATCATGTACACTGGAACCTAACAATTCTCCTTGGACTGCATATTCTATTCCATCGTCCACCTCCCTCGGCTGATCTTGCTTCTTTTGTGCCTTAGAGATGTTTTGTTGTTGCTTCAAATACTTGTCCCTTATTTCAATAAATATTCTTTTGATGTCCTCAAATGATACCGGTTCCCTATACGCTTTTGGAGTTTCTCGTGGTTGTCTCCGATGCGAATCTCCATGCCTATGATCCTTCCTTTTATCATCCCAAGTTGATCGCCTTGAAGGTTGATCGACATATCTTGGAGTTGCATACTCGTCCCTCCTATTAAGCTGTACTGGAACAAACCGCTTCCTTATCACGGTTTTCAACTCTTTCCATGTCTCAATCGGATACTCTTTATATCTTTTCCTGTCACGCACAAATTGAGCCCACCATGTAGCTGCATGATCGGAAAATCTTTGGATCGCCAATTTGAACTTCTTATACTCGAAAAAGTCATGATATTCAAATTCTCGTTCCTTCCTTTTCTCGCAACTCAAATAAGCTTCTGGATCTGCTCGATCTTGAAAAGATCTCTTTTGTCACTCATAATTATTTTCACAGTTATATCCATACATGATTGCTGCAAAACAAAAGTTAGTAGATAAATAAAATTTTCCTCACACACTCCCTTACGTGTTTCGCTCAAATAGTATATCACATAATTATGAAATCGCGCGTGTATCGCACAATTGGCTTTTAACCTCTAATAATCTCACAACTCTGCCTTTTACCTCTCAATATTCTCTCTTATAGGTTCTTTTTTAATTCACCAAACACAATCACAGTTTACTAATCAATTCAAAAATAACTTATCAAGAACAAATATAGAAGGTATGCCTATGGTTACCAACAAAACCCCTTGTAACCGTCGGATTGTATGCCTAGAATATTAGAGTGCTAATTGATGGTTGAATTTGCGAAATTTGATGAAATTGATGGTGTGCCACAAATTATTGCTGCGGGAATTCGTTAGCAAATAATTAGAAACAAATAAAAAAATTTCCAACACCTTTTTTTTCCTAACTCACGATTATTTTTTGCTCTTCAACAAAAAAATTAAAGGATAAGTAACGTACTAGGAACTTAGCTTTGATACCAAATGATAGACTCCACGGCACGCTTGCGTGAGGTGGTCGTCGCCCGGATCGTTTCTAGCAAAGTTGAACGGTGGATAGCTTGTAACACCTTAACCCCTCGCCTATATGTAGACGGTAATCTTGGTACAATTGTTCGCCTTGGAAATCTGCGTTGAATGGACACCAACGACACCTTGACCCCTCGCTTATATGTAAGCGATAATCTCGGTACAATCGACGATTGATGCGGTAGAAGACGCCACACACAACTATGTATTGTTGTATGATAAGTCAATAATTGAATCTCAAGAAAACTAAGAACTAGTCTAGGAATTCTTAAAGAACCAAAAGATGAGAAATCTCATAAATAATTGTATTGAATAATTCTGAATGAAGTGTATCAAGTACATCATCTAAGTCCGCTATTTATACTACTCAAAAGTAATTCTAATCCTAATAGGAATTATAAAATCAACTAGAAACACAATCCTAGCTTACCAAATTAATTTGGAAACCAAATCCTAACTAATAAACAATAAGGAAATTAAATCCTCCTTATCAAACATTCTAATTATAGTAGGAATCTAAAACATGCTGAAAATAAATAGCCTAATAATTAAGGAAATCCGCGTCCAAATTTGAATTAGAAATCCGAAGCCTTCCTCTATTTGGAATTAGAAACCCATTAATTGTTAGGAACCCATTAATTCGTGGAGAACAAAATCAGCTAGTTATCTACTTGGAAACTGTGTGGCCCACATGATATAGGAAACTAATATGCTAAGTCCTTCATATGTAAATGTTAAAAATTGAATATGCTAGAAAACCCGTGTGATTGGCTGATTAGAATTGGAATGTCCGTTGCCCGATTGCGAATTTGCTAGAATGTAAATTGCCACATAAATTGATTAAAATTGGCCTTGAATTGAACTCCATTTTAAGCATCTTTGGATAAACTTCAGCCCAAATATTTAAAATCGCTTGATAAATCCCTGGAACTTGAGTTGAGTTATTAAGGTTTGATGTGAGCCTGATCAGGATTGTATCATATTCAAAATGAAGAAGAGAGAGTTTACTGTTAGTTTTGGTGGTGGTGTTCTAAAGTTGAGAGAAGAATAGTTATAGGATTTGTTAGATCTAAGATCTGAGATCTGGATCAAGAACCATCTGTTCAATCATGTAACAAAAACATGGAAGTAGTTTTAGTAACAAAAAACGTGTATGGAGCTCAAGTAACTTAAAACATGTTTTAGCTTAATCAAAAACTGAGTTAGGAATTTTAGCAAAAACATTGGGCTACCTGGGTGCACCCGCGAGGCCAAATTGTCCGGAATTGCACCCCCCCTCTGCGCGGGCGTAACGCGCGCCCACACGCAGTAAGGTTTTCTGGCCGGAAGTCCAAGATCCAAGCTTGGCCCAACCCAATTCCTTAGCCAACCTCATGTGCGCGAGCCCATCCATTTTTCCTCAACCATGTTATTAAGCCCAACACTAGTGTATAGTAATATACCAAAGAAAGGTTCTCAAAATAGGCAATGTGGGACTTTGCCAAAGTTAAAGGTTTTGAAGTACAATTTTTAAAGCACAAACAACAATCCCCCACATGATTCAAAATTATCAAAGAACAAATTTAAAAGAATGAAGTCAGACAATATATTATAGATACATCATGTCGATACCTTGTGGGTTTGAATCGACAGTTAGTAGAACAAGCTCATGAATGTAGATTATAGGTGAATTAAAATCTTGAACCCATTATCTGTGATACAAACAGTTGAACTTGCACACATACCCATAAATCTTGAATCCACACAAGTCCGCGGTTGGGAGCATTCTAGGCCATGCGCCATATCCTAGATTTTCATAAAGGCCCTAGAGAGTTTTCCACATGCTCTCATAGGAAGCGACCCACACTTCCACCTTTATATAGATGAACCCATCAAGTGTAAACTGACATACACCACCCTTTAGGGCTATGAGTTTCATTAAGAATCTAAATGATTTATCCTATCACAATTTGTCAGTAAGCACCACATACACACAGGGATAAATAATTGCAGTGCTATAATTAAGTAATTTCGTGACTTGTTGTTACCCATTGAACCCAATTCATGGGATCTCCAATCACATGGGTTGGGTTTCCATCACGCATTACTTACTCAAAATGTTGGCAATAGTCACATCCCTCTGGATGCTTCTTGGACAATCTTTTTAATCAATCCCTTTGTAAGCGGATCCGTTAGGTTCTTTTCAGATCTCACAAATTCCATGGAAATAACACTGTTACTGTTCAGTCCTCGCACAATATTATGTCTCAAGCGAATATGCCTTTGTTTCCCATTATACACTTGGTTCATTGCTCGGCCGATGGCAGCTTGAGAATCACAATGCAGAGATATAGAAGAAATTGGTTTAGACCACAATGGTATGTCTGCCAATAAATTCGTCACCCACTCTGCTTCTGTACCTGCCAATTCTAATGCAATAAATTCAGATTCCATAGTAGATCTAGCAGTACAAGTTTGTTTAGCAGATCTCCAAGAGACAGCTCCTCCACATAAAGTAAACACATATCCACTAGTGGAGTTTGTTTCATCATTATCATATATCCAATTAGCATCACAATATCCTTCTAAAACATTAGGATGACCAGTAAAATGTATACCTACATTAACTGTTCCTTTTAAATACCTCATTAGACGTGACAATGCATTCCAATGATCTTGTGAAGGATTATGAGTATATCTTCTAAGTCTACTGATGGCATATGCAATATCAGGTCGAGTACAGTTCATTAGGTACATTACACTACCAATGATTCTAGCATATTCAGTTTGTGCAATACCAATCCCTTTATTTTTCTTTAAATGTATACTAGAGTCATAAGGTGTTCCTAATGGCTCTTCATTAAAGAAATTAAACTTCTTAAGAATATTTTCCACATAATGAGATTGAGATAAGACTAAACCATCTGCATGTCTATTAATTTTCATGCCAAGAATCAAATCCGCTTCTCCCAAATCTTTCATGTCAAATTTAGAAGATAAAAAGGTTTTTGTGGTTTTCACAACTTTCTCATCAGTACCAAATATTAGCAAGTCATCCACATATAAGCAAATAATCACACACAGTTTCCATCGAATCTACTATACACACAAGTATCAGATTCATTTGTCACAAAGTTATTAGACAAGAGAGTTTTATTGAATTTGTCATTCCATTCTTTTGGTGCTTGTTTCAAACCATACAATGATTTCACAAGTCTACACACTTTTTGTTCTTCTCCTGGAACAACAAATCCTTCTAGTTGACACATATATATTTCTTCATTTAACTCTCCATTCAAAAAAGCTGTTTTAACATCCATTTGGTGGATTATCAATTTATTAATAGATGCCAAAGCAATTAAAATTCTTATAGTTGCAATTTTAGTCATTGGTGAGTAAGTGTCAAAATAATCAAACCCTTCCTTTTGAGTATACCCTTTAGCCACAAGTCTAGCCTTGAATTTATCAATAGATCCATCAGCTTTTAACTTCTTTTTAAACACCCATTTACTACCAATAGGTTTACATCCTCTAGGCAAATTAACTAGTTTCTATGTATGATTAGACATAATGGATTCTAGTTCACTATTACTAGCATCTTTCCAAAATGTTGCATCAATTGATTTCATTGCTTTTCCATACGTTTTAGGGTCATCTTCAGTTATAAAATCTGGGCCAAAAGTTTTCTCAAAATGTTGCCTTTTACTTCTAGTAGAAGCAGGTACAGGTTCTTTATCTTTTCTTTTAAGAAAATCATTTGAAGATGGACTGCCCACGTCTCTTATTTTCATTGGAAGAATATTTTCAAAAAATTCTACATACTTAGTCTCCAAAATATAATTATTCTGATAATTATTGGTCTCATCTTTAATTACCAAAAATCTGTATGCAGCACTATTTAAAGCATATCCAATAAAAATACAATCCATTGTTTTAGGCCCAATTTTATTTCTTTTAAATTCTGGTATAGCTACTTTAGCTAGACACCCCCACACTTTAAGATACCCCAAGTTAGGAGCATGATTCTTCCATAAATGATATGGTGTAGAGTCTATCTTTTTATATGAAACTCTATTTAAAATATGATTTGCAGAAAGACAAGCTTCACCCCACATATTATATGGTAAACCAGAACTAATTAACATGACATTCATCATATCTTTAAGAGTTCTAATTTTCCTTTCAGCGACTCCATTGGACTGTGGAGAATAAGGTGGATAAGTTTCATGTATAATACCATTTAGTTCACAAAATTGTTTAAGACTTCCCGATTCATATTCACCTCCACGATCGGATCTAACTCTTTTAATCTTTCTGTCTAACTGATTTTCAACCTCTGCCTTGTATTTAATAAACATTTCTTCCGCTTCATCCTTAGAGGCAAGAAGATAAATTTGAGTATATCTAGAATAATCATCCACAAAAGAAATATAGTATTTTCTTACCACCTCTACTTGTAGTATTTTTAAAATCAGCTAAATCACTGTGAATTAACTCAAGAAGTTCAGTATGTCTTTCAACACTTTTAAAAGGTTTCTTAGCATGTTTTGCTTCCACACAAATTTCACATTTATTAAACTCAGTATTTGCAAAATTAGGAATAAGCTCAAGTTGTTTCAACTTTTTAATAGATGCCACATTCAAATGTCCTAATCTAAGCAAAAGAAGCATTCTTATTATTCAATTCAGCAGAAGCATCAAGAACAAATAAACCCCCATTACAAAAACCTTTTCCCACAAAATCCCCATTACGGGTAAGTACAAGTTTATCAGATTCAAACACAAGTTTAATCCCAGCTTTGTTCAACAATGAACCAGACACAAGGTTTCTACGAATATCAGGCACATGAAGCACATTTTGCAAAGCGATAGTTTTTTCCGAAGTTAACTTAAGTAAAACTTTCCCTTTTCCTGCAACTTTGGTGGTTCGAGAATCCCCCATATAGATATTTTCCCCATTAGTCACAGTTTCGTAATTAAGGATTACATTTCTGTTTACACAAATGTGTCTAGTGGCGCCGGTATCAATTACCCATTCTGTGAGGTTGTCAACTAAGTTTACTTCTGAGACAACAGCAACAATGATATCATCGGTTTCAGCTAGGTTCTCTTGAGGCTTAGGCTGAAAATTATTACTATTATTATTATCTTGCCCCTTGCGAAAGTGACATTTCATAGCAATATGGCCAGGCTTGCCACACACGAAACAAGGACCTTTGGTGAAAGGTTTCTAAATTTGATTTGGAGTTTTGAACTTATTGTCTTTACCCCGAGTTGAGTTCTGATTTTTTCCTTTGTGGTTTTTGGACTGTTTTTGATTTGGATAATTATGGGTCTTCCATTGTGGCCTTTCTTCAACGAGATTGGCCTTGGCAGAATGATGAGCAACTATGTCTCCTCTATCTTTTGCCATGTTTTGTTCTTCAATATGTATGTGTGCAACTAGTTCCTGCATAGTAAAATCTTTAGTGTTATGCTTAAGGTTCATCTTATAATCTTTCCATGAGGGTGGTAATTTTTCAATAAGTGCAGCAGCTTGAAATATCTCGCATATTTTCATTCCTTCCCCAATAACCTCCCCCACAATAGTCTGATATATATGAACTTGCTCTATTACAGATTTTCCATCTTGCATCTTAAAATCTAAGAATTTTCCAGCAACATATTTCTTAAGTCCAGAGTTTTCTACATCATACTTAGATTTTAAGGCTTCCCAAATCTTCTTAGCACTATCATACGAGTAATAAATCTCAAACAACGTATTAGACAAGTAGTGCAGCATATATCTACGACATGTACGATTATCCTTAGCATAATTCGTTGTTGCAGAAGTATCAGCATAAGTTTTTTCAAGAGTTTCAAGAATATCATTAGCAGGAGTAACAGGAAGTTCCACAATAGGATCCACATATAACACATATTCTAGATTCATAATTTCCAAATAAAACAGCATGTCTTCAGACCATCTCGTAAAATTCGTACCATCAAATCGTTCAATTTTAGCAAAGTCTAAAGCAGATTTCATCTTGTTAATAAATCAAATCACTTTTTAGATTGTTGGAATTTTTAGTAGCATTAACAAGATGAGCAGAACAATAAAATCAGAACAATTTAGCTGGAAGATGACTGAAACCGAGGCGTAGCAAAGCTAATGTCCTAAAAAGTGATTTCGCCCCCACTGGTAATAACATCTGGTACAAATGGGCTCCCGGCGTTCACTCTCCGGGATTCAACGGTTAAACCTCCAATTGGGTGTACTCACAGAAAGAGGCTTTGGACTTGTCTTTGTGGATTGCCTAACTCAAGAACAACGAAGGAGAGTGTATATTCAAAATGAAGAAGAGAGAGTTTACTGTTATTTTTTGGTGGTGTTGTTCTGAAGTTGAGAGAAGAATAGTTATAGGATTTGTTAGATCTAAGATCTGAGATCTGGATCAAGAACCATGTGTTCGGTCATGTAACAAAAATATGGAAGAAGTTTTAGTAACAAAAAACGTGTATGGAGCTCAAGTAACTTAAAACATGTTTTAGCTTAATCAAAAACTGAGTTATGATTTTTAGCAAAAATATTGGGCTACCTGGATGCGCCCACACGCATTAAGGTTTTCTAGCTGAAAGTCCAAGATCCAAGTTTGGCCTAACCCAATTCCTTAGCCAACCTCATGTGCGCGAGCCCATCCCTTTTTCCTCAACCATGTTATTAAGCCCAACACTAATGTATAGTAATATACCAAAGAAAGGTTCTCAAAATAGGCAATGTGGGACTTTGCCAAAGTTAAAGGTTTTGAAGTACAATTTTTGAAGCACAAACAACATTGTGTTCCTAACTATCTAGACTTAAAAGACATAAAAACCCTTATAAATAATGAGCTTATTACAATATCAACCTTGTGCAATTGTAACAGGCAATAACCTGACTTCTGAAGCTATTATGTTGTGTATCTAGGCTTGTATAACAAGTATGAACTTGCTTTTGAGCTTGTGATGTTGTATTAGATACATTATCTGTAATAAAAACATTACGTTTGGAATTAATAGAACTCTGAAATTTCAAAAACTTTAACAACTTTTAGTTTAATTATGCCACATGTGGTAAGGATCACAATATTATTACTTAACTAAATCTGTGGCTAGTTTAATATGTCGTGATTTGATCTTAAAAGTCAAATTGTATATATAATTTTGAAACGAAAATAATAATTAATAGGTAATTGGTTAGTCTCACAAGCCAGCCAGCTAGCTAGGCCTCTCAATTTCTCCATGAATATTCAAGAAAAAGAAAAACAGAAAGAAATTAAGCAAGTAATTAAGTCGAGAGAAAGAGATGTGAAGATCTAAAATTCATATTAAAGATAAGAGTAGTTGTTTTGACACAATTGGTTAGACAGTTGAAAAAATTGAATCAACAATTTAGTTTGAATAAGAAATTCATACTTTGTAATAAAAAAAATTAAAGAAAAAAGAAAAGAAAAAGAAATCAAAAAACATTTGTGAATTAATTTTATTATTGTGTTGAAACAAATGCGGTATGTAATGATAAAAAAATATCCTTATTTATATCATATATTCTATTATTAAATTACGTTTGAATTGAAGAAATATAAAAGCATCTCAATCTTAAGTGTATATTTGATTGTTGGTTGTGGTGGGTGGTTTGATAGAATGATAATATTGTCACATACATCTATTCCAATCTCATTTCATTGTCTCCAACATGAAATGAAAATGAAGGGAACAAAATTTCATTCTTTCATATTGGTTTATCATCCAAGACAATGTACACTAATTTTCATTTAATTCCTTCTTCTATTTATCTATTCCTTCAATACAAACAATTACTTAAAGTTTAAGTTTACTATATATCAAGGAAATATATAGTTAACAGCTTGAATTTAACGTCTGTTTTTGCATATGCTGGAATAAATAACTAAGTTGATGTTTGATAAAACTGAATAATTAAGATTTGAATAATTAGTATATCTTAATAAATTAAATTATCTGAACTTAAAAAGCTGTTTGACAACTAAAAAATATAAAACATCTGAATAACTTTTAAATTTAAAAATATCTCAAATTGACTTTTCAAAAATCAATAATAATTTTAAAATTTAGAATGGAAGGAGTACAATATTTATAGAGGTTCTATATATTTAAATTTTTCTTTAAGATGCAACTCTTAATAATTTAAAATTATATCTTTCTCTTACCGATTAAGAAACAATAAAAAACAAACTAAATTTTACCAAACAACTTTACCTTCTTACCAAATCAGATGTAGAGTTGTTAAGAAGTATTAAGAGGTAAACAAGCACCACCTAAATGTCATATATTTAGTGACATTTTGACCTTGAAATTTCAACAAAACCATTGTCTAAATCACACCATCTGTTCTCCATATGGGTACGTGAGAAGCTCTAGCCATAGTTACATTAAAGATCCATTTCCCCAAAAAGCCCATACACATCAAAATATATGAAGTGCAAAAGAAAATAAAGAAGCAAGACTCGAAAATAAAATGATACAATTACCAAGTCACAGGCAAATCATAAGCATTTTAACTCAGAAGTGTACAGTAGGGCATTACATTTTTAATTAGATACACGTACAGTAAACACACAGCTTTTTCAAAGGAACCATGTAAGGCATATATATATATATATATATATATATATATATATATATATATATATTCGAGACATCATGGCTTCAAAAATCTTGAACAGGAGTCGAGTCCCCAATTTTCTCAATCTTGATTCTAGATGTATATTCTATAGAATTGATAGCTTGTGCATCATCAATTTTTCCATGATCCTCCCCTTCTTCATTTGAACCAGAAGGTCTCTCTTTCAGTTGCCGTCTAGTTGACTTCTTCAACTGCAAGATGGATCAAGCTTAAACACTTGTGTCATGAAGAAATTATTAACATTGTGCAGTTCAAATTTGAAGTAAAAGAAAAAAAAAACGTTACCTTTGGGTTCTCCTTGAGTTCAAATTGCCTACAAAATTCATCAATGACAGGCTTGCTCTGAGAAATAAGTTCAGAATCAAGTTCTGTTATCTTTTTGAGTGGTTCATCTAGAGGTGGTATAGCTGCATCTGGATTTCTTGATTTCAGTTCAAGATGGCGATAGAATCGCTGAAAATTTATCACAGAGCCCAGAGGCTATTTGCTTGAGCAACAATCACAAAGGCATTTTTTTCTTTTTTCTTTTTTTTTGGGGGGGGGGGGGGGGTGGGGGGCGCAGGGAGGGGAATAATCTATTGTACCAACAAACCATGCACTCAAGATGTAATAACTTTACAAATAGCTTGTTTTTCAAGCAATTACATCACTACTACAATATCCACATGCTTTCTAGATAGTAATATACACATTTCCTTGCTGTTCTTTTTCTATGTTTTCACCTCATTTTCCTTTTCTTTTTCAGATGCCACACAAGTCTACTAAACATACAGTTAAATGGGTATGCAAGAAGTTGTTTCAGTAATTTTAGCATGTATTTGTAAACTGCACCTAAATAGGTCTGCAAGGAGTTGTCCTATAGTGGCTTGATGACATATAAAATTTGTAATCATGGTTATTCTTACAGAAACTGTGGAAGGGAAAATCATGGAACAAACTATATAAGTGAAAACAATTGTGATCTGATTGTGATGCAAATTCACTAGCAGATATAAACACGAGTCAAATGTAGTTTATATCATGTTTACCAGGAACGTTGATTGAATGAGTACGTGGAACGAAAACGAGAAACACTACCTATCATAGAATGCACAAGGCATCTAATTCTCATTCTACGATTTGAATTGGTAGTTCCCCGTTTGCAAAACGCAGGGCAACAAGAGTTTCATGGTAGCCTTGGTTTTTATATCCCTCATCAGCATTAATATAAGTAATGATTCACCCAAATTAATGTAATGTATACACCTATTTTCCTTCTCTTTTTTCTCTCTTATGATAAGTTAGTGTATTGCACCTGTAAATTTCTCAAATCAGACAACACAGAAATTTTTGTCTATGGGATATTATTGGCAATCGGCCAGATAACTAATGCATATACAAAATGAAGATGGAAATGGAAAGATGATCCACACATCCAAACAGGGTGACAATATCACTTTTTTTTTGCTTGATTTTAGCAGTGCTGACGGATCATTATCATGTAGATAATTTTCCTGTTTGTAAGGTGGTATTTAAACCAAGTAAAAGATTAATAATATGTTTATAAATGGATAATTCCTAAGGATATCTAAGACAACTAAATGCGAACCTACCAAAAATAGGGATAATATCCCAAGGAAGAAAAGAAAAAGAAGTCAGCAAAAGAAGTATAATGACATGAAGCTAAGTTTTAAACAGCTAAGATATGATTATCTCAATACTAGAAAATTATTTGTCTGCCACCTGAAAAACTACTTGACTAATGTATCAAATATAGTTTGCTTAGGAAACACACGCAACAGGAATAATATTCATGATGTAGTACGGGGTAGGAAAGAAGGAATAAAAGTACCTATCTCCGCAAAGAATCGGTAAAGAAACACACAAAAGCACACAACTTTAATCTCAAATCAATTCATTCAATAATCTAAAAATAATGAAGTATTACAATGCTTAAATAGAAAACCCAATACTTGGAGACTAAGTAAAAACCCTAATTTAGAAAGGAAACAATCTCCTAACTAAAGTCTACTACTATAATAAACTTTCCTAATTGAAATCTACAATTACAATTAAAACTCTCCTAATGAAAAGCTATTACTATAATATCCTACTAAATAATTTCATTAATAACTCAACATTTATATCTAAATAACAATATAAAATTAATAATAAACTTCTTGAATTTCTTCTTTCGTACCGCATCATTCTCCTCACCTTTGAAAAAAACTCATCCTCGAGTTTTGAAATATCGTAGAATAATAAACCACGGTCCGAGAGATGTCTTCCAACAAAACATTCGCATCCGATGCTTTAATGTCATGAGCACAATTTTCGGGAATAACAATGACATAATATAGAAATTTGAAGTAGCTTGGGTCTCAAATGTCTCAACCGGAAAGAGAAAATCAACATGGTTGACCTCAACTTTATCTTCCTTGATGTTTTCGCATTTGAGGTCAAACATAACTTCAATTTCCTCACTGCAAACCATCTTTGAACCTGCAAGTTGTTCAACACACTTAACTTCCGCTTCATGTTTCTCACAAACATCAATATGTGAGAGTACTTGCTCTTCTTTATCCTCACCAATTTCATATTGGTTATTGATACGTTTAAGTATTGTGAGACATTCATCAATTATCTTGTAAGAATATACTTTGCGGGTCTCCTCTTGTGAACGCGCGCTTTAGTTGAACAAACACGATTAGGATGAACATATTTTTGCGCTTGAACAAAATATGGACGAACATAACATGTGGTTATGTACTCGTAATGTGCCTTTAAATTTGCAAGACTTGTTTTAGAAAGTGCAAGCTCATCGCATAATTTCCAATACTCGTCACTATACGGGACACAAGATCTTTTAAGTTGCTCGCGTATGACCAAAGTTCAATGCTCAAGTTGCTTTATCTTAGCTCAAAGAAAGTCCGAATTGTTAAACCTGGAAGACATTGTATATATTGGAAATTTCAAAAACTTTGGGGGTTAAGTTGAAAACTCAAAAACTGTGGGGCAATATTCAATATTTCAGAAACTTCAGGGGTTGAATTGAAAGTTTTAGAAACTTTGGGGGCGGAATTGAAAATTTCAGAAACTTAAGGGTACAGAATTGAAAATTTCAGAAACTTGACTTAAAATAAAAATCCCGCCTAGGCCCCCTAGGCGCTAGGCCCCCTCTGGCCGCCCGCCTCCCGCCTAGCGCCTTTTAGAACCTTGAACCCTACATACTACCAAAGAAGCCATCATATATTATTCTTTGGTTTTGAAAGCAAATATGATTTTTCTTACACAGATGTACCTCATTTCGGACTTTTGAAAGCATATAAGTGCACACCCTCGAGCCATGCCAAACACAATAAACACTTGCATAATTAGTTAAGCGACCTGTGCATGCTAAGATTTATTTACTCATATATGAAGAACATGAACCGATGTTAAAGAAAACCAGAATAAGCACACCTAAAGCTAATTAAGCGTTATAGTCACACTATCATATTATTTTCTCCCAATCTATTACAGGACATCCCCAAACCCAAATAAATAGCAAAGTAGCAATGAATTTAATTACCTAAGGGAAGAGGGTTAAAGTATCATATGCAAGACTAGTAGAACAATTGCCACAAGCCTGTGTATGACTTAGCTAAACAAGCAATATAAGAAGAAAAAAAAAATCACATATAAGTACCTCCAATACAGGATTTGGTTTGAACTTCACAGCTTCCAATTCAGCCGATGATATAGGAACTACTTGAGGCCCACTATCTTATGGAAGTTTTTTTCGTTTTGAGGAATAGATAGGATCCATTTTTGAGAAGAATGACAGATATACAGAGTGTGATAGAGAACTAGACTGTGAGTCTGAGACATGTAATCAAAACATTCTGGCCAAGATATTTTATAGAGGTAGTATATGTCTAAAGATGTCGTTTGAAGAGTTAATACCTAGAAGTAATGAAGGACTGACAATGTAAGATGCACACGAAGCAAAGAAGAAGATTTCATCAGTAAATGCATAGAAGATGTTGCAAGAAATAAGACCATACCTCTCACTGTTTCGTACTTTCCCAAGAAATATTTAAATAACACAGTATTATAACACATAATTATTGTTATCAGTAAAATATTTACTAAAAGTTGGAGAACTATCAATCTCCTCCTTTTTGATGATGACAATAACTAAAACTATTTCCCATTAAGGCTCCCCCTTAGTTTATGCACAGTACGTAAAAAAAATCACATAAATTCCAGCAATATTCATTCATTCACATACATCATATGGCAGTTACTAGATCATTGCATCTACTGCGGTAAATAGTATAGCATTTTCAGTATATATTGTCCTGCATCATCAGTATACACTGTCCTGTCTGGCATCACCAATGTATACCGTCCTGCATCATCAGTATACATTGTCCGGCTATATTATACGAGCAATATACATCATATATATATCACATGCAAGGTTACAGTGTATATACTGTTAATACTATCCAGTGTGTGTACCACTATCCAGTGCATGTATACAAATGCCCAGTATTTTGTCAGTACATATACTTGTGCCACTGTCCTATGGAAGTTTCTTTCGTTTTGAGGAATAGATAGGATCCACTTTAGAGAAGAATGGAACTCTGACAGATATGCAGAGTGTGATAGAGAACTAGACCGAGACATGTAATCAAAACATTCTGGCCATGACATTTTATAGAGGTAATATATGTCTAAAGATGTCGTTTGAAGAGTTAATGCCAAGAAGTAATGAAGGACTGACGATGTAAGATACACACGAAGCAAATAAGAAGATTTCATCAGCAAATTCATGGAAGAGTTTGCAAGAAATAAGACCATACTTCTCACTGTTTCGTACTTTCCCAAGAAATATTTAAATAACACAATATTATAACACATAATTATTGTTATCATCAAACTATTTCCTAAAAATTGGAGACCTATCAATCTCGCCCTTTTTGATGATGACAATAACTAAAAATATTTCTCATTAAGGCTCCCCCTCAGTTTATGCATAGTATGTAAAAAAAAATCAAATAAATTCCAGCAGTATTCATTCATTCACATACATCATATGACAGTTAATAGATCATTGCATCTATTGCTGTAAATAATATACCATTTTCAGTATATATTGTCCTGCATCACCAGTATACATTGTCCTGTCTAGCAACATTAATGTATACTGTCCTGCATTATCAGTATACACCGTCCGGCTATATACATCATATAAATCGCATGCAGGGTTACAGTGTATATACTGTTAATATTATCCAGTGTGTGTATACCACTATCCAATGCATGTATACCACTGCACAGTATTTTGTCAGTATATATATACTTGTGCCACTGTCATATGGAAGTTTCTTTCGTTTTGAGAAATAGATAAGATCCATTTTAGAGAAGAATGGAACTCAGACAGATATGCAGAGTGTGATAAAGAACTACACCGAGACATGTAATCAAAACATTCTGGCCATGACATTTTATAGAGGTAATATATGTCTAAAGATGTCGTTTGAAGAGTTAATGCCAAGAAGTAATGAAGGACGGACGATGTAAGATACACACGAAGCAAAGAAGAAGATTTCATCAGTAAATGTATAGAAGAGTTTGCAAGAAATAAGACCATACTTCTCACTGTTTCGTACTTTCCCAAGAAATATTTAAATAACACAGTATTATAACACATAATTATTGTTATCATCAAACTATTTTATAAAAGTTGGAGACCTATCAATCTCTCCCTTTTTGATGATGACAATAACTAAAAATATTTCCCATTAAGGTTCCCCCCTCAGTTTATGCATAGTATGTAAAAAAAAATCACATAAATTCCAGCAGTATTCATTCATTTACATACATCATATGGCAGTTAATAGATCATTGCATCTATTGCTGTAAATAGTATAGCATTTTCAGTATATATTGTCCTGCATCATCAGTATACACTGTCCTGTCTAGCATCATCAATGTATACCGTCCTGCATCATCAGTATACACTGTCCGGCTATATTATACGAGCAATATAAATCATATATATATCACATGCAGGGTTACAGTGTACATACGGTTAATACTATCCAGTGTGTGTATACCACTATCCAGTGCATGTATACCATTGCCCAGTATTTTGTCAGTATATATACTTGTGCCACTATCTTATGGAAGTTTTTTTCGTTTTGAGGAATAGATAGGATCCATTTTTGAGAAGAATGGAACTCAGACAAATATGCAAAGTGTGATAGATAACTAGACTGAGAGTCTTAGACATGTAATCAAAACATTCTGGCCAAGACATTTTATAGAGGTAGTATATGTCTAAAGATGTCGTTTGAAGAGTTAATACCAAGAAATAATGAAGGTCTGACAATGTAAGATCCACACGAAGCAAAGAAGAAGATTTCATCAGCAAATGCATAGAAAAGTTTGCAAGAAATAAGACCATACTTATCACTGTTTCGTACTTTCCCAAGAAATATTTAAATAACACAGTATTATAACACATAATTATTGCTATCAGCAAAATATTTCCTAAAAGTTGGAGAGCTATCAATCTCCCATTTTTGATGATGACAATAACTAAAAATATTTCCCATTAAGGCTCCCCCTCAGTTTATGCATAGTATGTAAACAAAAATCACATAAATTCCAGTAGTATTCATTCATTCACATACATCATATGGCAGTTAATAGATCATTGCATCTACTGCCGTAAATAATATAGCATTTTCAGTATATATTATCCTGCATCATCAGTCTACACTGTCCTGTCTAGCATCATCAATGTATATCGACCTGCATCATCAGTATACACTGTCCGACTATATTATACGAGCAATATACATCATATATATATCACATGCAGGGTTACAGTGTATATACTGTTAATACTATCCAGTGTGTGTATACCACTATCCAGTGCATGTATACCACTGCCCAATATTTTGTCAGTATATATATTTGTGCCACTATCCTATGGAAGTTTCTTTCGTTTTGAGGAATAGATAGGATCCATTTTAGAGAAGAATGGAACTCAGACAGATATGCAGAGTGTGATAGAGAACTAGACTGAGACATGTAATCAAAACATTCTGGCCATAACATTTTATAGAGGTAGTATATGTCTAAAGATGTCGTTTGAAGAGTTAATGCCAAGAAGTAATGAAGGACGGACGATGTAAGATACACACGAAGCAAAGAAGAAGATTTCATCAGTAAATGTATAGAAGAGTTTGCAAGAAATAAGACCATACTTCTCACTGTTTCGTACTTTTCCAAGAAATGTTTAAATAACACAGTATTATAACACATAATTATTGTTATCATCAAAATATTTCCTAAAAGCTGAGACCTATCAATCTCCCCCTTTTTGATGATGACAATAACTAAAAATATTTCCCATTAAGGCTCCCCCTCAGTTTATGCATAGTATGTAAAAAAAATCACATATTCCAGCAGTATTCATTCATTCACATACATCATATGGCAGTTAATAGATCATTGCATCTATTGCTGTAAATAGTATAGCATTTTCAGTATATATTGTCCTGCATCATCAGTATACACTGTCCTGTCTAGCATCATCAATGTATACTGACCTGCATAATCAGTATACACTGTCCGACTATATTATACGAGCAATATACATCATATATATATCATGTGCACGGTTACAGTGTATATACTGTTAATACTATCCAGTGTGTGTATACCACTATCCAGTGCGTGTATACCACTGCCCAGTATTTTGCTAGTATATATATTTGTGCCACTGTCCTATGGAAGTTTCTTTCGTTTTAAGGAATAGATAAGATCTATTTTAGAGAAGAATGGAACTTAGACAGATATGCAAAGTGTGATAGAGAACTAGACTGAGACATGTAATCAAAACATTCTGGCCAAGACATTTTATAGAGGTAGTATATGTGTAAAGATGTCGTTTGAAGAGTTAATACCACGAAGTAATGAAGGACTGACAATGTAAGACACACACGAAGCAAAGAAGAAGATTTCATCAGTAAATGCATAGAAGAGTTTGCAAGAAATAAGACCATACTTCTCACTGTTTCGTACTTTCCCAAGAAAAATTTAAATAACACAGTATTATAACACATAATTATTGTTATCATCAAAATATTTCCTAAAAGTTGGAGACCTATCAATCTCCCCCTTTTTGATGATGACAATAACTAAAAATATTTCCCATTAAGGCTCACTCTCAGTTTATGCATAGTATGTAAAAACAATTCACATAAATTCCAGCAGTATTCATTCATTCACATACATCATATGGCAGTTAATAGATCATTGCATCTATTACTGTAAATAGTATAGCATTTTCAGTATATAATGTCCTGCATCATCAGTATACACTCTCCGGCTATATTATACGAGCAATATACATCATATATATATCACATGCAGGGTTACAGTGTATATACTGTTAATACTATCCAGTGTGTACCACTATCCAATGCATGTATACCACTGCCCAATATTTTGTCAGTATATATACTTGTGCCACTGTCCTATGGAAGTTTCTTTCGTTTAAAGGAATAGATAGGATCCATTTTAGAGAAGAATGGAACTCTGACAGATATGCAGAGTGTGATAGAGAACTAGACTGAGACATGTAATCAAAACATTCTGACCATGACATTTTATAGAGGTAGTATATGTCTAAAGATGTCGTTTGAAGAGTTAATACCAATAAGTAATGGACTGACGATGTAAGATACACACGAAGCAAAGAAGAAGATTTCATCAGTAAATGTATAGAAGAGTTTGCAAGAAATAAGACCTTACTTCTCACTGTTTCGTACTTTCCCAAGAAATATTTAAATAACACAGCCGACCAAAAAGAAAAGGGTGGTCTAGTAAGTGATGGGAGGCAAGTCTAGATACCATATAGCTTACACTTTAAAGTATTTGTCACGGACTCATGGTCTATCCAAAGGAACTTTGAATTGATTAGAGGAGAATAAGAGTGAAACATCAGTAGCAAGAGTGAAACATCAGCAGTTTCCAGCAACTATTCAAGATGTACAAACTTCGGAGTTCGGAATGAGGAAAGACATAATATTTTGTACCATCATTTAGAAATAGAGACAAAAACAACACTCTAATAGATAAAAAAAATAAAGTATCAAATGACTCCATGTAGACTCCACCTTGAGATAAATCCAATTTTAAAAATTCTCCTCTTCCACGAATTTACTTTCCCACGAATCTTTTATGGACTGCAACAATACATAAAGGCAAAGACTAACAACAAGCAGAATCAGTAGTCTGTACATCTATTGGCACCTATTCTTGGTCAATGCTTCAAAGAATATAGCGAGTACTTTCGATATGATTGAAATTTGAAATGTGCAGTAAATAGCACAATTATCACTGTGTAGTTGGTGCAGTGGAAAAGAGTATGCATAAAGCTGAAGGAACAACTAACTAGTCAGATTCTTAAACGATTAGTAGGACACCAGAATTTTACATTATTTTAAGGCAAAGGAGCGGAAATTTTAAACTCAATTGGAATTTAGAAGGCTTCTCGTTAAAGTTCTGGGAAAGAGTCAGGGTGCAAGAGGATCTCACATGCATATGGATGAATCTTTTAACACAGTAAAAGTCAAAACCAATGTTCGAAATTGCGTTTGAGGCTTACGCCTCGAGGCCCGCCTCGTAGCAAGGCGGTAGGTTGCTGTGGCGAGGCTTACGCCTCACGGGGAAATACAGAGGCTTACGCCTCATTTGGTTGAGGCTTGCGCCTCAATGCGTTTCTCCTCAAGGCTTACGCCTCATTTGGCTGAGGCTTACGCCTCATTTTTATTCGTCTACGAATTATTTTACTTTTTTTGAACATAAATAAATAATATATTTCAAACACAATTTATTTAATTCATAAACAGAACATTTTAGATTTTAGATGTAAAACACCAAATACTATCGTTATACTACCATTAGAAACACGGTAATCACCAATTATGGATATTCAAAGACAAGAGGCAGGAATATGTTGGTTTAAAGAGGAGGGTCGGAGGTTTCATTAACTTCCCAATTCCCACTATTAGAAGGTACACCGATGTCCAAATTAGGAACACGGTCGTAATCGTAAATGGTCCATTGGACATAAATATTACGAATATGCCTTTGAGTCCAAAATATATATGCTATGTAGCCTACGCTAATACGGTACGTCATGCCTTCATGTCCTAATTATTTTCAATTCAAGTTATGTCAAATAAACAATGTGTAAATATTTGTCAATTGCATGCCTGATAAAAAAAATTGAAAAAATTCTAGTGAAAATATAATGATAAAAAGAACTACTATGATCTTTCTTAGCTACTTCTTTCCGGTGCAGAAAAAATTCTCATTTAAAAATTTTGTGAGCATTAAGAATATAATTTTGTTTCATGTTCACCCTTAAAATAATAAGTTGAGATTAGTTTGATATCTATTTTATCTATCTATTTTATAAAGGGAGAGCAAGAAAAATAACTGCTTTCCTTGAGGCTGTCATAATTTTTCTTCCGCTTTTGCTCTTGCATGTTTGGTTTTATTACAATTTCATCTTTTTAAATTTTTTTTCCTTTTTATCTATCCAAAAAAATTGATAAATTCCTATTATATCTTTACAGTAAGTTCACATGCAAAGCGATATTATGTTGTTTTTATGTTTTGTAATGATACATTAAGGTGACGTTGGTTATTTATGTCTTTTATGACCTTGATTATAATGATGGATTATTTTATGATTTTATTAGCATTTTTTAATAATTTTTTGGGGACATTTAGGTTTTCTAATCGAGGCTTACGTCTCGCTCCGCCTCGAGGCTTACGCATCGCCTCGTCCGGAGAAAAACGCGTCGTACCGCTTTTAGCTTTTTCGAGCATTGGTCAAAACCAACTACTAGAAGTGAATCACCATAGCAAATTAAGATGTTAATTAACCCCTAGAAAATATGAGTATAATTAAGTTTTTCAATCAATAGCAACTTATCAAAAAATATGCCAACCAATAGCACTATGGTCAAGCATCATGCCCCTCAAAACAGAAACAAATGCTAGTATAAACCTCTATTCTACATTAGGTTTACTCTACTTTAAAAATTGAACACCTAAATGCTTAGAAACCATGAACTATGACTTCTCCATGCCATCAACAAGTTGTCAGGATCCCCAACTGGGCCCCCCATGTGATCAGAAACCAAAGCAGCAAGCGTCTATACCAAATCACTACCTACATCATTTAGAGATTCTGACTTCAACTTGACAGCCATCTCCAAGGCCTTCTGTTCGAGATGTAACAACTTAGAGTCGGTAGCCTTATTAACAAGAACCGCTTCCCAGGTGATGTTATCTGACACTGGTGTTCCTTGAAGATCAACAAGGGAAGGCTTGAGGCATTGTTGTGCACAAGAAAAGGAGCCTCTGGTCCTCATTTCATAGACATCATGTTGTATTACAATGATTTTCATACAGATTGACATATTCCTTTATTAAATAGAAGCAAACAGTGACCTATTAGACAATGAATAAGGATCATGCGAACAGTTCTATGCACCATCCACTGCTTTACCAATGTAGGGGTGCATTACACTGATTGTCAAGACCTATCCTGTGTAAACTGTTTTCAGAAAACACTAATTATTGCAGAGTAGTTGTCACTCTCCTGCTAGGACTCAATAGTGCTTTTACGAGTGGAGATAACACAATTCTTTAATACACAAACAACAAATCTTTCTCCAAAAATGACATGGTTTAAAAATAGAAATATACTGAATAGATGCACTATCCGATCACCATATCGAACGTAGGCCTCTAGCTAACCAAGGTGCACAATTAACTAAGGACGCATCAACTTCTTCAACAGAGTACAACAAACAGCTACCATGATTTTGAAATACCAAATAAAGAATTCAAGAATTATAGTACTAATTTATAAAATAAAATAAAAGTACGGGGTAATCTCCATGTACTATATTATTTTTTTAAAGTATAAAAATTCAATTTTCTTGGGGATTAGATTCATAAGAACATTGAAGCTGAACAGGTACTCAAAAGTCAAAACATTACAAATAATGCTTGACTACGTTATAAAAAAAATTATATTAACATTATATGATGCTAAAAGTTAAAAAAAATAAAAACAAATAAAAAGACTATTGACCGATGACACTGCTGGAAAATAGGATATAAAAAAAACGTAATCAAATATGAGTGTAAAATATGATGCTCCTAAGTCCTAGGTCAAAAATATGTGGAGTATATGAACAGGGTATACAATCTTACAAAATAATGCTTTATCACATATTGACATGTAAAAGCTCTTTTACAATTTGATGTCACTCAATGCCCATTATCCAAAAATATCAAAGTAAACTACCTTGCAAGCATTCAGGATTAGGTTCATTCCTCCAAGCACCTCGCATAAGCCTTGCATCATCAAAATTGAAACCCTTGTCACGTATTGCACTTGACGATTTCTGACCCTGTGGTGGGTGACGTTAAGTTTACTCAATTACATATCAAAAAATGAATTTTGATTTCCACTTAAACAGCCTGTTATACCTCCTCAACATTTACACCATTCCGCTGTGCTCCTCCCATCTCAATTTCAGTGACACCAGTTCCATAAGACTCCCCTCCAATAGAACACTTAAAGAACTCCATCATATTTCTCGTTAGTGTTCCCGTTTAATCAGAGAATATGTATTCCACCTGGCAAAACAAGCAATTTCTTGTGCTTTAATAGCAATCGTTGAGACAGAGTATCATAAATGTATAGTAAAGATGAAAGAATTAGGATTTTGAATGTTTGTATCTGTAAAATAAGATTGCCATGGTTATCCACAGCAATTTAAGACTTTAAGTTTCTATATAATCCCAAACATAATCAAAGAACCAGAGGACGAAGATAGAAGAAGTAACAATTGTTGCTCCTCATTGAATAGTTAAACAAGCAATTTATTACCTGTCCAAGTTCCTCATTAAGATTGGATGTACGTTCCAATGCTGGTGTATTTGTTGACGCTCGTAATTGGGGGCATGATTGGCCAAAAAAAATTCTTAATCCCGTCTGCTAGAATAACTAGCGGACGCCGCTGTCTTTTTTAAAATCCCAGCCGTTGATCATACTAACGAACGCTAGAGATGCTATTTGCCCATTTTTAATCCATAACAAATACATGCTATGGATCATTGCCCATATCTCTCTCTCTCTCTATATATATATATATATATAAATATATATATATATATATATATATTACAGTGCTAATTATGTAATCTGCAATTACATCATGTACTTCTCTGTATATTAGAAAACAAGAGTTTCATGTCTATGTGCTCCCAACATATGTAACAAAAATAATTTCAGCCTCAAAAATTCCATATAAGATACAGACATATATAAATGTATATCAGAACACATTCAAAAGAGAGGGTTCTCAAGTCAACTGCAAAAACAGAGTAGAACTGTAGAAGTGAGATAGAAAGATTAGTTATGCATTAAATTTTAAAACAAATTTACACATAAATTAATCTATTTCTTTGTGACATTTCTCCAAACAGATAATGTGAATCTTATATACATAAGGGAAACTGAATAGATGCCATGCAATCAAATAACCAAAATTCACAGAACTAATCAAATAACAAAACTGAATTGAACTAATTAACAAATTAACAATACAATCATTCCAATTGCAACAGAAATTGACTCTAAATAACAAAAATTAGCATGAAAAATTAAAACCTAAGTTTTAGGGGAAATTAACAAGGGAGGAAATTAAAACCTTCAATTGGAAAATAATGGAGAAGTTAAAGGAGAAGGAGAAGGAGAAGGAGAGAGCAGGTCGCCGCCACTATGCCGCCACTACTTATGTCGCCATTATTGCTAGGGTTAGAGGGAGTTGAGAGAGAGGGGAAAGAGGTATGAGAGGGCTGATCTGAGTGAGGGGAAAGAGAGGTGCAGCCGACCTTGAGATGCCGCCGATCTAAGGGTACCGCGGGCGATCTAGTGAGGGGAAAGAACAGTCAGGCAGGTCATTTTTTCCTCTCTTTACTCTGCGGCTGGTGAAATAAGAGTGAGAGAACTAGCCCAGTCGCTGTTTCAGTTCTCCGGACTCTGTTCTAAAAAACGAGACTGATTTTAACTTATAAAAAAAACTAATATTATAAACTCTTTAAAATGTAATATTGTAATAAAATTATTATTTCAAAAACTTAAATTGATTTAAATTTAAATTTTAGGATGTCATAAATTAGTTAATAACAAACTAAAATATAACTTTTTTGTAGAACAGAATAGTAATAATTTAACATATTTGTGATCTGTTCTACAAAAAGAGTTTTGATTATTATAATTTTTTATTGTCAATTTACAATATTTTAAAATTTAAATTATTGTAACTTAATATTTTAATGAACAAAACACTATTGTAACTTAATTATTTTTTATTGTCAATTTACAATATTTTAAAATTTAAATTATTGGAACTTAATATTTTATCCATAATTTCTTGTAGTGTTTATTAATGACAAAGTATATAATTTAATTTCTAATATAAAACATAAATTTAAAGAAAAAAAACACTTCTTTAATCCACAAAAGGATATTGATAGAAATACATTTCAAAAATTTGGAAAGAGTATAAAATGAGTTTCAATTTTATTCGGACCAAATTAAGTCATCTCAAGTTCATGAAATAAAAAAGAAAAATTGAAAAAAACTAGTAGACCCGGGCGTAAATGAACTTTTAAGGGTTTAATATACTATTTGTACGTGCCGCATTTTATATTTGACATTGTACCACTGACATTTAATTTTTCGTGGGCATATTTTTTTTATTAATTAATGTCATTTTTTAGTGGATAAATTATTTTAATGTTTGAAGACTTTTTGGGGGACAAAAGATATATTACTTATGTTAGAGAATATTATTCATAATGATATTAAATATAGTGAGTGCGGATGATAGTAATGTTGGATAAAACTTGTTCAGGCCCAACAAAGAATAATATAAGTGATTGCATTAAGCTTCAATATTTTTTTTTAGATGAAATATTGTGTGATGGTTCAAACACAATCAAGAAAAATAAATTGAAAAAGACCTCCCTCGATAAATGGCAAAACAAATATATTCCCGCGTTCGTTGAAATTTTTATCAATTGTACCCGCCTCCCTTCAAACAACTAAAAACAATTTATGCGAAAAATTCAGTGATTGTAATGGTAGTCACAAATATTCTATAGTGGTGGCACAACTAGACATCAGTAAGAGCCATCATATATTCTACTATTTTGTGATTGCTAGTAAATTCCATCACCTAATATATTTGTTGGTCATATATGCTTGTTTTTTAGTGATTGCCTTGACCGTCACATATAGTTTATAGTTATGGCAAAATTAGCCATTACTAGGAGCCATCATCTATATTATTATTTTGTGATTATTCAAAAAGTCCATCATATAATATCATTTTTTGAGATTGCTTTAAATGTCGTCATAAAGGTCCATCACATATATTTTCTTTTCGTGATAGTCTTAGCCGTCACCAAATATTTCTTGAACTTTTTTCTTTGTGATGGCTTAAATGCAATCATGTTAAGGAGAAATATATAGGTGATCCTATCTTCTTCCTTCTCTTGCTATTTTATTCTGAAGTCATCTTCTTATATATAGTCCATTCTTGTCCGGGTAGGTCAGTGAAGCCTATGTAAGTCCCAGGAAGGGCAGAGTATGGCATATGACTATAGGGCTAGGGTACGTGGCTTTGTCGTGTAAGAATGTTTGAATGGATGAATAAAAGGGGTTAGATTAAGTAAGATTATAGAATCAAAATGAATAGATTGTTCAGATCCAATTCAACAACCAGCCGTAGGACAGTAGTTACACCACCGGCAATACCGCCGATACCTCCAGTTAGCAACACAGTCAACAGTGAAGAAAAAAGTTATGAAGACATTAGTCAATCTTTTCACAACTAGAATATCCCTAGGATATCTCCAAGAGAAATTTACCAGTCATCGTTTGCTGATAATTTCAAAGTTGACTATAATGTTAAAACTATTGAAAATGTTTACTCAATTAATAAAGAACATGAAACTTGTCACCTGTTTTCTTCTGATATGATTATCAGACAGAGAAAAAGAGGTTACAATTTCATACATGTCGGTTTAGTGCAAGTTGCAGTTAAACCGTTAAATATTAAGGGAGTAAATTCAAGTATTTACTTATGCTTAAGAGATGCTAGGTTTCTTAGATATTTCCCAAGCATCATAGGTGTGGTCGAGTCTAGTTTACATAATGGTCCGATTCATTTCAATTGTTTTCCAGATCTCACCTTAAGCTTAAGTGATCCAAACTTAATTCATGCACTAATATTAAATATAAAAACTGCAGGAGAGAACACCTTTATGATGGAAGGTTCTCAACCATTAGCCTTAATTTACAGAATTTACTATAAGACAATTAAGACTAATTTAAATGTACATGCATTGAATAGAAGTCCAAAAGACCATACAGTCTTAATTCAAAGTAGTACTAGGGATGTTAATATCCAAGTCCCAAGAACAATTCATTGGAAGGATATTACCCTGCCAAGTCATTGGTCTCTCTCAACAGAGGTTCCACAAAAACCGATTTCAAATAATTTTCTAAATATTGAAAACGTTAGACAATTTTCTGATGGTACGGTAAACATAAGTTTCGAACGTACTAGAAGACCTTTAATTATTGAAGATGTTGAAAGTTCTTCATCACCATCTTTAATTCCCAGATCTAGGCATAGTTGTTCTAACATACCTAGTGAATTTTCAAATCTTGATTTTCCTAAGACTGATTTTAAAATAAAAGGAATATATCAAGAAGGTCAGACTAGTCAACCAACCTATGGTCCTGAACAAGTAATGTCCCCCACTCAGTCAGATTTTGAGACCCAAAATATTGATCATCAATTACTAGTCATCAATAAGGATTTTAAATTAAACTGGTCTTCCCTTGTGGCTGACTTTAATTCAAAAGAAAACCAAAGTCAACGACACGAGTTTAGAAAAAATCATCCTGAAAATGAAAGAGATAAAGTAATAAATAAATGGAAGAAATTCTTGATTAAAGAACAAATTAATATTTCATTTTACAAGTGGTATAAAAACTATTTCGGAAAATGTAATGTGTTAACTAGAAATTCGTGGATTCTAGGAGATAACTCCAAAGTATCTTCGGTTATGCCGCCTCTAGAGACAGTCCAAATTCCAGTTAAAAACTCAGTTGTTATTGCTAGTCCTTTCAAAGTTTCAGATGGCAATAAAGATGATAAAAAGATAATTGAACAAAATAATTTTACTAACCAGTGTTTATCAACTATAGGTAAACAGTTAGAAAAAATTGAAGAAAAATTTGAAGAAAAATTTATTAAAAAGCCAGATGCTAAAATTGAGCAGCCTTTGTTAAAACTTCCCGAAAGTCGCGATGGCTTAGGATTGCCTAAAACTGACAAAGAAATTTCTCAAACTTTAGATAAGCTTTTTAAAAAATTAAACACGGCAGAATCTAGTAAAACACTTACTGTTATTGATCAAGTGAATAACAGTGAGGGTTCAACTAATGAATCGGAGGATAACTTCACAAATTCAGATTCTTTGCCAGATTTAAATGAAGTTAAGAAAGTCACATTTGACTCAAAAGAGAGCTGGCAATCAAGACCGACTCCAATTGACTTACAATTTGAAGATAGGAATCTAAACAATCAATTTTCTGTTTCTTCTAATAAGCTTTATGAATGGAATATTGATGGTTTAAATGAGCAAGAAATTTTAAACAAACTAAGTCATTTGTCAATGGTTGCTAATAGTTACATGACATCGTATGATAGCTTGACCCAACCAGAAGTAGTTGAGTTAATTGTCAGTGGATTTACCGGCACTCTCAGATATTGGTGGGAAAAACACCTCACTGACGAATCTAGAAATGCCATTGTTTATGCAGTACAAGTTGATGCTGAGGGTTTCCCAGTATTAGCTGAAGGGATGGCAACTGGAATCCCTGATGGAGTAAATACCTTAATATTTACCATCATCAAACATTTTATTGGTACTCCTAGTAATATAACCGAGAGAATACATGATCAACTTAGTAATCTCTCATGTCCCACTTTAAGTGATTTTAGATGGTACAAAGAAGTCTTCATTTCCAGAGTTATGATGTTATGATGAGAGCAGATAGCAATCAATCATACTGGAAAGAAAAATTTGTTAATGGTCTTCCAAATCTATTTGCCCATAAAATAAGAGAACAATTAAGTAAAGATTTAGGCTATATAGATTATGATAACCTAACTTATGGAGAATTAATTAGCATAATAACAAAGCAAGGGTCAAAAATGTGCATTGACTTCAAAATTGCTCGTCAAGCACGAAAAGATAAGAAAAAAGCTAAATACGAATTAAGAACATTCTGTGAACAATATGGGCTGCCTTCAATTGCTCCATCTAGAAGGAAGCATAAATCCAGGCATAGTCATATAGACAAACACAGACGTCATCACAAATCTCATAAAAAACGTGATTCTAGTCAACATAAGTCTAAAGATGATTATTATTCAAAATCTAAATCAAGTCACCGACGAACTTCTCATAAATCTAGTAATAAGAAGTTTGACAAGAGTAAAATTGTGTGCCACAATTGTGGGCAGAAGGGACATTACAAAAATGAATGCAGAGTTAAAAAGAAATTAAATCAATTGAATATTTCAGCCGAAGATTGTGAGCAAATCCTAGAGTTATTTAGGATTGGAGATCAGTTTAGTGACGGCAATTACTATGAGATTCCATCAAACAGTTCTAGTAGTGGCAGTAAATCGGATAGTGATAGTAATGAGGTCACCTTGTGCACAAAAGATTGTACAAACAGTTGTTGTGTCAAAACAGTTAGTGTATTAACTAAAGAAGAAGAAGAACAGTCTTTGTTAATAGACCTAATAAGCAAAATAAATGACCCAGAGTTAAAAACCCAGTATATGGATAAATTGAAAAAACTCTTGGTCAAAGATTCAACTTCAGAGAATAAGTTAAAGAAAAGTCATGATAAACCAATTTTCAGTCTTAACAAGACTCTTGATAGATTTAAAACCCTTATCAAAGTAGTGACGGTTGCAGACTTGAATCTAGAGGTTAATAAACTTAAAAAGGAAATTTCTAATATTAAATTAGAAATGCCTAAGTTGCAAGAAGAAATAAAGGCACTTAAAGAATCTAGAATTGATCAACCTCTTTTAGTTAATGATTCCTCAGAAGATGAGGATCATGAGTCGTTAAATAATAAAGAACCTGGTGAAGAATCTATTGTCACAATAGACAATTGTCTTCAAAGAATTAAAGATGTTACTATTCAAAAATGGTATATTAACATCAACCTAGTTATAAATAAGGATTTCATAATTGAATTACCAGCATTAGTAGACACCGGTGCTGATTTGAATTGTATTCAGGAAGGACTTATTCCTACTCAATATTATGAAAAGACTAGTGAAAGGCTTAATTCAGCGAATGGTAGTCAAATGGACATCAAATATAAGTTATCTAAAGCCCATATTTGTCAGGACAAAATATGCTTTAAAACATCCTTTGTATTAATCAGAAACATGACGGATAAGATAATTTTGGGTTTACCATTTATCTATTTGTTATACCCATTTGTCACTACCTCTGCCGGGTTAACCACTAGACACCTAGGTGAAGAAATCACGTTTAGGTTTATTCTTAACCCTAAAGAAAGAGATTTAAGAATGATTCAAGACGATGCAATTTCAAAAAACTTGAACATCTTAAACTGTAAAAAATCTCAGTTAAAATTCTTAAAAAATGAAATTAGGTACAAACAAATTGATGAACAATTGACTAGGGAGATTGTTCAACAAAAAATTAAAGAAAAGATGAGTTATATTACAAAGGAACTTTGCTCAGATCGGCCCAATGCCTTTTGGCATAGGAAAGTCCATACTGTTAGGCTTCCATATGCAAAAGAGTTTAAAGAACATCTTATTCCTACCAAGGCTAGGCCCATACAAATGAATCATGAACAAATGGAACTTTGTAAAGTAGAAATTAAAGAGTTACTTAAGAAAGGTCTTATTAGGCCTAGTAAATCACCTTGGTCTTGTCCAGCCTTTTATGTCAATAATGAAGCCGAAAAGGAAATAGGTGCCCCAAGGTTAGTTATCAATTACAAACCCCTCAATAAGGTACTAGAATGGATTAGGTATCCATTACCAATTAAGAAAGATCTTATTGCTAGGTTAAGTCATGCCACCATTTTTAGTAAGTTCGACCTTAAGTCAGGATACTGGCAAGTGCAAATTGATGAAAGGGATAGGTATAAGACAGCATTTACTACTCCCTTCGGACACTACGAATGGAATGTACAAGCTTTTGGACTAAAGAATGCCCCCAGTGAATTTCAAAATATCCTTAACACTATTCTAACTCCTTATAGTCAGTTTATCATTGTTTATATCGATGATATTCTTGTTTTCTCAAAATCAATTGAAGAACATCATAAGCATCTAGATGCCTTCTTCAAAGCAGTCAAAGTTAATGGTTTGGTTCTTTCGCCAACCAAGTGCGATATTTTTCAGTCAAAGGTTAGGTTTCTTGGTCATCATATTCATCATGGTCTTATCACTCCCATCGATAGAGCCATCAAATTTGCAGATAAATTTCCAGACGAAATTACTAACAAAACTCAACTTCAAAGATTTTTAGGTTCTCTCAACTATATCGGAGAATTTGTCAAAGATCTTAGAAAAATATGTAAACCTTTGTTTCAGCGGTTAAAAGAAAATCCCCCTCCATGGACTAGAGTCCATACTTCAGTAATACAGCAAGTCAAAAAATATGTCAAGACATTGCCCTGTCTTGGTATCTCAAATGAAAATGCGTTCAAAATCATTGAAACGGATGCTTCTGAAATAGGCTTTGGAGGAATTCTCAAACAGAAACTCACTCCTACCTCCAAAGAGCAAATCGTCCGATTTCATTCTGGTGTTTGGAATGATACACAAGTTAAATATAGTACAATTAAAAAAGAAATATTATCTTTAGTAAAATGCATAAATAAATTTCAAAGTGATGTTTTGAACCAAAAGTTTTTAGTCAGAATTGATTGTAAATCGGCAAAATATATTTTAGAAAAAGATGTTGAAAATATAGCATCTAAGCATGTTTTCGCCAGATGGCAATCTTTACTCAGCATTTTTGAATTTGATATTGAATATATTAAAGGTGAGGACAATTCTATTCCAGACTTTCTAACCCGAGAATTTATTGAATCAGGTCAGCCCAAATGAGTGTCAGAAATAGCGGAAAACAAAAGGCCGGCCAGTCTGGCCCAACTAGCTCTAGTCAACAAAAAGGAGCCATGGTTCCTTTCCCAGTTAACCCAAGTTCCACGGCCCCATTAGTTAGCAAATTTCAGGTTTTAGGGACAATCCCAAAACCATACAGCTCAGTCCTTGCTAGTCAACCCAACCCAGTTGATCCATTTGGCTGTGTTCAAACAGTTAACCCAAGGCCCAACACTAGTCAAAATTCCCCCTATATTCCTATTTCGCAACAGAATCTATTCCATGTTGAGCCCCATATGAAATTTAAAGAAGACCCAGTTAGACTTGCCGCCCAATTCTTTCCTCCTGGCTGGCACTTCCTTCCAATGGCCACCTTCAAAAATCTTGCCTATTACAAGGATATTCTAGTCCAAACTGAATCAGTTTTCATCAAACCTATCTATGATAGGAATGACAGTTCAAAAGCAATTTACCATTCTTTATACATTAAACAAATAATTATAATGGCAGATTGGGGAAATCACCCCTCTGATCTTAAATAATTAAATAATCAAGATCTTCAGTTTAACTACTATGATTACATTGAAGCATGGGATAATATCTTCTTATACCAGACTCAATCGTTTGGCCACTCATGGTTCGTGCAATTTGATCAAAAGTTTAAGTCTCATTTTCCGGTTTGGTTCAATCGATGGTGGTCCAGACATGGATCCGACTTAGAAATCTTCCCGCAAGAGTTAGAAAATGCAGTTACTCATTTTAGTTGCAAATGCCCTCATAATCCACAATTTGACAGTGTTCCGATTACCCTTCAATTTGTCAGTAAATATAAAGTTCCATGGATTCTTAAGTGGCAGTATGAGATTCATACTCCTACAATTGAAATTGAATTTAAGTCAGACATTGGTCAATCCTCAGCAGCAACTAGTATTTGCTCGGTTCCCACCGTAGTCAGATTGTTCTTCATCAAATGGTGGGACAAGATTGACGTCAGTAAAATTGTTGGTTACGTTCTTAAAGAATTCCCAGTTAAACCAATTGCTCCAGTTCGATCCATTCCAACTGTCGACGCCGGGTTTTTCTTTTCAATGCGATATCGTCCTTTTCCGATTTCATTGCCTTTTGATTAGATGATTTTTGGAAAAGGGTCGGCTTTGATGTCGACGGGGTTTTGAAAGATCGTTCTTTTATGATGAGCCAATTAACCAGAGTCGCCAGTTGGTATATTTGAAATGGATGTACCAACTCATCCGAGTTTCGTTTTCGTAATCGCTGGCTCATATGTGACTCCGAATTAATTGGTCTGCGAATTGAGATTCATAGAGTTCGGGGGCTTGCTTAAGTGAGGGGAAGGTGTTAGGCACCCCTCGACTTCCGTAAAACACGGTTACCGCAATCTTAATGCTTTCCTATCCTTTAATTCATGAATATGTGTATGTAGGTGTGCGCGTGTGTGTGTGTGTGCCTATGTGAATGTTGTGGTGAGTTTGTATGAAAGAGTCATTTGGATTTTAGGGAAAATCGTGTTTTAATTTGAGTATGCTTCGGAATGTCTTTTCGGTATACCCGAGGAAGCTTTATTCTTTATGAGAAAGGTTTGGTTTTAAGTGTCCAAAACTATGAGATTTTCATTAAATGTCGTTTTGGCAAAAGAAAGAATTTTAAATCTTCGTCAAAATAGGAATCGAGATCTATACATTGCTTTCGTGAAACGATCGGGCAATTTCTAGGATCTCTTTCACCCTATGCACAAAGATTTAATAAAACGTTACTTATTTGCAAAATCATTTTTGTGTGGTGTTTTGGAAAACGATCTTTCTTTAGCTTCCTCGTTAGATAGGAATCGACATTCATTAACATTTCTCAAATTTTAACCTCGTGATTCTAATATCCTACTTTGCTTGATTTTTATGAAAATCTTATCATTTAGCTTTGAAATCAATTTCGTGTCATAATTCAAATCGAGCATAAACACGCGTCGGGCTATTCATGGGCATGTAAGCCATCAAAATATCCCCGAACGCCAACAATCACAAATTTCACTATTTCGGGGCCTTAAACACGATTCTCGTCTTAGCGTCGTTTTAAGGCCCAACGATTACATATTTACAATGAAAACTACGTCATTTCTACTTCTTACATCAAGATATGTCCATCATCGGATTTGGACCACGGGGTCGCTCTCCTAGGCTCACAACCATAATTTCTCACAAACATCAAGTAGATACAACAACATAACTCACAACGGATTGCTTAACGCACCACAATGATTCACAATTAACAATCTAAATAGATCAATTCCACCTAATGTATTTATCGTCATAAACGAGCAAAACCTCACCCAATGGATATCATCGGATTATTAGGAAGAATTTTGTTCCGATGGAACCCTCTCTAATAATTCCTAATCCATTGTTTCATAATAATTTACATGAAATCTACATTTAATTCAATCAAATGATATGATAGGAATTGATATAATAAAAGAGATTTCACCTTGCAATTGTTATCCAAATGGATGTGAACTTGTGTATTGAATAGAAGAAGAAATATGTGTGATACAATCAAATCACAAAATATTATTCCTCTCTTTTTTCTCACTTTCTCTCCTATTTTTTGTTGCAAATCTAGCTATTTTCCTCTCAATTTTCGTACTTTGTTGCTGCTGGAATCTCCTTCTTCTCCAAAAATGCTGAACCTCCTGTATGCTGCCTGAAGCTGGCTTAAATAGGCTGGCCAGCTGGCACGCCTCCCATCGCACTCAGCTGCTGAGTGCTGATTTCCCGGTTTTCGTGCTGGCGCACCCACTTGGCCGCAGATCTATCCGCGGCTGGCGGGCTTGACTTTCTCGATTTTCGTGTCACGCCTCGATTTTCGTACCGCAACGTCGGTTTTTGCTGACAGGCTCGTATTCTGCAGTCCGGGAATTTCCGGGAAACGTGCCACCTCATTCGGAAATGCCTGCCTCTGACGGCTTTATTGTCACGTAAACTTGGGTTGCCCAAAACATTGCGGTGGTGTCGGGCGCTCGCCCTTGTGCCCGCTCCCTTGCTCCCGCAAGCTGGTTCAATTGACGATTTCGCCCTCCTGTCATGGTTAGTAGAAGGAAACGCAAAATTTGGGTGTCTACAGCTGCCCCTCTTTATCATGTTTATGAAATGATAAATGAAATGAACAGGATAAAGAATAGACACTCGATGCATGAATGACAGTGTGTAAGAATGACAGTGCATACATGATGCCTCACACATATAGCTTATGATGCAACATAAGATGCAATGCATGCAAGACATTCGTAAGAGTGTCAATGTATCAACCCCTTGACCGTGTTCGTTAGTCTTTGGGTTCACTCCTTCAATCTGTCGTCTCGTTCGGGGCCGGGTATCGTCGCCGGTCACCCATCGCGTAACCCCCGGTTATCGTCGCCGGTCGGTCCTCTGTCGGAGCCGGTTATCGTCGCCGGACATCCATCTCGTGATCGCCGGTTATCGTCGCCGATCGATCGTCATGTCGGGGCCGGGTATCGTCGCCGGTCACCCATCTCGTAACCCCCGGTTATCGTCGCCGGTCGGTTATCTTGGATCTCAGCCCTTCCCAGGGTTTGTTGTTTTTTGTCTTTTTTTTCTGTTTGTGGATATCAGACCTTCCCAGGGTTGCTCACCATCTTGTTGTGGTTCGCGTGGATCTCAGCCCTTCCCAGGGTTTGTTGTTTTTTGTCTTTTTCTTTTTGTGGATATCAGCCCTTCCCAGGGGTGCTCACCATCTTTTTGTGGTTCGCGTGGATCTCAGCCCTTCCCAGAGTTTGTTGTTTTTTGTCTTTTTCTTTTTGTGGATATCAGCCCTTCCCAGGGGTGCTCACCATCTTTTTGTGGTTCGCGTGGATCTCAGCCCTTCCCAGGGTTTGTTGTTTTTTGTCTTTTTCTTTTTGTGGATATCAGCCCTTCCCAGGGGTGCTCACCATCTTTTTGTGGTTCGCGTGGATCTCAGCCCTTCCCGGGGTTTGTTGTTTTTTGTCTTTTTTCTTTTTGTGGATATCAGCCCTTCCCAGGGGTGCTCACCATCTTGTTGTGGTTCGCGTGGATCTCAGCCCTTCCCAGGGTTTGTTGTTTTTTGTCTTTTTTCTTTTTGTGGATATCAGCCCTTCCCAGGGGTGCTCACCATCTTGTTGTGGTTCGCGTGGATCTCAGCCCTTCCCAGGGTTTGTTGTTTTTTGTCTTTTTTTTCTTTTGTGGATATCAGCCCTTCCCAGGGGTGCTCACCATCTTGTTGTGGTTCGCGTGGATCTCAGCCCTTCCCAGGGTTTGTTGTTTTTTGTCTTTTTTCTTTTTGCGGATATCAGCCCTTCCCAGGGATGCTCACCATCTTGTTGTGGTTCGCGTGGATCTCAGCCCTTCCCAGGGTTTGTTGTTTTTTGTCTTTTTTCTTTTTGCGGATATCAGCCCTTCCCAGGGATGCTCACCATCTTGTTGTGGTTCGCGTGGATCTCAGCCCTTCCCAGGGTTTGTTGTTTTTTGTCTCTTTTTTTTTTCTTCTTTTTTTTTTTTTTTTTTTTTTTTTTTTGAAATGGTATGTGTGATCGGCTTCATGTCCTGGATCATCCACCAACATCGTCCACGTATCATGCCGCAAAAGCCATCACAGTCTGATCATTCGTGAGGTCGAAAACGACGTGCTTGTACTTTCTTGAAGATTTTCATTTTGATCGTACCTGCATTCATGAAAAAGATGTTATGCATGATCCGACAGATATGTTATGGACATATGCATGTGCACAACATATGTTTAGATAGAAATGACCCCTGTTCAGTCAAATGATACTATTCGACAGTCGTCGTTGTTTGCCAACATCTGATTGGATCATGCCTCGTCGTGAAGTGTAGTTTCTAGACTTCAACCATGGTTTGGTACTCTGTCTGCTCTTGGTTGTCTTCATTTCATCGAGTTGAGGCAGTCTGTTTCGCTCTCTATGATGATCGGCAGCTATGTTGGGCTCTTTGGCCTTTTGATCATTCCTGCTGGCCGATATGCTGTCGTCCCGCATTATATCATCCTTGTATATGCTTATGCACAGGGATCATTTGGATGTCGAGGCAGTGATAGTCAGGATTGGGGAGAGGCCCAATGACGAGGAGTTCTGTGCAGCCTCAGCTTCCATCCATTTCACGATTCTTAACTGCCCCACGCCTTGGTGCGTGTCGCTACCAAGAATTTCTATCGAGAACTCGCGATGTTGATCGTGCTGAGTTATCCACAGCTCTGCAAGATCCTGCATATCAGATGACTAACAAATGCCAAAACTTGAAAGCTCGGGCCGTTAGTGTTAGCTCGACACAAAGATATTATAATCTCGACAAAAATGCAGTTAAAGCACATGAAATTGAATATCTGTTGATCGCACAATCTAGCAAGTTGTGAACCGTGCATGCACTAGATTGGAAGTTTTTTTTTTTTTTTTTTTTTTTTTTTTTTTTTTTATATTTTATTTTTTTTTTCAATCCCTCGTGAGTTGATGATTTTCTATTTAACGAGCTATGAAATCGTAAGAACACCTTCAAGCATTCATGGTCATTGTACGTGAGTAAGGTCGAATTCAAAAGAACTACCTTCCCTCGTCAAAGGTATCCTGTCTTCATTCTCGACAACGTTCTTAGCAGGATTGACGTCATATAACAAATGCACTGTGCGATGCAGCACTCAGTAGGGGTTTCTCTTCTATGACTCATTGTTTAAGGCCTAGAGTTTTTTCGTATTATCTTTTCTTTTTATTAACCCACTTCACTTGTCTCGTTTTCTTAGGCTATTCAAAGTCACCCACTTAACGAGTTTTGGACCAATGACTCCCGAACCAGACGGTTTTGGGGCATTAGGTGTACAGACACCCCTTCGGATTTATTTACTCGAGCAACAAAGGCCACGGTTCGAGACAAGCTGGTGGTCTGCCCCACTCATTATTTGCTTGACCTTGCGCAAGATTCGCTTTCTCAGGCTTGAGTTACCCATGTAGCGAGTGTTAGGCCGGTGACTCCCAAACCAGACGGCTTTAGGGCACCAGATGTAGAGACACCCCTTAGGCTTAATTACTCGAGTAGCCCATGCCACGATTCGAATCTGCTCGGGCCTCCTCTACTGTAATGCTCGTTTTCTTAGGCGCTGAGTTACCCATGTAACGAGTGTTGGGCCAGCGACTCCCAAACCAGATGGCTTTAGGGCACTAGGTGTAGAGATACCCCTCGGGCTTAATTACTCGAATAACCCAGGCCACGATTCGAGACATTAGCTTGATAATCATTTATCGTCTGACTTCTTGATATTGATCATTATTGACTGTCTGACTACGTGTTAATGGCCATCAACATCGTTATAGCTTTATACCCCACAACTGAAAGTTTGTGCAAATGCAAAGTGAAGGCTGTCACATGAGGTCGATTCTGTCGCAAACGTTGCTTTGAATTAAGGCTTTGTACCCGATCAAAAGGTTGAATAGCCTTCTTCGTCTAATCATACTCACGATCGTGCTCCACGGTTGCTTGTCAGAATTAATCCGATTCCTATCAAGCCAAATAAAATCCCCCTTCACGCGGATCATCGTTATCCCGGGGAAGGGAAAACTATGCTTGACAAATGCCAGATGATTGTAACCGTTGAAGATTGAATTGACATGAGGTAGCATTTGATGATGGTGCATGTTGATGGGATTGTTGCATGGGTGCCAATTTGCACGTCATCATTTCCTGGGTAGTTGACAAATGCCCCAGTGTTAAGTTGCTTTTCTTGTGATCTCCCTCGTACTGGTTGCATCGGTATCTCGCTGGGCTGACAAAAGATCCGGTCTTTTAACTTGTTGAAAGGTTTGGGGGATTTTTGATTTTTGAGATTTTTGATTTTTGATTTTTTTTTTTTTTTTTTTTTTTTTTTTGGTCGAATTTGCCCCTACTCCGGGTCTTTGTGATCGTCAGGGGTTCTGATGTTTGATGGCGAAGATTTGGCCTAAGTCGGGTTTGGGTTTGTCTTCGACCCATCCTTTGATCTCGTCAGGCGTATTGTCGACATCTGTCTCGCCCTGCTCAATCCCCATCAGATCGAAATCTAGCTCTATACCAAAATCGTGATCCTCCTTCAAATTTGGCCTATTGCTTGTCAGGCTAGAATGCCTCAAATCGGGGTACCTGAAATAAAACAGGGATTGCTTGTCATAGATATAAAACATTTCAGCACATGATCTTCTTTTTGGATAACATGACAAAATGACATGAGGCGTGCAGGGGATTTGAAATAAATTCAGAATTTTAAAACCCATTGATCTTCTACTGGTCGGGATTCACTGTCATACTCCTGGATTTACCACCCTTCCTGGGATATCACCTGATGCACGGTCCAACTGGCCACGGTGAGGTCAAGCAATGGAGCTCATTAGGAGGTGCATGGATCACATTGGTATGGATCTAACATTGATGGCATTTCCTGACATGAGTATCACAATCAGTTTTCATGGTTAGCCCGTAGCGACCCGTTCACACGCTTTTCTTTGCAAAAGTGCTCTGTTCATATGGGCTCTGCACACATTGCCATGTACTTCGTTCATTAATCTGTGGGCTTCTTCGGCTTCCAGATATCTCAGCAGTCCCGTAGCTTAGGAAGAAATTCACTGCCCCTCCTTGGATTCTCTTTCCCTGGTCAGATCTACATTTTCGGGAGAGGAGCTGTCTCGAAGGAACTCTTTAATGTTTTGATACCAAGCCCATTCAGGAGGGGTGTCACTATGGGAGATCTCTCCGATCTGATCATCATAGGCCGGACCAGTCTGTACCACAATTCTCAGGGCTAATCTCAGTCCTAGGATGCATCCCTCGTATTCGGCCGTATTGTTGGAGTGGCAGAACTGTAATTTCATGGCTACAGGCTTCTGCCATTTGGATGGATGGAGTATGGACTTTATGGCCTCTCAGTTGGATCCTTGGGGCAATCTCACAAAACAAACAAGGGCCGTAGTTTAGCACTGTGCCAGCTACAAATTGGCAGATGCATGTTAACACTGATGCTTGATTTTTATTTCATTTTTTTCTCTTTTTTTTTTTTTCTTTTTTTTTTTCGGTTCTCTAATCTTATCCTGCAAAACAAGGTCAGTGTTTGATGACAGGATAGTATTCAGAAATTTTTAGAAAACCTTGGTACGTGGTATGGATGGCCCTCCTGCAAAACCATGTCAGTTTTCTCTTTATATGTGCAGGTGATGCAATCACATGATACAGGACATATTTATTATGATGATGCCGGTATGACAGTTGTATGCCATTTACATGACATTTATTTATTTGACTGAACGATAAAAGAGCATGAAGAAGCCTCCCTTTCGTTAGGTTTATCAGAGGCTGACCTACCCTAGGGTTACTCTCGCGGGCTTTTCGGCATGAAGGTCCCCAAATCTTCGCAATCTACTCGTCTGAATCCTTTCGATTGGAGCGGATATGGGTGGTGCGTTTCCTGAGCCATCTCCGGGGAGCAGCCCCTTCGAGTCCAGTAATAAGCAACCGACAGGTTCGCCTCAGGAGGAGGTACTCTCTCAACATACATTCACATTCATCGTCCTCACCGTATGCAAATGATTACTTTAAAGTAAAGCAATTCCATTCAATCATTCATTCATTGGACAAAAGGCACACATTCACACACAACAATAAGTAAAACAAGTCAAAATATCGCACGTACATACACATTCATGAATTTTAGAGGATATGATAGCATCAAGATTTGAACGCGGCTTAAGCCCTCTAATATCCCCAGCGGAGTCGCCAGCTGTCGACGCCGGGTTTTTCTTTTCAATGCGATATCGTCCTTTTCCGATTTCATTGCCTTTTGATTAGATGATTTTTGGAAAAGGGTCGGCTTTGATGTCGACGGGGTTTTGAAAGATCGTTCTTTTATGATGAGCCAATTAACCAGAGTCGCCAGTTGGTATATTTGAAATGGATGTACCAACTCATCCGAGTTTCGTTTTCGTAATCGCTGGCTCATATGTGACTCCGAATTAATTGGTCTGCGAATTGAGATTCATAGAGTTCGGGGGCTTGCTTAAGTGAGGGGAAGGTGTTAGGCACCCCTCGACTTCCGTAAAACACGGTTACCGCAATCTTAATGCTTTCCTATCCTTTAATTCATGAATATGTGTATGTAGGTGTTGTGCGCGTGTGTGTGTGTGTGTGCCTATGTGAATGTTGTGGTGAGTTTGTATGAAAGAGTCATTTGGATTTTAGGGAAAAGCGTGTTATGTTTTAATTTGAGTATGCTTCGGAATGTCTTTTCGGTATACCCGAGGAAGCTTTATTCTTTATGAGAAAGGTTTGGTTTTAAGTGTCCAAAACTATGAGATTTTCATTAAATGTCGTTTTGGCAAAAGAAAGAATTTTAAATCTTCGTCAAAATAGGAATCGAGATCTATACAGTTGCTTTCGTGAAACGACTCGGGCAATTTCTAGGATCTCTTTCACCCTATGCACAAAGATTTAATAAAACGTTACTTATTTGCAAAATCATTTTTGTGTGGTGTTTTGGAAAAACGATCTTTCTTTAGCTTCCTCGTTAGATAGGAATCGACATTCATTAACATTTCTCAAATTTTAACCTCGTGATTCTAATATCCTACTTTGCTTGAATTTTTATGAAAATCTTATCATTTAGCTTTGAAATCAATTTCGTGTCATAATTCAAATCGAGCATAAACACGCGGTCGGGCTATTCATGGGCATGTAAGCCATCAAAAATATCCCGAACGCCAACAATCACAAATTTCACTATTTCGGGGCCTTAAACACGATTCTCGTCTTAGCGTCGTTTTTAAGGCCCAACGATTACATATTTACAATGAAAACTACGTCATTTCTACTTCTTACATCAAGATATGGTCCATCATCGGATTTTGGACCACGGGGTCGCTCTCCTAGGCTCACAACCATAATTTCTCACAAACATCAAGTAGATACAACAACATAACTCACAACGGATTGCTTAACGCACCACAATGATTCACAATTAACAATCTAAATAGATCAATTCCACCTAATGTATTTATCGTCATAAACGAGCAAAACCTCACCCAATGGATATCATCGGATTATTAGGAAAGAATTTTGTTCCGATGGAACCCTCTCTAATAATTCCTAATCCATTGTTTCATAATAATTTACATGAAATCTACATTTAATTCAATCAAATGATATGATAGGAATTGATATAATAAAAGAGATTTCACCTTGCAATTGTTATCCAAATGGATGTGAACTTGTGTATTGAATAGAAGAAGAAATATGTGTGATACAATCAAATCACAAAATATTATTCCTCTCTTTTTTCTCACTTTCTCTCCTATTTTTTGTTGCAAATCTAGCTATTTTCCTCTCAATTTTCGTACTTTGTTGCTGCTGGAATCTCCTTCTTCTCCAAAAATGCTGAACCTCCTGTATGCTGCCTGAAGCTGGCTTAAATAGGCTGGCCAGAGCCAGCCGCAGATCTATCTGCGGCTGGCCGCAGATAGATCTGCGGCTGGCCAGCTGGCACGCCTCCCATCGCACTCAGCTGCTGAGTGCTGATTTCCCGGTTTTCGTGCTGGCGCACCCACTTGGCCGCAGATCTATCCGCGGTTGGCGGGCTTGACTTTCTCGATTTTCGTGTCACGCCTCGATTTTCGTACCGCAACGTCGGTTTTTGCTGACAGGCTCGTATTCTGCAGTCCGGGAATTTCCGGGAAACGTGCCACCTCATTCGGAAATGCCTGCCTCTGACGGCTTTATTGTCACGTAAACTTGGGTTGCCCAAAACATTGCGGTGGTGTCGGGCGCTCGCCCTTGTGCCCGCTCCCTTGCTCCCGCAAGCTGGTTCAATTGACGATTTCGCCCTCCTGTCATGGTTAGTAGAAGGAAACGCAAAATTTGGGTGTCTACACCAACTAAGGGATCATCAAGTAAAACCAAAGAAGTTACAGCAGGATCAGGTTTGTTTGATGTTTCAGATATCCAAAACTGTTCGGCAGCAGAGCTCAAGTTAATCGCTCAAGCTCTTCATCGGAGAACAGAAAAGCTCCAAGAAGAAGCCTCAGCTAGTTCGTCCAACTCAGTTAATGATGATGATGAGCAGTTCACCATCAACCTCCAAGATGCTCAGGACCCATTCGCTTGAGTCACCCGCATGCTCCCAATAAAGCAGGGGCCCTCAAAGCAATAAGTCATCAAAGTTAATCAGGTGTGCCAGCACTACCAGACAGGCATGCCTCACTCAAGTCAAGAATCACTCAGCTTTTCCACCGAAAGCAAAAGTTACAACAGTGCAGTGTCGGCCATTCTCATAGTGAATAGTGAAAAAAGTCACTATTCATGAATAGTAACCTGTACTTTTTATTGTTAATTTACTCAAGATTTGTAATAGTTAGAAATTGTAACAGTCTCTCCTTATTCTATAAAAGGAAGGCCTGGTTTTCATTTGTAGTCAGATTGGTTAAGTACCTCTTATTCTCTCCTTCTCTCCTCCCTCTGAACCCTTAACTTGTAAGCCTAAGTTATGATCCTGAGTCATGTACATAGTAGTTTTGTACATCCCCCTCCCTATTGTTGTACTTTATTATAAATAAAATCTTAAATTTCAAGTTATTAAAGTTGTTTATTTTACATCCACATATTGCATGATATCTGCATACTTCACTGCACCCTACTAAGTTGTTGTATGATCCTGATAAACACCACTCCTTTACTTTATCCTCAATTTTGATCAGAAACATCCTTTGATACCATATGCTTTAAAACATCCTTTGTATTAATCAGAAGCATGACGGATAAGATAATTTTGGGTTTACCATTTATCTATTTGTTATACCCATTTGTCACTACCTCTGCCGGGTTAACCACTAGACACCTAGGTGAAGAAATCACGTTTAGGTTTATTCTTAATCCTTTAAAACTTGAACATCTTAAACTGTAAAAAATCTCAGTTAAAATTCTTAAAAAATGAAATTAGGTACAAACAAATTGTTGAACAATTGACTAGTATATATATATATATATATATATATATATTCACGATGGCAAAATTAACCATCACTAGAGCCATCATATATATATATACTATTTTTTGTGATGACTCAAATAATCCATCACGAAATATTGTCTATTGTGATTGCTTTTGAAAATCGTCAACAGGATCCATCACGCATGCTTGATTTTCTAGTAGTGTATTTCCGACAAGAAAAATATCAGTTTTTCTTGTAGTTAATTAATTATATACTTGTACTTAGTTGAGGACATGATTTTCTACCATGGTCCCTAGGGTTATATTTGTTTACAAGAATTATAATGTATGAGATTATAATGTATGAGATTATAATGCCAAGACTATTAATCTGAAGATTATATAGTCTTACTCTCATGTTTGTTTTTTTATGAGATTAATGATGGGATAACTTATAATAATCCCATTTTATGTCTATTTTTTTCCAAGATTTATAAATATCGTTTGAACTATTATATCCTTATTAATAATAATATATTTTAAACTTGTTTATACATCAAAATAAATATATAATTATAATGGAGCTGATTTTTGAAAAATATATACTTACTAGAAATTGTCCGTGCCTGAAGGCACGACGTAACGAAAAATTAGATTAAAATTCGAAAATTACTACATTACCTAAAGACTTTTTGCAACTTAAAATAACTTATAATCAGACATAACAATTATCATAATTCACCATACCACCACAATAATTAATACATACTCAATCATCAACACATATTCAACCACCGAAACATCAAGCTAGTCGCTACTAATTTCAAGAAATTTCGGCAGAGTTTCCTTTAAAAATAGATATCCAGAAAAATCTAAACCTGTCTACAAAACTTACAATCATCAATACATTTTCAAACCATCAAAACAACCATCATTCCATACCCAAAATCGCTATAACCATATATAATTAGTTAACTTTACAAAAGACGAAACACAAAAAATATAGTGATGCCTACATGACCCTAAGAATATCACATTCATCCGGCCTCATATAAAAGTACAATGAGGAAATTCAATATGCAGAAAATCATTCAGATAATTCCATACATTAGTGTACTCTCATAACATTCGATAGGGAAATAAATATAAAGAAAGCAAATCTTTATCACGTTATTAAATATGGGATCGAAGAGCACTAACCTAAGAATATCATATTCATCCGGCTTCCATCGACAATTCGTATACAGAGAATCTTTTCTTTCATTGATTTGACAATCATAAGCCTCGTCAACAAAAGGGCAACTCCCTAGTTTATAAATTGAGTAATTTTCTTCTTCGTTCAGGTTTTGCATCACTTGTATGGTCATTACCATATTCCATTATTTCAAATCAAATATAAACAAATTATAGGATCAAAAACAAATTTTTAAATAGTCACAACGTAGACTCCAAACTTGACCAAAGTTCAACACATTTAATGACAATATGAAAATTTACACATGAGCATCATTATACCATTCTAGATGATATATAATTAGTACCAACTATCATACAAAAGCACAATGAGGAAATTCAATATGCAGAAAAATATCAAGATGATTCCATAGCAAACAACAATTCAACAATGTTAGCTTCTTTTTTTTCTTTTGAAAAGTACATAAGCTTGTTTTAATGATCATTAGTTCAATGTACAACTTTTATTATTGGAAAAGCTTATTATAATGAAATTCATGGACACGATCATGCACAAAATTGGATGATTCTAACAATTAAATTAAAATTCAAAAAATAAAAATATTATTATTATTAAAGTTATTTTAAAATATAAAAATTATAATTATATGTATTATTATTATTATCGGTATTATTTTTATCACTATTATTATTATTATCGGTATTATTATTATTATTATCGGTATTATTATTATTATTAGTATTATTATTATTATTGTCGGTATTATTATTATTATTATTATCTTATTAAGATAGATTAAAATTAGAATGAATCTGAATTGTCTTTGTGCTTTTTCGCCCAAATCAATTCAAAATGGTAACACGTATGCAATTTTTGTCAATACAGATGCAACATTTTCGGATAGATCATTTATCAATTTTGTACACAATTTTTTTTTTTTTTTAGGTTTATGGGTTTCATATCTCGGTTAATTAAGATAAAGTTTTTTAGGTTAATTAAGGGGTAGTAGAAACCCATCCGTTTTTTAACATATATAATTTTGAAGATAAATAATTTTTTTAAAAAATTAAAAATAAATAAATCAAATGTAATACTAATTGGATAGCACATGTGCATTTATTATAGATGTGCATTTGAATTGAGAAACTTGAGAGAGTTTTGGGGGAGAAAAGGCTTGAGAGAGTTTTGGGGGGAAATTTAGTAAGGAATGAATTTGGGTCATTGAATTAAAGTTAGAATGAATCTCAACCGTTGTTGTGCTTTGTCAAATTATAGAATTCAAATTGAGTTGTGTTTTATTATATAGATTTAAAAAGTCAGAGATACATTTGAATGCTACAGAAGAAAATTGTGAAAATACATATCTAAGGCGGTGCTAGAAAGTTTTAGTTTATAATAGTGGCATTTTAATACTCCTTTCACTCTAAAATTAAAAATGTCTCTTTAATTTTTTTTGATTAATATTCATAATTTCAAAATTTTAAGATGAACAAAATAAGTTGAATTTTAAAATAAAAAAAATTATAAATTAATTAAAAAGTTTGTTAACTAAAATGCTCGTTAAATTTATACGAATTTATATTAATTTTAAAAAATACTGTGTGCGTTCCATATTATTTAATTACGAGGAGAAGCGTAATTGCCCGTGCCTAAAGGCACGGCGTAACGAAAAATTAGATTAAAATTCGAAAAGTACTACATTACTTAAAAACTCTTTACAATCTAAAATAACTTACAATCCGACATAACAATTATCATAATTCACCATACCACCACAATAATTAATACACACTCAATCATCAACACATATCCAACCACCAAAACATCAAGCTAGTCACTACTAATTTCAAGATGTTTCGATAGAGTTTCCTTTAAAAATAGATATCCAGAAAAATCTAAACCCGTCTACAAAACTTACAATCATCAATACATATCCAAACCACCAAAACATCATCATAACCATGTATAATTAGTTAACTTTACAAAAGACGGAACACAAAAAAGGTGATGTATGTATTATTATGTATGTAACGTACTGTATGCAAAAAAAAGGTGTTGTATATATTATTATGTATGTAACGTATTGTAGGAAAAAAAAGTGTTGTATGAATTATTATTATTTAATAAGTTTATTTAATTAGCACTAAAAAAAGGTATTAAAAAAAGTTACGTACATACAGTACGTAGTACATGATTAATGTTTTATCATGTATCACCAGCTTTATGTGATGTAAACAAAGTTAAAGGCTAATTTAGTCCACAAATTTTTAGTCCCAAATGGTAAGGATTATAATACCTAGTTAGACATGGTATTAAATAATCCCTCCTTCCAAGTCATTTTGTTATCCCGGGATTAATAATCCGAAGTCTAATTTAAAAAACAAACAAGAGATTAAGGATTATTAGTCCAATCCCAAGTATTATCCTAATAAACAAACATGGCTTAAGTAATCATTTTGTCATTCAATACTCTCCGATCACATAAAATACGGAGTCATTATAAACCAAACAATTTGACTTTCTTCTTCCTTCTCAACGAAGGAAGTGAAAAGCAATGGAAAAGACTTAAGGAAGACCAAAACGGACGAATCAACTTTAAGAGTCATGCAAAAGTAATATATATTCTCTCTCCTCGTACACTCTCTTTCATTCATTCATTTAGGGCTGTTTGTTTAAGTTTAAATGAGTCTCAATTTAATTAAATAAGTTATTCAAACTGGTTGTTTAATAATTTTTCAATTTTGAATGCGTTTGATTGTATCTGAACGATTGATTTAAAAAATTATGACTGAATGAATAAGAATTAATATTGAATGATATTTTTACTTACATACTCTCATATACAATTAAAAATTATATTCAATATCCATCTTGTTTACTATTTTAAACAATTTTAGTTATGTACAAATTGTTTTTGATTTTTCTTTAATAAATTGGTCAATAATCAATTTAATGAATGTTGTTGCAATCATTTATTATTTTATGTACTATAAAATGTTATTAATATTTTTAGTGTTTTATTTCTAAAATTATATTACTAATAGTATACTCTATCAAAGATTATTCAAAAGTTTATATTTAATTTTTCTTAGATAGCATTGTTTATTTATAATTACATGAGGAGAAGCGTAATTGCCCATGCCTGAAGGCACGACGTAACGAAAAATTAGATTAAAATTTGAAAAGTACTACATTACTTAAAGACTCTTTACAATCTAAAATAACATACAATCAGACATAACAATTATCATAATTCAGCATACCACCACAATAATTAATGTGACGCCCCCAAAATAGGTCCACACAACCCATTTTGAGTCGCCGATAATATTCTACAAAATACAAATACAAATACGAATTTTCCCATTTACAACTAATATTTGTCGTGCAAAATACGACCACACACATACTGTGACTTTCCATACAAATATCGTACCGTATGGTACCACCGTATCCAAACCCAAATTATTACAATGCCGTAAAAGACGACAACACATGTTTTAAGTCTTCAGTACAATTATTATTAAACTATGCCATAACTTGATGAGGACAACCACTAATTCGGACCATCACTCCACTCCCCGGCTAGTCCTAGCTACATTTTCCTTTCCTAAGAAGAACAATGGGACAAAACTGAAAAGGGTGAGCTCAAATAGCCAGTAAGAAATATCATGACTAAGATAATGAAGAATAAAAATTATCTTTAGTCTTCAACAATAATAAATCAGAGATTTAAAGATATTATATTCGTTCAACAACAACAACTGCAGCGGAATAAATAATCCATTAGAAGAGTCAAGTAGATTATAATATCTACCATCTTCTATAAGTTAAAGGATCACCACCAATATTTTATCCCTGTAACACCAATCAACAATTCCTGTTTATGAACAACCAAATCAATAATTTATTATTCAACAGTCTCTCTTTGCACTACGTGCCAAAGATATTTATTTGTAACATCACCGGTCATGATCATGCCAAACGCCAGTTCATCTTTGCACTACGGGCCAAAGAGAACTTTCACCATACGCCTTTGTTTGTAACATCAAAAGTCATGATTATACCAATACACAGTTTGGTCAAAATCATGTCACGCCAGTTCATCTTTGCACTACAGGCCAAAGAGAACTATCACCACAATTTAAGCATGAGGATGAGGATGATGACAATGATACAATGAGATTAAGGATAAGAAAAGATTTATACTTTAATCAGTATCAGAGATTGACCAAATTGCCAACACGATGACCAAATTGTGGAGTCAAATTCAAGAATGATATTCAAGAAATTATTTCATGCTTCAACTATAACGTATAAAATGAAATAGAAAGATTCAAGTGAAAAGATATTAGATGAAGCACAAACTATTAAGCTACTAATTTTCAGGGATTTTCACCATTTAAAAATAAGGTTTTGGAAACAAACAAAGATTTCTTATCTTAAATGGAGAAATGTGAAAGAAAAAGATATCCCGTAAATAATACAAAAGAAATGATACGTTATACGAGTATAACAGAATATATGAAACTGCAAATAGATTTTCACCCGTCATGCGATAATTCGCGTAGACAGGTTATTTCCACAAAAGATTAATAAGTAATGAATACGACGGGTTATTCACCAGGTATGCGTCAATCCGCACGAACAGGTTATACCCACAAAATTTAATAAAGGAAACAAATGCAAAGGGATATTCACCAGGTACGACACTCCGTACATACAGGTTATTCCCACAGAGTAATAAGGAATGAATACAAAAGGGTATTCACCAGGTACGACACTCGTACATATAAGTTATTCCCACAGAATAATAAGGAATGAATACAAAAGGATATTCACCAGGCACGCGTCATACCGCACGGACAGGTTATCCTCACAAATTAATACAGAATGAATAACAACCTTTATGAGTATAATATCACTTACGAACATGAAAGCAAATGATATTATATATGAGTATGAAAAAAATGATATTTCCTACCTTCGTTAACAAAAGACTGGATGTTGCTTTCTATGAAGTTTACTAATTTTGGTCAATACTAGTATTCTCACAAATACTCACAATAGCCTAGCACACTAAGAGAACTTAAGAAATTTAGAGAGAGAGGAAGTATAAGCAATGAAGGTGTGAAAATTTCTTAAGCAAACTCTCCCTATTTATAGGAAAATCAAGGTGAGGGCATTTTGGTCTTTTTCCCAATTTTTCTTGGTTTATTACGCTTATACCCTTGGCATATTCTTTTAATATCATCCATCTATTTTTTCTTCCATTTATATCATCCATCCATTTTTTCTTCCATTATCAAAAGATAATTCCATTATCAAAAAAATAAAACCATTATAAAAATAACAATAAATCCCTTTTTCTATATTATTGTGTTAAATGTATTAATATCACAGATAGCATATACTCGCAATACTGACAACCAGATTATTCCCAGGAAAGAGGGGGCCTTCCATAAAAATGGCGTGCAATTAAATATATAACCCCTTTCCTTGACAAAATTTCTAGACATTGTCAATAATGCTAAAATATCCTATCAAATGATATGAGTTACAGTGCCGTGACAAATAGTAAAATATATTATGCAGATGCTATTTAACAATTATTGAATCAAGATACTGTGCAAAATGCTACTTTATCAATTATTGAATCAATAATATAAAACACTGTGCAACATCGAGAGCTACTGTGGAATACCGTGTGCTACTGTGGAACAACGCGTTTTACTGTTCTTTTTATCACCGGGTATTTCAGCAGTTATCGGTTAAAGTTTTGCCGCCAATTTCTATCACTTTCTATATCCGACAATTAACCCGTTATGTGGCCCACTATCATTGACAATATTGCCATTTCGGCGTCGTCGTACGGTACCGAATATAATATTTTCCGACAGAAAGAATATTCCCCGACAAAAGGAATATTCCCCGACCAACTGTTTATCAGATAATTTGCATGTAACACCCTTAACTATCATTTATAACAATTAAACACTTCACTATTTATAAAAATAATCATAAAGAAAATAATAAACTTTTATTTCATAAATTCGGGGTCTTACAATTAATACATACTCAATCATCAACACATATCCAACCACCAAAACATCAAGCTAGTCGCTACTAATTTCAAGAAATTTCGGCAGAGTTTCCTTTAAAAATAGATATCCAAAAAAATCTAAACCTGTCTACAAAACTTACAATCATCAATACATATCCAAACCAAAAAAACATCATCATAATCATGTATAATCAGTTAACTTTACAAAAGACGGAACACAAAAAATATAGTGATGCCTACATGACCCTTTAAGCAAAAAATACATTTTTATTCATTAATTAATGTATACTCAAAATTAGTATTTTTTATTGCTTTCTTTGTGTTTCCTTTCGTAATGCAAATTCATCTAAAGCACTGAATCATATGATGTCAAGGTGAATTAAGAATGCATTATATTGAAGTCACTACCAAGAGCAGCAATGATAGTCAATAATACGGCTCTTATTTTATAAAAGTTCCCCGAGATTTTTCAACTTAGGAGTGTAGATAGAAATAAATTTTACATTTTGATGTAGACTGACTACATCCACTTGTCACTATTTTCTTTTAGGTTTTGCATCATTTGTATGGTCATTACCAAATTCCATTATTTCAAATCAAATATAAACAAACTACAGGATCATAAACAAATTTTTAAATAAAAACAACATATACTCCAGACTTGACCAAAGTCTAGCAGATTTAAATAACAATATGAGAATTTACACATAAGCATCATTATACTATTCCAGATGATATATAATTAGCATCAACCAACATATAAAAGTACAATGAGGAAATTCAATATGCAGAAAATCATTTAGATAATTTCATACATTAGTGTACTCTCATAACATTCGATAGGGAAATAAATATAAAGAAAGCAAATCTTTATCACGTTATTAAATATGGGATCGAAGAGCACTAACCTAGGAATATCACATTCATCCGGCTTCTATCGACAATTCGTATACAGAGAATCTTTTCTTTCATTGATTTGACAATCATAAGCCTTGTCAACAAAAGGGCAACTCCCTAGTTTATAAATTGAGTAATTTTCTTCATCGTTCAGGTTTTGCATCACTTGTACGGTCATTACCATATTCCATTATTTCAAATCAAATATAAACAAACTATAGGATCAAAAACAAATTTTTAAATAGTCACAACGTATACTCCAGACTTGACCAAAGTTCAACACATTTAAATGACAATCTGAAAATTTACACATGAACATCATATACCATTCTAGATGATATATAATTAGTATCAACTATCATACAAAAGCACAATGAGAAAATTCAATATGCACAAAAACATCAAGACAATTCCATAGCAAACAACAATTCAACAATGTTAGCTTCTTTTTTTCTTTTGAAAAGTACAGAAGTTACTATTAGCTTGTTTTAATGATCATTAGTTGAATGTACAACTTTTATTATTGGAAAAGCTTATTATAATGAAATTCATGGACATGATCATGCACAAAATTGGATGATTCTAACAATTAAATTAAAATTCGAAAAATAAAAATATTATTATTAAAGTTATTTTAAAATATAAAAATTATAAAAATTATTATTATTATCGGTATTATTATTATTATTATTATTATTATTATTATTATCGGTATTATTATTATCAGCATTATTATTATAAGTATTATTATTATTATCGGTATTATTATTATTGGTATTATTATTATCGGGATTATTATTATTATTATTAATATTATTATTATTATTATTATTAATATTATTATTATTATTATTATCGGTCTTATTATCGATATTATTATTATTATTATCAGTACTATTATTATTGTTATTATTATTATTATCATCATCATCAGTATTATTATTATTATCGGTATTATTATTATCTTATTAATATAGATTAAAATTACAATGAATCTGAACTGTCCTTGTGCTTTCCCGCCCAAATCAATTCAAAATGGTAACACGTATTTATTATTATTATTAGTATTATTATTATCAGGATTATTATTATTGTCGGTATTATTATTATCTTATTAATATAGATTAAAATTACAATGAATCTGAACCGTCTTTGTGCTTTCCCGCCCAAATCAATTCAAAACGGTAACACATATGCAATTTTTGTCAATACAGATGCAACATTTTCAGATAGATCATTTATCAATTTTGTACATATAGTTTATTTCGGTTAATTAAGGGGTAGTAGAAACCCATCAGTTTTTTAACATATATAATTTTGAAGATAAATATTTTTTTAAAAAATAAAAATAAAAAAATCAAATGTAATACAAGTTGGATAATACATGTGCATTTATAATACATGTGTATTTGAATTGAGAGACTTAAGAGAGTTTTGGGGGGGGGGGGGGAAAGACTTGAGAGAGTTTTGGGGGGGAAATTTAGTAAGGAATGAATCTGAGTCATTGAATTAAAGTTAGAATGAATCTCAACCGTTGTTGTGCTTTGACAAATTATAAAATTTAAATTGGGTTGTGTTTTATTATATAGATAATAAATTTGTTCATAATAACCCAGAAGTTTAAAATAGGAGAATACACATATTTAGATATTTTAGACAGACAATTATCAAATACATCATTTTATTTTATATTCAAATATTCTACTTAATCCAACTCATTCAAATTTTTATTATACATTTAAAACTTTATTTTTATCATACAGCCCATTCCTTTTACTTTCTTCCTCTCTTCCTCGAAAGAAGATTAGTCAATTATCTTATCTACATATCCTATGAGGTATTTAAAGGGGAAAATAGTCCATTTAGTTTTTCTTATACTTAAAAGTTTTATCTTTTATCTTTTACTCCATTTTTTTGTGGAAATATATTTTAGTGTACAAATTGTCTATTTTAGCCTTTAAAACACTCACATAATTTGTAATTTATTTTGTTCAAAATTAGTCAGAGAGAACAATTTTACAAAAATTAAAACAAAAAAAATTAAATACTAACGTTTATATTGTGATTCAGTATCGACATGAAAGACAATTTTATAATTTAAAGAATTTATATATTGGAACAAAAATATGTAATTTGTATTGCTATGTGACACAATAACATAATTTGTAAAATAATAAAAATACATTAATAATTGTTTGGTGTATTTACTCACAAAAAAAATAACATATTTTTATTATATATATATATATATATATATTTTTTCTTCTGAAAATAACAAGCGCAAATATTTACGTACGGTATCAGCTCCAAAAGAAAACAAAAATTTAACATATGTGAAAATAAGCATATATCCGTATGTTTGTTCGCTGCTCGTACTTATACTGTTATACTTTACATTGATTGTCAGCTATACTGTTTAAGTTAGTTTTTATTTTTTCCCAATTATTGTTCTGCCTTTATAAAGGAAGATGAAGATGAAGATGAAGACGAAGACAATCTGAATCTCTCAAAACTCAAAGAACGAAAGTTGTAGATATTAATCTGAGCTTTCGGGAACATCTGGAATCATCCAATTTGAAGTTCGTACGAGAGAGTTACGGTCATTTTGCCATCGGATTTTGCATGAATTTTACACAGCAGCCACTTCGAGCTCAATTTCACCCTTTCTCTAGCCATTATCTTTTCGACCTCCAGTTATGGAAGTTGTAGAGCTACTTCTTAGCTTTCCATAGCCTATTTACAGGCCTAAATCCAAGTTCGGACGAAAGAGTTATGGCCATTTTACTAACATACGTCAAAGCTGAGTCGGGTGACAGTGGCATGGGCGCGGGCGCACCAGCCAGCGTACGGGCGTGCCAGACTTGTCAGATTTCGCGATTTTCAGCCCCTTTTGGTCATTTTTCATGGGCTAAGCTAGGGTTTTACATTGGGCACTATAAATATAACATGTAGCCTCCATTTTATGATATCCTAGAGTTCCAAAATCAGATTTAGAGAGAGAGAGAGGCGAAGCTTGGAGCAAAAAGAGGGAGGCCATGGCCATTTGACCCTGGTTCTTCTAAAGCTTGGAGGAGCTTCAATGGAGGTGCTTCAATGGAGTTTCATCCAACAACAATGGGGAAGCCATCCTTTATCTTTCTTTTTCTTTTTCCTCTATGTAACTAATTTTTAATCTAAGATTGTAATTGAACCCATTGCTTTATTTGAATTGATTTTCTCTTCCTTTTGATTATTGTTGCTCATATGAATTGGCTATCATAACTTATGCTTATGGATTAATTGCTTGGTTAGTAATTACCTTGGGAACCTATATGAACTTGACAAACGGATTATAGTGTTGAGACCTAGTTATGATATCATACGAAAGTTAAAGATTGTTGTGGGTGATTAATAAAGATTTAGTGACGTGTGTCTTGTTGATTATCCTCAATGATAGGTAACTTGATAGTATTTAGGATAGACATATACCCAGATACCGTGTGCAACCAATTAAGAATCTAATCTTAATGACTTCCTTTGTGAAAGTTGGTAATTGAAAGGGTGGTTGATGAGATTTAGTGACATGTGTCTTGTTAGTTATTCTTGAAATTAGTCTCTTGATAGTGTGTAGGATAGACATATACCTACATGCCGCATTAGGAAGATTCGTAATTGACCATCGACAGAGGCTCTTACGTAATTGTGATTTCTCGGATGTCAATTTTATGTGGTTAATTGATCTAAAAGAGGAGTTAAGATATTTGAACAAATTAAGCATTGCACGCCAAGTGTTTGACAAAATGCTTGAATGGGGAAAATTATAATCTTAGACCTTTATCTATCAATTTATCGTATTTGTATTCCATGCAATTTAGATGTAACCTCTACTTATCTCTCAAATCCAAGAGTTTGATTTAGATCGAGTCGATATTGAATTAGTCATTGGGCATACATTAGAGTTAATTCCTCGTGGGATCGACAACTCTCTTATCATTATATTACTTGTTGACCGCGTATACTTGCACGTATTTTTCGGTTGCAAAATCGACTAACAAGTTTTTGGCGCCGTTTCCGGGGAATTATTCTTCTAATGTTTTTCCAATATTAATTTCAATTGATTTTATCTTAATTTGTACTTGTATTTATGTTTTAAATAAAGTCGGGTTGAGGACTATAAACCAAACGCTTATTGGGAGGCAACCCAAGTCTATTGTTTTGTTTTTGCTTGATTGCATTTTAATTTCTTTAGTTAATTATTTTTTGGTGCCGATTATCGTGCAAAATAAAATACGCTCCCAGCTTTGAGGACTTGAAAGATGATATCAATGGCACTCGACACGTTCTCAGGGAAGTCTTCTATTTTAATTTTTCCTATTTCAGACATTGAGGACAATGTCAAGTTTAAGTTTGGGGGTAGTATCTAGTATTTGTGTGTTTTTAATTTAGTATTTGTGTTTTTTAATTTAGTATTTATGTGTTTTTAGTGTATTTTTCAAAAAAAAATTAGGATGCGTCTCTTGAGCATTGTTTTAATTTGGTTTGAACTATAATTTATGGTCAATGATAATAGCTTGATTGAATAGATTCTAACTCATGGAAAAGGGACATATGTTGCTTAGTCGTTGTGCTTACTTTTGTTATTGGTTATTGTTTTGCTCATGCATCCTTTCACTTTTATGCACTTACCCATGAGTATTGAGCTAATCGTATGCTTAGAGAAGACTTTTATAACCGAATGCTTGTGAAAAATATCTATAACATCTAGTACTCGTTTAAACATCACTCGAAGTAAGGTATCCAAATTTGTTGTTTTTGATTTGTTGGTCATGTGGTGAGTTGAGATGGAGCGTAAAACGCACTCACTCATGGACACACGCTTAGGGGAGATAGAGCGTAAAACGCACTATCTTATTTTTGTGACAAAAAAAAGAAAATATTGTATTACAAATCTTGCAGGGGGTTGAGATAGAGCGTAAAACGCACTCGCCCATATGAGCGTGCTTAAGGTTGAGATGGAGCATAAAATGCACTCACCTAGAGCCCTTGAGTCTCAAAATTTTTGGAATTGTGATTTGTATACCTTTGTATTGAATGATGTGTTAAGCATGTTGTTTCAGGGTTTATTTTGATTATTTCATAAGGTAATATGGTTGCATAAGTTCATCCGAGCTTGGTTGGTTTAGTGATATTGGGTACTCACACACACACACGGAAGGGGCCTAAAGCAAGATATGACTAGCTAATTGATATTTTAGACTTGCAACGTTTTGGCTATTTTCTTGAGTTCCATGTGTTGATGCCTTTGAGACCATTGTCGGCTTATTAATTCATTGCTCAAGTTAGGTTGTATTAGAAGCGTGTCAATTGTGTAGTTTAGGTTTGCTTTGCTTGAGGACAAGCAAAGATTTAAATTTGGGGGTATTTGATGAGTGTGTTTTATACACACAATTTGGGTACTTTTGACCTTGATAATTTGTAAGTCTTTGGGTACTTTATGTGGTTTTATTGTGTTTTTATCTTATTTTTAGATATTGTGGTTTTATATTGCTTTTATATGTTTTGTATTATTTTTATGTGTTTTTACTTAGTTTTGTAGGAAATGGAGCAAGTGCTAGTTGATCACCAATGCTCGTGGATGCCTAGTTTGCCATTTTGAGCCTAACATTGACATAACAGCTGCTTGCGGCCCAATTTCAATCATGATCCAATTCGAATCTCTCAAAACTCAAAAAACGAAAGTTGTAGATATTAATCTGACCTTTCGGGAACATTCGGAATCATCCAATTTGAAGTTCGTATGATAGAGTTACGGTCATTTTACCATCGAATTTTGCATGAATTTTACACAGCGGCCACTTCGAGCTCAATTTCACCCTTTCTCCAGCCATTATCTTTTTGAACTCCAGTTATGGAAGTTGTAGACCTACTTCTTAGCTTTCCATAGCCTGTTTACAGGCCTAAATCCAAGTTCGAAAGAAAAAGTTATGGCCATTTTACTAACAGACGTCAAAGCTGAGTCGAGTGACAGCGGCATGGGCGCGGACGCACCAGCCAGCGTGCGGGCGTGCCAGACTTGTCAGATTTCGCGATTTTCAGCCCCTTTTGGTCATTTTTCATGGGCTAAGCTAGGGTTTTACGTTGGGCACTATAAATATAACATGTAGCCTCCATTTTATGATATCCTAGAGTTCCAAAATCAGATTTAGAGAGAGAGAGAGGAAGCTTGGAGCAAAAAGAGGGAGGCCATGGCCATTGGCCATGGTTCTTCTAAAGCTTGGAGGAGCTTCAATGGAGGTGCTTCAATGGAGTTTCATCCAACAACAATGGGGAAGTCATCCTTTATCTTTCTTTTTCTTTTTCCTCTATGTAACTAATTTTTAATCTAAGATTGTAATTGAACCCATTGCTTTATTTGAATTGATTTTCTCTTCCTTTTGATTATTGTTGCTCATATGAATTGGTTATCATAACTTATGCTTATAGATTAATTGCTTGGCTAGTAATTACCTTGGGAACCTATATGAACTTGACAAACGGATTATAGTGTTGAGACCTAGTTATAATATCATACGAAAGTTAAAGATTGTTGTGGGTGATTAATAAAGATTTAGTGACGTGTGTCTTGTTGATTATCCTCAATGATAGGTAACTTGATAGTATTTAGGATAGACATATACCTAGATACCGTGTGCAACCAATTAAGAATCTAATCTTAATGACTTCCTTTGTGAAAGTTGGTAATTGAAAGGGTGGTTGATGAGATTTAGTGACATGTGTCTTGTTAGTTATTCTTGAAATTGGTCTTTTGATAGTGTGTAGGATAGACATATACCTACATGCCGCATTAGGAAGATTCGTAATTGACCATCGACAGAGGCTCTTACGTAATTGTGATTTCTCGGATGTCAATTTTATGTGGTTAATTGATCTAAAAGAGGAGTTAAGATATTTGAACAAAGCATTGCACGCCAAGTGTTTGACAAAATGCTTGAATGGGGAAAATTGTAATCTTAGACCTTTATCTATCAATTTATCGTATTTGTATTCCATGCAATTTAGATGTAACCTATACTTATCTCTCAAATCCAAGAGGTTGATTTAGATCGAGTCGATATTGAATTAGTCATTGGGCATACATTAGAGTTAATTCCTCGTGGGATCGACAACTCTCTTATCATTATATTACTTGTTGACCGCGTATACTTGCGCATATTTTTCGATTGCAAAATCGACCAACAATCGTTTCTAGCAAAGTTGAACGGTGGATAGCTTGCAACACCTTAACCCCTCGCCTATATGTAGACGGTAATCTTGGTACTATTGTTCTCCTTGGAAATCTGCGTTGAATGGACATAACGACACCTTGACCCCTTGCTTATATGTAAGCGATAATCTCGGTACAATCGACGATTGATGCGGTAGAAGACGCCACACACAACTATGTATTGTTGTATGATAAGTCAATAATTGAATCTCAAGAAAACTAAGAACTAGTCTAGGAATTCTTAAAGAACCAAAAGATGAGAAATCTCACAAATAATTGTATTGAATAATTCTGAATGAGGTGTATCAAGTACATCATCTAAGTCCCCTATTTATACTACTCAAAAGTAATTCTAATCCTAATAGGAATTATAAAATCAACTAGAAACACAATCCTAGCTTACCAAATTAATTTGGAAACCAAATCCTAACTAATAAACAATAAGGAAATTAAATCCTCCTTATCAAACATTCTAATTATAGTAGGAATCTAAAACATGCTGAAAATAAATAGCCTAATAATTAAGGAATTCCGCGCCCAAATTTGAATTAGAAATCCGAAGCCTTCCTCCATTTGGAATTAGAAACCCATTAATTGTTAGGAACCCATTAATTCGTGGAGAACAAAATCAGCTAGTTATCTACTTGGAAACTGCGTGGCCCACATGATATAGGAAACTAATATGCTAAGTCCTTCATATGTAAATGTTAAATCTTGAATATGCTAGAAAACCCGTGTGATTGGCTGATTAGAATTGGAATGTCCGTTGCCCGATTGCGAATTTGCTAGAATGTAAATTGCCACATAAATTGATTAAAATTGGCCTTGAATTGAACTTTATTTTAAGCATCTTTGAATAAACTTCAACCCAAATATTTAAAATCGCTTGATAAATTCCTGGAACTTGAGTTGAGTTATTAAGGTTTGATGTGAGCCTGATCAGGATTGTATCATTCCCCTCCCCTTGAAAAGGATTTGTCCTCAAATCTGACATCCCCTCATCTTGAAAAGGATTTGCCCACAAATCTGATCCTACATAAAAGCATACTAAGTCAGTAACATCACACAAACCATAATCATAAGTCTCACTTGTCAAATGCAATATATAAATAATATCAACAACGCAAGTAAGAATATGGAAATAGTCATCAAAAACTTCAACTCCTCCAAAGGACATAACAATATCTGGCAATTCCCACATATCGACATGAACAAATTGTAAACATCTCTCTCCAAGCAGTGATCGAATCGCCATAACTCCCTGCAAGCTCTTCGTAACACGACTTAAAAACTCAAACTTTTGAACTCCTTTACGCAAGGACTTGTTACAATATTTTATAATGTTATTACTTATTATATTAACAATATTGTAATTTGATACAGTTGGCTAATTTTATAATCCTATCCAATCTCATGTATTAATATACGCCGTAATCGTAATTTAGCAGAAATATTTTGTAATATATAACAAGACTATAAAAAAAGAAAGAAAAGAAGATGGAGTCTATATCCAAAAAAATAATATAACTATCTATCATATATATATATATATATATATATATTTGTATCAGATAATTTTTATTAACAAATTAAAATATTTATTTTTAATAACTCTCTATTAGTTATTAATCTTTTGTGCGAGATGACTTGGAATATTTAGTTGGTCCTGAGTTAACTCATTTATATCTTTTTTTTCTTTTTTCCTTTTTTGTGTATTATTCAAATATTTATATCTTTAATCTTATTGATTGAATTTTTTTTCTTCTCTTGTCATTATCCAAACACTAAGAGGTAAATTTTTAACGGAGACTTTGAGATAATCGCATTCAAAACTTTGAGATTATAATTCATCCGTAATTTACTTTGAAAAATAATATATTTGTTGAATTGCGTATGCCTCTATTGGTAGTTTTCTATAAAAATTTGTCGTCAAAAATTACATGATCATTATTTCTATAATAATTTATGATGTTTTTATATTTTCTTGGGAAGTTATCAGATTATCGACTACACCTCTTGTTAACGCCAAATTCTGACCGCTCGCCAAATCACCAAATAACGAGCCAAAAAGACGTTTAACGGTGGAAGATATGCATTTGTTTTAGTGTGTGTAGAATAAAATAATGACAAGTGGAAATAAAATAATAACACGAGAATTTTACGTGGAAACCCAATTGGGAAAAAACCACGGGGAGAAATCTCAGAAATCCGCTATAAAAATAATAAGGAAATACAAGCTCTCAACTGATAAATAAAGTTGATATTTGTTCTCTACTTTTTCTAACATTTCTCTTCCTAGATGGAGAGTTTCTTTTTCCTTCTAAACTATCGGATGGGAATGCATGTATATTGGTGTGGGTGTTCCTCCTCCTTCCCACCTTCCTATGTATGATATATAAATATACATCACATGTAACCTGCTGAAAGGTTTTAAAAGAGAAATGAAAAGACTTGCCAACTTTCTAAATTCTTTAGTTGTCCAACCTTTTGTGTTCTTTGTCCTTTCATTTTCCAACTTTTCACATTCCGAAGTACATTCTTTAAATAATCAAAGTAATAGTAGAATTATGGGTCCCACTAGATATTGCATCCCAACATTGCCCCCCACTCTCTTATTGTAAGGAACATAAAATAAGAGAGTACACAGATTTATACCAACAAAAGATCCATAACTGCTGAAGACGAACTGTCAGACCCAAAGACCTTATCACCACCGAAGATAGATACATGACTGACCTTTTCACAACCGAACCAACCTTATCACAACCGAACCAACCTTATCACATCATAATAGCCTTCCCGACCCCTGTAGGAGGCATTGATCCAACCTTATATCATCATCCAACCTTATATCACCATAAAAGCCTTTCCGACCCCAGTGGGAGGCATTGATCCGACCTTATATCACCATCGACCTTATAACACCATAATAGCCTTCCCGACCCCAGTGGGAGGCATCGACCTAACCTTATATCGCCATCCGACCTTATAACACCATAATAGCCTTCCCGACCCCTGTGGGAGGCTTCGATCTGACTTTATAACTCCATCTGACCTTATAACACCATAATAGCCTTCCCGACCCTTGTGGGAGGCATTAATCCGACCTTATATCACCAACCCACCTTATATCACCATAACAGCTTTCCCGACCCCAGTGGGAAGAATCGACCCAACCTTGTAACGACCTAATAGCCTTCCCAACCCCTGTGGGAGGCTTCAATCCGACCTTATATCGCCATCCGACCTTATAACACCATAATAGCCTTCCCGAACCCCTCAGGAGGTATTAATCCGATCTTATAACTCCATAATTGCCTTCCCAACCCGATGGGAGGCTTCTATCCGACCTTATATCGCCGAATGTAGATAGCCGAAGACATAACGAAGCCAAAGTGACATAATCTGAAATGAGCTTCCATCGCCCGAAATGAGTCGTTACTGCTCGAAGTTTCATGGGTAAACATTTTGGACTGTTAAAGCTTATATCAGGCTCGCACATTCTGCCCCCAGCCAATTCAGCCAGAATCCAATACCAAGTTTATATCTTGCATGCCCAAACAATTTTTCTTCCGCCAGCTGTGTTGACATGCCAAAGAAAGAGATAATAGATGGTGACTGAAACCCGAAGTGGATACTATGCCGATGCCGAAGTGTCTTGTATTGAAGCAATGAGAATGATCATTAAATAACTGGTCGAACCTATGGTAGAACTGTTGAAGCGCAATAAAGCATGTGAATGGGACTTCGAAGTCATAGTCGAATAGATTGGCGAAGTAGCTTGCCGATACAACTGCTGTACATTTTATGGTTGTGGTTCCGGTACCTGCTACCTACTGTTGTGATACTGTCGAAGCTGCTAAACTACTATCGTTGTGCTGCATTCGGCAGCTCGTGTTGCTTCTCTATGGGAGAGTAGCCACGAAGAATGATACCGTTAATGTTGAAATCAATCCCAAAAGATGGCGGTACGGAGAGGGAGTGGAGGTGAAGGTATTGTTGTTGCCGCTTTTATGTAGGTTTTGCCTTCTTTGGTTTGTGATTCAGCGGCCACTCCCACATCTCCGTCTCTCTATTAGTTTGATTTATCTCTCTTTAATTCACATGCACTGCTTTCGGCCACAAATCTGCACTGCTGTTAAACTACCCACAATCTGCTGGTGTTCCACTGTTTCCATATACAATTTGACATGTCCTGTCGTTGCTAATCTTTAAATTCTGCTGATACAATTGTTGTTTTACGGTTGTGTTCTGGTGGTATCGCATGGGAACCAGCAGGTGCCACGTCTTTCACAATGCCGGAGTCCGTGCTCTTTATCATTCATAGTTGCTTGTCACCACTTTTACTCATTAACATCACTTTGCTTGTCAGCTTCAATATAAATAGCACCTTTTACATGTTCACTACAGTTTCCTACGATCAAAGTCAAATCCAATACATATGAATTGCTAAAATATGTAATTTTCGCGTCATCTATTTCTAAAAACCCTGAACTCCCCGATAAAGAAACGATCGCCATAGTTCAACAAACTATATCCTTTTTTGGTAATAATAATCTATTTTTATTTATTTATTTATTTTTGCATGTGGTGAGGTCCTAGCAACATTATTTTTAGAAGTTACAGTGGCATCAGGTCATTGAATATTTTTATGATATTCAAGGAATAGAATAAACAATATTATATGTGAATGGTACTTGCATGAAATTAGGAAAAGAAAAATATGAAGAACATAATCATGTTTTATCCATAAGAACTACCGATAAAGATAACATGCAGTATGAAGTCAAATCTTTTTATCAAGCCAGGTTGAACAATTTGTTAACTAGTCTTCATGCATATAAGATATTTGACCATGCATAATTAATGAAGTATAATATTTAATTTGAAAAGAGATAAAAAGGAAGGGACGTAGCTTTGAATTTCCGGAGGACTATGGTTGGTAGAGAGGCATGTTAACGCCAAAACTGATACTCATATTTTGCCAATTCAAACAAGTTCGTAACTTGCCCCACTCTAAGTGTTCGGTCCAACAATTGATCTGGTACGTGGCTTCTCCATTATTCATCATGTACTCCGATCAAATACTCCGATCAAATACTTCGATCAAATCTCCAATTAAATACTATGATTACAAAATCCGATTAAATACTCCAATTAAAGATTCCGATCTGGTCAGAAATCGCGTTCGCCTTGCTTGCCATAACTGCTGCTGAATACATAGGTGATTTAAAAATAAAGTACTACTAGGCCCTTCTTCTAGCGCCAATGTTAACGCCAAATTCTGACCGCTCGCCAAATCACCAAATAACGAGCCAAAAAGACGTTTAACGGTGGAAGATATGCATTTGTTTTAGTGTGTGTAGAATAAAATAATGACAAGTGGAAATAAAATAATAACACGAGAATTTTACGTGGAAACCCAATTGGGAAAAAACCACGGGGAGAAATCTTAGAAATCCGCTATAAAAATAATAAGGAAATACAAGCTCTCAACTGATAAATAAAGTTGATATTTGTTCTCTACTTTTTCTAACATTTCTCTTCCTAGATGGAGAGTTTCTTTTTCCTTCTAAACTATCGGATGGGAATGCATGTATATTGGTGTGGGTGTTCCTCCTCCTTCCCACCTTCCTATGTATGATATATAAGTATACATCACATGTAACCTGCTGAAAGGTTTTAAAAGAGAAATGAAAAAACTTGCCAACTTTCTAAATTCTTTAGTTGTCCAACCTTTTGTGTTCTTTGTCCTTTCATTTTCCAACTTTTCACATTCCGAAGTACATTCTTTAAATAATCAAAGTAATAGTAGAATTATGGGTCCCACTAGATATTGCATCCCAACACCTCTCTTTATATATGTGATGCAGAATAGGATTTGGAAGTTGATTCACAAGTCGAGTTGGAATATGAGTTTTTCGTCGAGTAAACTTTAAATGAGCGTAACTTTTGATCTATTTGGAGTTCCAAGACCCATAATATATCAAATCGAAACTCTAGATGAACTCGACAAAACTTATGTTGGCCATGACGTACACTTTTTTAAGCTCAAAAAACCTGTTTAAAGGGGTCTTATGGTTAAACTTGGAGCATTATTTTTATTTTTCAGTATTTCGTTGTTATCTTTTGTTTTTTAGACTATAAATATAAATATGTTACTTTATGGTTTTGAAAGGGATCTTTTTTGACAATTATTATTAATTCTATTGTATTTTCTCTTAAAGAATTCTTTATCTTCGTTATACGCAAAGATTTATCTACCTAGGTTAAACTAGGCAAATAACGTTAATTAGTTGAACAAAGCCATCTGAATAGTCAAAACTGATCAACATGCATATTACGGTGTATCCGTGCGAATTCTTTTATTCCTTCCGATTTAGTTGTTCTAATTATGTTCTATGTTATTCTTTTTAATTGATTTCTTAATTAATATATCTACTAGTATTGTTCTGAGACAATTCAATGTAGTTTTAATATTAAAATCTGATAAAAAAAAGGATATTAAATAATGTATAATTTATTTGATCAACTTTTTTCTCAGGGTTGTACTAACAAGACTTTACAATTCTGAAGACTACACAATACAACTATTGAGTACATTTATCTGCTATAGAAGTTCTTTTTAAACGATAAACGTCAGCCCGTTCTTATGTGTCATTTAAAATTAATACTAACAATCATTTATTTTTACTTTTAATTCCATCTTCATTCACAGGAGAAGGTAAATATTTAATTTTGAAGATCACGAAAAAGGCTTAGTTACATGCATGGAGATTAGATGGTAGTATTTTATTGAAATTAAATTAAATGCGTTAGGGTCTGAAAATCTATTATGTCGCCACTATTGTTAGTGTACTTTGTCAAAATCCAAGCTTATTTGGATTTTGATTACTCTCTCAGTCCCAAATTAATTGCTCAATTTTGGCTTTTTTAAGTCAAATTGACTATTCTTAGAATTAATAATTAAGTATATATAAATATATTTCTAAAATTATAAAAATTGGGGTTAGTAATAAATTGTACATACTTTCTTTTGATTATAATTTCTTCACCTATATTTTAGCAAAAATAGTAAAAAGATTAGTTTTAAAAATGGTCAATTTGACGTTAAAAGGTCAAAATTGAGCAATTAATTTGGGACAGAGGGAGTACTTCAAAAATAAAACCTTTTTGCCTTTCGCTAAAAAAAATAAAAATTTGTTGTTTTTTTGTATGTTTTGATATTGTTGAGTGTAATGATCACATTTAAGTTTTACTCCTTCCATCCCGTATTAAACGTCTTAATTTCCTTTTTAAGATGTTCAACATTCAATATCCTATTTCTATATTTGTAACTACTTTTATCCTATTTTTTCACTTCTACCCTCGTAACTTTTTTACCCAATAACTTTTGTTGGAAATTGAAGAAATGAGAAAATGTTTACATTGGGAAGCGATGAATTATTATAACACTTTCTTTCTCATATTATCGTATAACATGTCATTCTAGCTTATTAATTGAAGTAAAAATAAATGATTAGCTCTCTAGACTCTTTTTTTTCTATTCATTCTAACTTTTAGTACTTATTGTGAATGCGTGAATAACAAAAAAATGATTTAGAGAACTAATTCACATGGGAAGAAGTAATACTTCATAAAAAAATTGGAGAAATACTCCAATTAAAAGTGGTGACTTAAATGGATCCGGTTAGAAAAAAATTGCATTATAAGTTGTATAGATTTTTATTACAATGGTCCAATGCAATGAAAAGCTACATAGACTTACTAGAGTGAAGTTGGCCATAACCGAATCCGACTTAAATAATGCATGATGTATGTCAATCTTATACATGCATAATTGAGAATGTGAATTTGCTCTCGACTTGTCTCTCTAATTTGCAAACATATGCCATTTATCAAATTATTGCTATTCGAGGAAGCAGGAAGCTAATTAACTTCACAAAATATTTACTTTTTCATCACACATCAGTAAACTTGTTAATTTATCCTTAATTTAAATACCTAAGCCCTAGCTTATATGTACTCCATCCTCCTCTAATCAAGATATATATATATAATATATATATATATATATATATATATATTTCTATTCTTAGACTATAATTAATTATGGAAAAATAAATAAAAAAATCCTAGCATATCATTACTTTATAATTAAGTAAGGTAAATAATATATATCATGATTCATGCAGATGTTAATTGTTAACTTGTAGTAAAACTGATTTGGGTATATACAAAACTTGCTAGTTTTTCCTCGATCTGAGCCCCTTATGTGCTCCAAACTATTTGGTTTGCTTTTCAGCCATACCTATATAGCATAACATCGAATCAACTATATAATTAAAAAGAACAAACTTGGTTTCAAACTATTAATAAACTTGGGGATGCAGATGTTAATTGCTGACTTGTAGTTTGTATTAACAAATTAGAGACCCTGAACTTGTGAATATACCGGTAATCCTAGTGAATCAGTTTGTACTTTTACTTCACTGTCCCAAAATGAAAGTCCACCGTAAACACATCAAAACTTAAGGAAAAGAAATGCTGCCACTCTACTGTTTCTGCGACTCCTCCTTGTTCCATATTTTCCTCCTCTTTTCGTACTTCTGAAGCGCATCCAATGCCTTGATGAACGTATCCAAAACTAATTGAACAAACGTCAGGAGACCGCAGAAAAAAAACATATCCTTTCATCACCGTCTTATCCCCAATTTGAAGAGAGCCTCTTCCAAATCACACAAATAAATAAACCCGCAAAACCCACCGAACCCACAAAACTCAGGGGACTCGGGGGTGGTTTTTGTCTTTTCTCAGGCGTATCTGTATCTGATGGAGGTGCAAGTCATTTGTTATTGCGAGTGGCTTTTTAAGGAGCGCCCGCCCAAGACGGCCCCGAGGACTGTTTGTTGCCCAACTTGAGTACACTTGTAGGGAATATTTTTCCCTTGCTTCCGGCCGTCAAGAAAGTTGTTTTCATATATTTGGGTTGAACAGATTTGAGGGCAGAGAAAGCCATCTAAATTTATAATAAAAAAAAAAAAAACAGAAGAAGATTAATACAGTATTAAGATAGGCAAACACACAACAAAAGAAGGCATGCATCATTTCAAGGACAAAAATGGTACCGCAATATCCGAGTAAGGAGACGTCGAGGACCGACATGAAACAAATACGGAAAATCACATAAGAAAATACTATGCCGGAGATTGAAGATATACGGAGCTAGGTAGGTACTACGTTTTAAGTTTTGACTTACCAAAATAAATTGAATCAAACGAAGCTAAGCTGTAGTTTGGAAAGAGAGACCAAAAATAAACTAAAGCAAACCGACAGAAACAATAATGGAAATCACAAGTTCACAACAACATACACACTCCATGTTTAACAAAATAAAGTTGAATGAAGGAGAGAGGCCTGTTGGAATTTGCAGCAGTATTAACAAGAGCAACAGAAGACTAAAATTGGAAGAACTTAGCTGGAAGATGAATGAAAACCGAGGCGTAGCAAGCTACTGTCCTAAAAAGTGATTCCGCCCCCACTGGTAATAAGCTCAGGTACAAATGGGCTGCCGGCGGTCACCCTCCAGGATTCAACGGTGAAACCTCCAATTGTGTGTACTCACAGAAAGAGGCTTTGGACTTGTCTTTGTGGATTGCCTGACTCAAGAAAAACGAAGGACAGTGTATATCCAGAAGTTCACTGTTAATTTTTGTAGATAGTTTTCTGAAGTTTAGAGAAGAATAGTTATAGGATTTGTTAGATCTAAGATCTGAGATCTGGATCAAGAAGCATGTGTTCGGGCATGTAACAACACAAAACATGGAAGAAGTTTTAGTAACAAAAAACGTGTATGGAGCTCAAGTAACTTAAAACATGTTTCAGCTTAATTCAAAAATTGTGTTAGGAATTTTAGCAAAAACATTGGGCTACCTGGGTGCACCCGCGAGGCCAAATTGTCCGGATCTGCACCCCCCCCTGCGCGGGCGTAACGCGCGCCCACACGCATTAAGGTTTTCTGGCCGGAAGTCCAAGATCCAAGCTTGGCCCAACCCAATTCCTTAGCCAACCTCATGTGCGCGAGCCCATCCCTTTTTCCTCAACCATGTTATTAAGCCCAACACTAGAACTTACTAATATACCAAAGAAAGGTTCTCAAAATAGACAATGTGGGACTTTGGCAAAGTTAAAGATTTTGAAGCACAATTTTGAAGCACAACCAACAATCCCCCACATGATTCAAAATTATCAAAGAAGAATTTAAAAGAATGAAGTCAGGCAATAGATTATAGATACATCATGTCGATACCTTGTGGGTTTGAATCGACACTTAGTGGAACAAGTTCATGAATGTAGATTATAGGTGAATTAAAATCTTGAACCCATTATCTGTGATACAAACGGTTGAACTTGCACACATACCCAAAAATCTTGAATCCACACAAGTCCGCGGTTGGGCGCGTTCTAGGCCATGCGCCATATCCCAGATTTTTCATAAAGGCTCTAGAGAGTTTGCCACATGCTCTCATAGGAAGCGGCCCACACTTCCACCTTTATATAGGTGAACCCATCAAGTGTAAACTGACATACACCACCCTTTAGGGCTATGAGTTTCATTAAGAATCTAAATGATTCATCCTATCACAATTTGTCAGTAAGCACCACATACACACAGGGATAAATAATTGTAGTGCTATAATTAAGTAATTCTGTGACTTGTTGTTACCCATTGAACCCAATTCATGGGATCTCCAATCACATGGGTTGGGTTTCCATCACGTATTACTCACTCAAAATGTTGGCAATAGTCCCATCCCTCTGGATGCTTCTTGGACAATCTTTTTAATCAATCCCTTTGTAAGCGGATCCGCTAGGTTCTTTTCAGACCTCACAAATTCCATGGAAATAACACCGTTACTGATCAGTCCTCGTACAATATTATGTCTCAAGCGAATATGCCTTTGTTTCCCATTATACACTTGGTTCATTGCTCGGCCAATAGCAGCTTGAGAATCACAATGCAGAGATATAGAAGGAATTGGTTTAGACCACAATGGTATGTCTGCCAATAAATTCCTCAGCCACTCTGCTTCTGTACCTGCCAATTCTAATGCAATAAATTCAGATTCCATAGTAGATCTAGCAGTACAAGTTTGTTTAGCAGATCTCCAAGAGACAGCTCCTCCACCTAAAGTAAACACATATCCACTGGTGGAGTTTGTTTCATCATTATCAGATACCCAATTAGCATCACAATATCCTTCTAAAACATTAGGATGACCAGTAAAATGTATACCTACATTAACTGTTCCTTTTAAATATCTCATTAGACGTGACAATGCATTCCAATGATCTTGTGAAGGATTATGAGTATATCTGCTAAGTCTACTGATGGCATATGCAATATCAGGTCGAGTACAGTTCATTAGGTACATTACACTACCAATGATTCTAGCATATTCAGTTTGTGCAATACCAATCCCTTTATTTTTCTTTAAATGTATACTAGAGTCATAAAGGTGTTCCTAATGGCTCTTCATTAAAGAAATTAAACTTCTTAAGAATATTTTTCCACATAATGAGATTGAGATAAGACCAAACCATCTGCATTTCTATTAATTTTTCATGCCTAGAATCAAATCCGCTTCTCCCAAATCTTTCATGTCAAATTTAGAAGATAAAAAGGTTTTTGTGGTTTTCACAACTTTCTCATCAGTTACCCAAATATTAGCAAGTCATCCACATATAAGCAAATAATCACACCACAGTTTCCATTGAATCTACTATACACACAAGTATCAGATTCATTTGTCACAAAGTCATTAGACAAGAGAGTTTTATTGAATTTTGTCGTTCCATTGTTTTGGTGCTTGTTTCAAACCATACAATGATTTCACAAGTCTACACACTTTTTTGTTCTTCTCCTGGAACAACAAATCCTTCTGGTTGACACATATATATTTCTTCATTTAACTCACCATTCAAGAAAGCAGTTTTAACATCCATTTGGTGGATTATCAAATTATGAATAGATGCCAAAGCAATTAAAATTCTTATAGTTTGCAATTTTAGTCACTGGTGAGTAAGTGTCAAAATAGTCAAACCCTTCTTTTTTGAGTATACCCTTTAGCCACAAGTCTAGCCTTGAATTTATCAATAGACCCATCAGCTTTTAACTTCTTTTTAAACACCCATTTACTACCAATAGGTTTTACACCCTCTAGGAAAATTAACGAGTTCCCATGTAATGATTAGACATAAATGGAATTCTAGTTCACTATTAATAGCATCTTTCCAAAATGTTGCATCAATAAATTTTCATTGCTTCTCCATACATTTTAGGTCATCTTCAGTTATAAAAGCAGTTATAAAAATCTGGGCCAAAAGTTTTCTCAAAACGTTGCCTTTTACTTCTAGTAGAAGCAGGTACAGGTTCTTTATCTTTTCTTTTAAGAAAATCATTTGAAGATGGACTGCCCACGTCTCTTATTTTCATTGGAAGAATATTTTCAAAAAATTCTACATCCTTAGTTTCCAAAATAGAATTATTCTGATAATTATTGGTCTCATCTTTAATTACCAAAAATCTGTATGCAGCACTATTTAAAGCATATCCAATAAAAATACAATCCATTGTTTTAGGCCCAATTTTATTCCTTTTAAATTCTGGTATAGCTACTTTAGCTAGACACCCCCACACTTTAAGATACCCCAAGTTAGGAGCATGATTCTTCCATAAATGATATGGTGTAGAGTCTATCTTTTTATGTGGAACTCTATTTAAAATATGATTTGCAGAAAGACAAGCTTCACCCCACATATTATATGGTAAACCAGAACTAATTAACATGGCATTCATCATATCTTTAAGAGTTCTATTTTTCCTTTCAGCGACTCCATTGGACTGTGGAGAATATGGTGGAGAAGTTTCATGTATAATACCATTTAGTTCACAAAATTTTTTGAGACTTCCTGATTCATATTCTCCACCACGATCGGATCTAACTCTTTTAATCTTTCTATCTAACTGATTTTCAACCTCTGCTTTGTATTTAATAAACATTTCTTCTGCTTCATCTTTAGAGGCAAGGAGATAAATTTGAGTATATCTAGAATAATCATCCACAAAAGAAATATAGTATTTCTTACCACCTCTACTTGTAGTATTTTTAAAATCAGCTAAATCACTGTGAATTAACTCAAGAAGTTCAGTATGCCTTTCAACACTTTTAAAAGGTTTCTTAGCATGTTTTGCTTCCACACAAATTTCACATTTATTAAACTCAGTATTTGCAAAATTAGGAATAAGCTCAAGTTGTTTCAACTTTTTAATAGATGCCACATTCAAATGTCCTAATCTAGCATGCCACATATCCAAAGATTCAACAATATAAGCAAAAGAAGCATTCTTATTATTCAATTCAGCAGAAGCATCAAGAACAAATAAACCCCCATTACAAAAACCTTTTCCCACAAAATCCCCATTACGGGTAAGTACAAGTTTATCAGATTCAAACACAAGTTTAATCCCAGCTTTGTTCAACAATGAACCAGACACAAGGTTTCTACGAATATCAGGCACATGAAGCACATTTTGCAAAGCGATAGTTTTTCCCGAAGTTAACTTAAGTAAAACTTTCCCTTTTCCTGCAACTTTGGTGGTTCGAGAATCCCCCATAAAGACATTTTCCCCATTAGTCACAGTTTCGTAATTAAGGATTACATTTCTGTTTGCACAAATGTGTCTAGTGGCGCCGGTATCAACTACCCATTCTGTGAAGTTGTCAACTAAGTTTACTTCCGAGACAACAGCAACAATGATATCATCGGTTTCAGCTAGGTTCGCTTGGGGCTTAGGCTGAAAACTATTACTATTATTAGTATTATTATCTTGCCCCTTGCGAAAGTGACACTTCATAGCAATATGGCCAGGCTTGCCACACACGAAACAAGGACCTTTGGTGAAAGGTTTCTGAATTTGATTGGGAGTTTTGAACCTATTGTCTTTACCCCGGGTTGAGTTCTGATTTTTCCCTTTGTGGTTTTTGGACGGTTTTTGATTTGGATAATTATGGGTCTTCCATTGTGGCCTTTCTTCAACGAGATTGGCCTTGGCAGAATGATGAGCAACTATGTCTCCTCTATCTTTTGCCCTGTTTTGTTCTTCAATATGTATGTGTGCAACTAGTTCCTGCATAGTAAAATCTTTAGTGTTATGCTTAAGATTCATTTTATAATCTTTCCATGAGGGTGGTAATTTTTCAATAAGTGCAGCAGCTTGAAAGATCTCGCATATTTTCATTCCTTCCCCAATAACCTCCCCCACAATAGTCTGATATATATGAACTTGCTCTATTACGGGATTTTCCATCTTGCATCTTAAAGTCTAAAAATTTTCCAGCAACATATTTCTTAAGTCCAGAGTTTTCTACAGCATACTTAGACTTTAAAGCTTCCCAAATCTTCTTAGCACTATCATACGGGTAATAAATCTCAAACAACGTATTAGACAAGTAATGCAGTATATATCTACGACATGTACGATTATCCTTAGCATAATCCCTTGTTGCAGAAGTATCAGCATAAGTTTTTTCAAGAGTTTCAAGAACATCATTAACAGGAGTATCAGGAAGTTCCACAATAGGATCCATATATAACACATATTCCAGATTCATAGTTTCCAAATAAAACAACATGTCTTCAGACCATCTCTTAAAATCCGTACCATCAAACCGTTCAATTTTAGCAAAGTCTAAAGCAGATTTCATCTTGTTAATAAATCGAATCACTTTTTAGATTGTTGGAATTTGCAGCAGTATTAACAAGAGCAACAGAAGACTAAAATTGGAAGAACTTAGCTGGAAGATGAATGAAAACCGAGGCGTAGCAAGCTACTGTCCTAAAAAGTGATTCCGCCCCCACTGGTAATAAGCTCAGGTACAAATGGGCTGCCGGCGGTCACCCTCCAGGATTCAACGGTGAAACCTCCAATTGTGTGTACTCACAGAAAGAGGCTTTGGACTTGTCTTTGTGGATTGCCTGACTCAAGAAAAACGAAGGACAGTGTATATCCAGAAGTTCACTGTTAATTTTTGTAGATAGTTTTCTGAAGTTTAGAGAAGAATAGTTATAGGATTTGTTAGATCTAAGATCTGAGATCTGGATCAAGAACCATGTGTTCTGGCATGTAACAACACAAAACATGGAAGAAGTTTTAGTAACAAAAAACGTGTATGGAGCTCAAGTAACTTAAAACATGTTTCAGCTTAATTCAAAAATTGTGTTAGGAATTTTAGCAAAAACATTGGGCTACCTGGGTGCACCCGCGAGGCCAAATTGTCCGGATCTGCACCCCCCCCTGCGCGGGCGTAACGCGCGCCCACACGCATTAAGGTTTTCTGGCCGGAAGTCCAAGATCCAAGCTTGGCCCAACCCAATTCCTTAGCCAACCTCATGTGCGCGAGCCCATCCCTTTTTCCTCAACCATGTTATTAAGCCCAACACTAGAACTTACTAATATACCAAAGAAAGGTTCTCAAAATAGACAATGTGGGACTTTGGCAAAGTTAAAGATTTTGAAGCACAATTTTGAAGCACAACCAACAAGGCCAAATATATAGCGGTAACAAAAGCGATTCGCCGCCTTAATGATGGATTCTCCATCGTAGAAGCACAAAACATACACGCAGATCGAGCTCACCAGAATTTAGTTCTCGCCAGAGATTCTATCGGAAATACCAAAAAACGTCCGAAGGATGGAAACACAGAGTCGAATCGGAGACTTAGACTCGCAAGTTCGCCCTCAAAACCAAGGCTATCGTTGAAGGATTAGCAGGAGCAATAACAATACACAGAAGAAACCATAACAATAACACAGAAGAAGCTAACACAGAGCAATAACAATGACTTCACTTATAAGAGGGCTCTGAAATACCTTTTCATAACAGAACAATAAGAAACCATTAATTAGCCAAGAGAAGTAGAAGGTAGAAGAATACCTGAAAATGGAGGAGGACTCTGCCCTCTGGGACCTGCAAGAGAGAGAGAAAGGAAGAGAGAGCACTGAAGGTGTGTGTATATATGCAAAAGTTCCGTACAATGTGATCTTCCGTGTCCGCCAGTACTTCTAGCGGATGGGATTAAAAATATTTTTGGGCTAATATTAATATTATATTAAAATGTATATATTTAATAAAATAAATAATAAAAAATTCTATATCCTACTAAATAAACCACTCTAAATCCTAATTAATAACCCCTAAACCCTAGTTAATAAACATTAATTCCTATTAAGAATTTAAAGTTTATTAACTACGGTTTAGGGTTTACTACTTAGGATTTAGTGTTAATTAATTAGGATTTAGGGTTTACTAATTAGGATTTAAAGTTTATTAGCTAGGGTTTATTTAGTAAGTAATAAACCCTAAATCTTAATTAGTAAACCCTAAAATCTAGTTAATAAACCATAAACCCTAAATAGGAATATATTAAGGTTTATTAACTACAATTTAGGATTTACTAATTAAGATTTATGATTTATTAACTAGGATTTATTTACTAGGATATATATATGATTTTTTATTATTTAATTTATTAAATATATAATTGTTAACTCATATTTTAATATAATATTAATATATAGTATGTATAGTTACTATAGATAGTTGATATAGATCTATCATATTTTAATATAATATTAATATATAGTTGATATATATCTTTGTTTGCTTCTTCCGCTAGTAATTCTAAAAAAAAAATTAGTCCCGTCCGCTAGATGTTCTAGCGGACTTTTAAATCCCATTTTTGAAATCCCATATTTTTGGACTAATATTAATATTATATTAAAATATATATATTTAATAAAATAAATAATAAAAAATTCTATATCCTACTAAATAAACTACTCTAAATCCTAGTTAGTAAACCCTAAACCCTAGTTAATAATCATTAATTCCTATTTAGAATTTAAAGTTTATTAACTAGGGTTTAGGGTTAATTAATTAGGATTTAGGGTTTACTAATTAGGGTTTAAAGTTTATTAACTAGGGTTTATTTAGTAAGTAATAAACCCTAAATCTTAATTAGTAAACCCTAAAATCTAGTTAATAAACCATAAACCCTAAATAGGAATATATTAAGGTTTATTAACTAGAATTTAGGATTTACTAATTAAGATTTATGATTTATTAACTAGGATTTATTTAGTAGGATATATATATATGATTTTTTATTATTTAATTTATTAAATATATAATTGTTAACTCATATTTAACTATAATATTAATATATAGTATGTATAGTTACTATAGATAGTTGATATAGATCTATCATATTTTAATATAATATTAATATATATATATATATATATATAATATTAATATTAATATATAGTTGATATATATCTATAGTATGTGTAGTTGTTTTGTTTGCTTCTTCCGCTAGTAATGATAGCGGACCAAAAAAATTTTAGTTCCATCCGCTAGAAGTACTAGCGGACTTTTAAATCTCATTTTTGAAATATATATATATATATACACACGCACACACTTAAGTAATGAAGTATTTATAGACTTAAATCATGAAAATCATGTATAATATTTCATTACTTAAGTGTGTGTGTGTGTGTGTGTGTATATATATATATATATATATATATATATATATATATATATTTTTTGAACGTTGATATTTAAAAACAGACAACATAGACTATATGATCAAAACAAATCCATCCATATGAAATTATGAATTATGATATTTAACCATGCACATATGAGTGTGACAATCTCCATTTTCATGGAATGTATTGAGAGCCTTTCCGGTATTTTTAATTTTTTTAAATCATATTGTACGGATGGATGCGGAGTGGCAGCCGAAATTAATTTTGGTCCCCTCCTGATAGAGACAGAGACAAAAAGTGTGCATTTGGATATAGTTAGTGGGACAAGCACCTTGGAGGTATAAGGTGATATTTGGTCATATATAAAAATATTATTTGGATTTTGGATAGAATATATACTTTAAATCTCACTGATCGGAAATACCAAAAAAACGTCCGATGGATGGAAACACAGAGTCGAATCGAAAACTTAGACTCGCAAGTTCGCCCTCAAAACCAAGGCTATCGTTGAAGGATTAGCCGGAGCGAGAAAGAGAAAAATTCGAACGGAGAAGGAAATGACCTCTGCATAAAATAAAAATAAAAAAAATCCTTATTAATTGTTTATAATAAGAAATTACTTATGTAAATAAATAAATTAATCTTAATCTCTTATTATATATTTATATATATATATATATATATATTCACCTCTTTATTGTGAGAGCTTGAATAAACAATTAAATCTCAGTTAAAGAATTAGTGAGTTGAAAGTTTATATTTTTCAAAATATTTTATGTTAAATTTTTTTTAAAAAAAATCCTTATATCTTAATTTTTGCAGTGTGGAACTTTGGACAGTTCAAAACTTCTTTTGCTTGTGATAAACTAATAAACTTGAATTTATTCCCTATTTAGAAATAGTTAGAACTTCTAATACCAAGTGTTAAAAATACATGCGCAAAAAGTTTAAATAGGTAAGACCTGCCAATTTAAGTACCATGCTAAATCTATCTAACAAAACACAAGGGTTTTTTGAAAAAACAATAATAATTCCCGTTCACCCTAATAAATCACTCGGACCGTCCAAACTTTAGGATAAATCTGACCCTTCTTTATATTTCTACCCTCCTTTCCCTTTCTTCTTCCCTCCTTCCCCTCTCTTGGTCGTCCCTGGACTCCCTCTTTTCCTCTCTCGTCTCCTTTCTTTTCCCCCTCTTTTCGTAGTGCTGAAGGCACGGGCGAAGACAAGCGAAGTGCTAGTTGAAGTATATAACATGAATTGGGTTGAAAATACATGTGCTAAGATCTATTTTTTTCAATAATAAATTGGGTTGGAGAAACTAGATAGATGTCCATGTGTGATTGAACTTCATACTCAAATAAATGTATGACTTTTAATTTTATTTAATTTTTATTTGTGTAAACTTTCAATGTATTGAAAATTAATTACTACAATAATAATTTTGTGAATAATGTTAAAAAATAATTTGCATCACTTATTTAAATTATTGCAAAAAAGGAAACATACAAACTAAGTAATTGGAATTCCACTTGTCTGTCAAACACTATTATCTTTTAAAAAAATTAAAATAAATAATCTCGATTCAACTTACAGAAATTAGCTCCCATACTTTTTTCAATTTTATCACAATCTAAATTTTATCTTCTTTTTTTTTGGATGTTGATATTTAAAAACAGTCAACAAATGACTATATGATTAAAACCATGCGGTTGGTCTTCTACAGAATCATGCACACCAGAGCCGGTATTTTTTTTTTATTTTTAAATCAGAGTGTACGGATGCACAGCGGCAACGGAAACCAATTTTGGTGCCTCCCTGACACGTGGCCAGCAGAGACAAAAACTGTGTATTTGTATAGTTATAGTGGGAGCAGCACCGGTGCATGCAAGCACCTATAGATAAGTCCCTGTGCCTTGGAGATAAAGTATAAGATCATTTTTTTTCACCTTCTAAAAACATTAAAAAAATAATCAAGATTTTTTTTATAAACATATAATATTTGTTCCAAATTTAGGGCAACAAAAACATAGGTTCTTCATTATTAATTTATTAATTCAACCTCACAACATTTCAAAAACTAAGCAGAATTGAGATATTTTAAATTTTAAAATGACCAACATATATACTTTATCCATACAAAATATACCTTTAAATTTAAAAAAAAAACTAATTGAGATATTTTAGATTTCAAATTAAATTAATTTATTTAAATTTTGAAAACAATAAAACTTGTGACTAGTAGTATAATTTAGATAATTTATAATATTCATAATTGTATTATCTAAAATTAAATTACTCCATATTAATTTTGAATTTGAACATATATATTTCAAATTGATTTCAAAAGTTAAGTATTAAAGTTGTGTTATTACGTTAAGTTATAAACTGTACTCTGAAGTTTAGTTTTGATATATATATATAGCATGATGAACATGACCCCTTTACAACTAAATGTATAGATATTAAAGTATGTATCAAAGTGGATTTTTTTTAAAGATTGTATAGATATTACATTAGCTTCATCAGTTGTGTATGTCATTCAGGTCTTTTGGCCTTGTTACATATTGAATAAGTCATAACTTGATCCCATGTTGAAATCTACAGGTTTTAGTTGAGAGCTCTCCCTGGAGGAGTCTTGGTGCTGATGAGAAAGACGAACTCAAGTTGTCATTTTGCCAGTACCATGTGGATCGGCAGCCGTAGTTGAGTTGAAGTATGATATGCACACTGTACATGAGGTTTGTGGTCTTAGACACTGTACATAGTATGATATGCACACTACACTGAAGGTTAATTGAGACTGGAGGCTAGATGTGGAGTTCTGCATCAATTGAAAGGTTATTTTTGTTTTCTAGTTCTCTGTTGTAAATTAGATTATGTATCTTCAGCGAAAAATGAGCAAGTTTGTTCTCATTTTGCTTGTCCATAAAGTTCTCTTGGACAAGAAGTTTAGTATCGTGCTAGTCTTCTATATTGTAACTTAAAAGAGTCAAGTCAGTCAGGTACTTGGGTTAAATTAAAGTAATAATAATTGTTAACGCCAAGATTTCTCCCACGCGTCTCAATCACCTAAAAGCGTGCCTGATCCTGCACACTAACGAGACCACACTCAGAGAGCTGACAGTCTATACCGTCGGGGGATAGCTCCGGTGTGCGAATAAGTACAAGCTGGATAAGGTATTAACAATGGAGGCTTAAATGTTCTAGTGCTGTGAAAAGATGATTACATGTAAAATGAATTTTAGCCTTGTATTTATTCTGAACACCCCGCCGAATGTAGGCCTGCCCCCTTATGGAAATAGAGTTCCTCATTAGGTCAAATTCCTTAATGGGATTAGACTGAATCTCCTTGAAATATGGTAAGCCGAATTATATACTGGCTTTGTCCGTATGAGCAGGGACATGAATCCATAGACCCTGGACCTACTGCTCCAGCTGCTAAAACGGTTCCCCACGTGGGCTATGCCCCACCATCCCATTTGGGTCGTACCATTTGGGCCTGATAAATCACCATAGCATTTGGGCCTGGTAAATCCCGCCCCAACATTGTCCCTCAGTCTTTGTTAGAATGGAACATTTAACGGAAGAGTATATCATTAAAAGCCCAATAATTATACCCAAACATTGCCCGAATCCGGTAAGTATTTTTGCTCTTCGAACCATCCACAACTTTCTATCGGAGGCATTTTCCTTGAAGGAACGGTACCGGGGCCTGTTCCTGATCGGCACTAACGCCTAATCAATTATTGGGAACGACACCTGGGTATGATCCTGATCGGCACTAACGGCTGATCAATTATGTTGCTTCTCTAACGACGAGGATTCCGAAACCGAAAATTAACTCATTAACCGAATAGATTGTAATTTTTCTTCTGCATGTCAATTGTATGATTCCTCCCTCGCTCCTCGCTTCAGCTTTTGTTGCGAATTGCCATTTTAGATTGGTATATGACTTAGTGTCATTTTGATCGACAACATAACCGAGTTTGATATTGAACATGGGTTTGGATGGCTTTGGGAAACATATGGAAATTAAATTACTATTAGCTCGCGACAATGGATCCACATGAACTATTATCACTTGCGTGGTGACCCTTTTTAGAACGTTAGCAACGGTGTACCTTTTACTCAACTGACCTATGATTACGCATCTGGTGATTTAAAGAATAGTTTGCGTACTAGCTTTGTCGAAGCCGAATCTACGTCGAACCCAAAATAGAGACTAGTGCCGAGGTGGAGTATATGCCGAACCTCATCATCATTCTCTTGACTCCGATTAATTCCCTCCGTCTGCCTCCAATGAACTCCTTAAACTTTTTCGATTCCCAATCGTTTCTCTGGAGGATGTTTGACCTCTCCGGAGGATGTCTTGACTGCCCCGGAGGATGTTTGACCTCTCTGGATGATGCCTTGACCTCCCCGGAGGATGTCTTGACTGCCCCAGTCTGGAGGATGCTTGACCGCCCTGGAGGATACTTAACCTCTCCTCCTTTCAACTTTCTGCTTAACTTCCCCATTTTTATCTGATTCAAAGTCACCATTATCTGCAAGCTTCTCATCACTTTCCTGGGAGATAGCATCTTTTTGATGCTGACTGTTCCCCATAACTCTTCCACCATCAACTGAGGTCACTTCTCGAATAGTTATGATCTTATCTATATATATATATATATAGTAATCTCTTTAGCGCATACTGGAGTTTGGTTGAATGACTTGACTACATGCTCATCCACCGGTGCATTTAGTTGTGTTGATATCATACCAGTCGTACTAGTCTCTTCTGACTGCCTCATTTTCTTGTTACTCTGTTTTTGCTCTAGGTAACTTTCTATTTCTTCACGCCTTTTATCAATACGATTTTCTAGCTCCCTTCTCCACACCTCAATATCCAGCAAGAAATCTGAACGTTCCTTCTGAATTTTGCTGAACCACTCTGAACGCTCATGCTCCATTTTACTCATGAATGCTTAGCTTCGACGGTGTTCAATAGGCGCGCGGCGATCTCCTACGCCTTCTACTTTGCAATCATTTCAATTGGGATATCGTCGGCAGGAGGAGCCACAGCTTGTTCGTTGCGGAGTCGACCCCCGACACGTAATGTGCCTCTTCCGCAATTAGTGGTGGTAATTTCGAAGTCTGTCATTCCGAAGCTAAACCCCTCCCCCACACTCAAACCTTACATTGTCCCCAATGTAAGACAATCATGCAAAGAAGCAAGTACTAATAACTAGCATGCAATTAAAAATAAAAAGTAAAGGGATAGAAAATCAAATCTGAATCTTGGGTTGCCTCCAAGCAGCTGCCCTTGTTTAATGTCATTGGCTTGACATCATTCCTCTCTCAATCTATGTAATTGGACTTGTATACTTCAAGTGAGCCGGTAATGGTTCAAGCCTTAAAGTAGTAGCAACATCCTGCAGATCTTGACTTTGCTCCATGCCTTTAGATTGCTCCCAACCCTTGGTAATTGTAGCTTTCAAATTGTCCTTGTTTGTTTGCTCAAAAAATTTCTGCATTACAGGGTCAAAAACATCAATAACAAAAACAGAATTAACAATACTAAGATACATCATAACCTCATAATCATTGATATGGGACTTCATAGCCAAGGTATCTTTGTATTCATCAATCAGTGTTTCATCCATGTTCTCATTGTAGAAATCTGCAGGAATTACCAATTCATCTACCTCTACCTCTTGTTCCTCCTCCTTAGACTTTGGATGTTCATCAACATCATCAGTGGTTTTTGGTACTTCCAACTGCATGTCACTCTTCAATGTTATTGCACTTACATTCTCTTTAGGGTGGACAACTGTCTGTGAGGGTAGCTTCCCCGAGCCTTGAGATTCCAACATTCCTATTGTGGTAGCAAGCTGACCCACTTGGTTCCTCAGATCTTGAACAGAAGTTCTTGTCTCCTGCTGGAACTGTTGTGTTTGATTCATGAATTGTTGTGTCTGACTTATAAATTATTGTGTTTGTCCCATGAGTTCCTTTAACATATCCTCCATAGATGTTCTACGTTTTGCAGGAGCTACTTGATTAGGTTGATACTGAGTTTGAGCTGGTTGGAAACATTGCTGCCTATTATCCTCATAGCTTAACCTGGGTTGATCTCTTCATCTTGGATTATAAGTGTTAGGATAAGGATCATAGTGATGTAGATATTGTCCTAGGAATGTCCCCAAAACATTTACTTGTTGAACAATTGCATTCTCTTGCAGTGTTGGGCAACCATCTGTATCATGCCTTCACTTTGAACAAATTCCATATACTCTTGTTTTTTGCATGTTCCCTACAACCATTTGTCGAACCAAAGCAGTTACATCATTGATTTGACATTCAAGATTATAAGTGCTTACCTCATTCATCCTTGTATGTGTATGATTCATCCTAGTTCTATACTGTTGAGAGTTAGCTGTCATGTTTGCAATTAAATTCCTTACAACTTCTGGTGTTTTATCTACTAGTGCTCCTCCACTAGCTGCATCAATTATGCTCATATCCATTGGCAACAGTCCCTCATAGAAGTATTGGATCATGTGTTGGTCATCTATTTGGTGAGGTGGACAACTGGAACATAACTTCTTAAACATTTCCCAGTACTCATAAAGAGTTTCTCCATTAAACTGCCTGATTCCACATATCTCCTTCCTCATGTTGGCAATTCTTGAAGCAGGAAAGTACTTCTCTAAGAATAGCTTTTACATATCAGTCCATGATTGAATTGCTCCTGAAGGTAGATAGTATAACCAGTCCTTTGCCAAATCCTCTTCGGCGAGGTGAGCTTCAGCTTCGGAATGGCAGACTTCAGAATTACCACCACTAATTGCGGAAGAGGCACAGTACGCGTCGGGTGTCGACTCCACAACGAAGAAGATGTGGCTCCTCCTACCGACGATATCCCGATTGCAATGATTGCAAAGTAGAAGGCGCAGGAGATCGCCGCGTGCCTATTGAACACCGTCAAAGCTAAGCATTTATGAGTAAAATGGAGCATGAGCGTTTAGAGTGGTTTAACAAAATTCAGAAGGAACATTCAGATTTTTTTGCTGGATATTAAGGTGCAGAAAAGGGAGCTAGAAAATCGTATTGATAAAAGGCGTTAAGAAATAGAAAGTTACCTAGAGCAAAAACAGAGTAATAAGAAAATGAGGTAGTCAGAAGAGACCAGTACGACTGGTATGATATCAACACAACTGAATGCACCGGTGGATGAGCATGCAATCAAGTCACTCAACCAAACTCCAGTATGCGCTAAAGAGACTGAAAGTAGTATGCACACAAGCCAATCATATTTGATATGATGTAGCATATACTTCGTAATCTTATTCGACTGTTAAAGGCATTTTACTTTATCTACATGGTGCTGTTATATTAAATTTGATAAACCCATAGTTTTGAGCAATGCTTTTAGAATCATTATGGTGATCATGCTAATGAGATCTAAATTCTAGATAGCTCACAAACTAAAATCGTTCCTAATCGATGGATTACTAAAAAGGGGATTAGTGAATCCGGATAGATTAGTACATACGTTGCTTGCTCTTATGAAGAGGATGATTGATCTCATAATCATTTGTGTGGAGACACTAAAGCAAGTATGTAGGTGCTTATTCGAGAATAAGTTCACTGAACGTGGCTCGCTAAGGAATACCTAATGGAGTTTTACTCGCCTGTCAATAGGAATTCCTCTAGTGATAGTAGTACAAGTGATCCTTGGACTTGAGATCATCATAGTATCTTGTGTATGATGAGTTATACTTTGACATGTCTCTTAAGACCTTTAGGGTATATCAAAGGGTATGATTGGGTATAATAAGTTGTACATGGAGATAGGTGAATGATCAACAAAGAATCTACCACTTCTAGTAAAAGGAGAGAATGTCCTATGTGATTCGATAAATGACGATTCAGAAGTCTTTGGCCAAAGCATAATGAAATTAGAAAGAAGTTTCTAATTTGCATTATCAGAGTTGTGCATTTAAGAATCGAAATACATATAATTAAATAAAATAAGACTTCACAGTAATTTCATGTCTTATATTTAATTGGGACATTGTATGGTAGAAGGATTGAATTGTACGGTAACTATTCACTGAAAGGTTCTTTTGTGATTAATGTTGAAATCTATATTATCTGGAAAGTCGTTGATCGCTAAGAGGGCTTACCCTTATTGTAGAATAAATATTATTTATTTAAATGAATTAAATAGTTTAATTTATTTATTTAAATAAGATTAGAATTGTTCTAATTGATTTATTCACAACCGGTTTAATATGGAGAACCTAAAGGGTCACACCGCAAAAGGAAAATATTTGTTTAAGAAGTAAATGACATAATCGTAATAATAAGTTAAGAGTATTTAATTTAATCTATGTATTGATACATACATCACCTTTTTGTGTTTCGTCTTTTGTAAAGTTAACTAATTATACATGGTTATGACGATGTTTTAGTGGTTTGGATATGTATTGATAATTGTAAGTTTTGTAGACGGGTTTAGATTTTTCTGGATATCTATTTTTAAAGGAAACTCTGCCGAAATTTCTTGAAATTAGTAGTGACTAGCTTGATATTTTGGTGGTTGGATATGTGTTGATGATTGAGTGTGTATTAATTATTGTGGTGGTATGGTGAATTATGATAATTGTTATATCTGATTGAAAGTTATTTTAGATTGTAAAGAGTTTTTAAGTAATGTAGTACTTTTCGAATTTTAATCTATTTTTTCGTTACACCGTGCCTTCAGGCACGGGCAATTACGCTTCTCCTCGTAATTAAATAATATGGAACGCACACAATATTTTTTAAAATTAATATAAATTCGTATAAATTTAACGAGCATTTTAGTTAACAAACTTTTTAATTAATTTATAATTTTTTTTATTTTAAAATTCAAATTATTTTGTTCATCTTAAAATTTTGAAATTATGAATATTAATCAAAAAAAATTAAAGAGACATTTTTAATTTTAGAGTGAAAGGAGTATTAAAATGCCACTATTATAAACTAAAACTTTCTAGCACCGGCTTAGATATGTATTTTCACAATTTTCTTCTGTAGCATTCAAATATATCTCTGACTTTTTAAATCTATATAATAAAACACAACTCAATTTGAATTCTATAATTTAACAAAGCACAACAACGGTTGAGATTCATTCTAACTTTAATTCAATGACCCAAATTCATTCCTTACTAAATTTCCCCCCCAAAACTCTCTCAAGCCTTTTCTCCCCCAAAACTCTCTCAAGTTTCTCAATTCAAATGCACATCTATAATAAATGCACATGTACTATCCAATTAGTATTACATTTGATTTATTTATTTTTAATTTTTTTAAAAAATTATTTATCTTCAAAATTATATATGTTAAAAACGGATGGGTTTCTACTACCCCTTAATTAACCTAAAAAACTTTATCTTAATTAACCGAGATATGAAACCCATAAACCTAAAAAAAAAAATTATGTACAAAATTGATAAATGATCTATCCGAAAATGTTGCATCTGTATTGACAAAAATTGCATACGTGTTACCATTTTGAATTGATTTGGGCGGAAAAGCACAAAGACAGTTCAGATTCATTCTAATTTTAATCTATCTTAATAAGATAATAATAATAATAATAATAATACCGACAATAATAATAATACTAATAATAATAATACCGATAATAATAATAATAATACCGATAATAATAATACTAATAATAATAATACCGATAATAATAATAATAATAATAACACCGATAATAATAATAATACATATAATTATAATTTTTATATTTTAAAATAACTTTAATAATAATAATATTTTTATTTTTCGAATTTTAATTTAATTGTTAGAATCATCCAATTTTGTGCATGATCGTGTCCATGAATTTCATTATAATAAGCTTTTCCAATAATAAAAGTTGTACATTCAACTAATGATCATTAAAACAAGCTTATGTACTTTTCAAAAGAAAAAAAGAAGCTAACATTGTTGAATTGTTGTTTGCTATGGAATTATCTTGATGTTTTTCTGCATATTGAATTTCCTCATTGTGCTTTTGTATGATATTTGGTACTAATTATATATCATAGTTCATTTGCGTTGGATCCCACCCCCCCCCCCCGAAGCAAAACGGACAAGAACTTCTTTAGAGTCTTGAACTTGCTTAAGGATACCACCATAACCCTTGTCAGACGCATCAGTTTCGACAATTTTTGGAGAATCCGGGTTAGCGAAATAGAGACAAGGAATGCTGTTCAATCATCTGATTAGCACATAACATATCCATTTTGTTTCCTTCAAGAATCTTGGGACACTCCTTTTTATAAGGAGTTGCTTTGGTCGTTCCTCCCACATAGACTGAAATAGCGGGTCGATGAATGGCAGAGACCACAGTATGTTCGGTGCTCACTGCTCGATAAGGTGTATAAGGATTATCAATAACATTTAAGTCATTGTTTGATAATTCTTCGTCAGTAGGAAAAGGTAAATTTTTGACCTTTGACCAATGCTTTAGAAAGACAAAGAAGTCTGTATTTTTCTTTGATTCCTTTAAGAAATCGAAAAATACTTCTCGAATCCAAGATTGCTTTGCTGGCGAGTACGTCCTGAAGAACCATTCTCGTCTTCTCTGATTATTATCAGAATTAAACCAAGAGTTAAGCAAAGTGTGATCCGGAGTGAAAATCTGATCGTTTAAAGTGTAGAGTCCAGTATACTCAAAATCAGATGCAGTAGGACTTGTTGGTCGAGAACCAATAGTAGGACTTTAAGCCCTTGGTAACTCAACAGGCTGCACAACGCGATAAGTAGGTCTACTGATCGGATCTGCTGCCAGGTGGACAACTCCTTCGATTGAAGAAGTAGATCTTCTGGATGAGGCTGTAGATGAGGCATCTTTATTCCTTTGAGGAATAGATGATGTGCTTCGCCTTGGTTCATCACAAGGATCGATTCTGATAGATCTGCTATTTCCAAATCGAATATTGACAGAACCATCTGCGTTTTCAACCACTTGTTGAAGCGTTCTTTCACCACCAGGCACCCTTTTAGGTACTTCATTGATAAGCTTCCAATCTTCAAGGATAGTAATGTTTTCCCATTTAAGAGTGGACGGAACTGATATCTGTGCCTTCTTTGGATTTACCTGAAAAACAGTAGTTTCTCCTCTCTTGTCTTTGATAAATTTATTTTTCAAATTAATATCAGGAGTGAGAGTATTCATAACTTTAATGTAAATCCGATAAACAAGTGCCAAATTAATGGCCAAAGGATCCATGTCAAACCCTGCTGTCTGAATATTAAGGGTTAGAGTTTTCAAAATTGTTGGGTCAAGGAGAGAAACAGAAAAGTTTGGGAAACTATTAAAATAAACGGGCCCTTCAGATAGAGTTGCAGTAATACAACCTAACAAGGAATCGTTAAATCTTAAATGTCGTTTATCTCTTAAGCACAACAAAGAGGATGTATTTAAACCTTCTCTAGTTAACGGTTTGACCGCTACTTGAACCAGACCGATGTGGAGAAATTTGAACTCTCGTTCGACAGCTTCTTCAAGCAACCTTTTAGGAAGCAATTCGACATTCATATGTCCTTGAGTAATTGGAAGTGTTTGCTCCACGGTTTTAATAATATAATCCGATTTATAAAGAAAACTACCCTTATTATAAATCTGAGAAACAGGAGTTTTAGGTATAGACCAATTCTGTAAATGGGTCTCAATATCTTTAATAGAAAATATCTGCTTATTAGCAGAGGTATCTAAAGAAGTAGAAGATGAAGAAGAAGAAGAGGTACTCAAAGATCTAGCTAGGTTTCTTAGCAAATCAGCCATTAGTCGTATAAACGGATTAAAAACTTCTATGTGATATGCAGGCAAAGTTCAAAAGACGGGAAGTACACCAAGGGATTTACGTCTGAAACGGCTATAACATCTGAGCCAAAGGGCGACAACCAACTTACCTTATATTATCGGGCAGAGAATTTGATTCTCCTCTTATGAATTCGATATCAAAGTCAAAGACTGCTAAAAGAGCTTGCCATCTAGCAAAAATCTGCTTAGATGCAATATTTTTAACATCTTTTTCCAGAACTTCTTTAGCTGACATGCAGTCAACACGAAGTAAGAATCTCTGATTTAAGAGATCATCTTGGAATTTACTGACACAAAGAACTATAGAAAGGATTTCCTTTTTTATGGTCGAATAGTTCATGAGAACACGAGAACATCATCAATATAAACGATAATAAAATCCATGTATGGATTAAAGATACCGTTCATAATATCTGCAACATAATTTAAACTTCCCAAAAATCTGCGAAGTTGGGTAGTTTCAAGGATTATGTCAGGAAATTTATTAGCAAAAGAGAGAGCTCGGCTAATAGGAATATATCGTCCCTGAGAGATAAGAAATCCCAAGAAACGAATTTCTGATTGGAAGAGTTGGATTTTTTTAGCGGAAACCACTAATCCTTCTCTTTTAACGGCGGACTGAAAAGTTTTGAGATGCTTCCAGTGCTGGTCAATGTTCTTTGAGAACACGAGAACATCATCAATATAAACGATAATAAAATCCATGTATGGATTAAAGATACCGTTCATAATATTTTGAAATTCAGACGGAGCATTTTTCAATCCAAAGGCTTGAACATTCCATTCGTAATGCCCAAATGGAACAGTAAAAGCTGTCTTGTATCTGTCTTCCTCTTTGATTTCAACTTGCCAGAAACCACTTTTCATATCAAATTTGGAGAAGACTCTTGCTTTAAGCAATCGATTGATTAAATCCCTCTTGTTGGGGATAGGATATCTAATCCATTTGAGGACCTTGTTGAGAGGTTTGTAATTTATAACAAGACGTGGAACCCCTCGTTCAAGTTCTGCCGCATTTTCAACATAGAATGCAGGACAGGACCAGGGAGAAAAGCTTTTGCGTATTAGACCCCTTTTAAGCAAGTCGTTGATTTCTTCTTGACATAGCTTTAGGAATCTTTCATTCATTTGAATTGGTCTTGCTTTAGTTGGAACAAACTTTTCGTCGAATCCATCGATATATGGAAGAGAAACTGTGTGTTTCTTTCTATCCCAGAAGGCTGTAGGAAGATCAGAGCAAACCTCCTTTTCAAGTTCTTTGCGGAATTCGTCGACTTTGAGTCGAAATTTATCATCTTTAAGATGTTCTTTTAGCCTTCGGTCATCAATTACTTCTTTGAGGAAGAAAAGGAAATTCTCCTTTTGTTTTAAGAGATGATTTATTCCTTGAAACTTTGGTTCAGAAATGAAATCAAAGCGAATCTCAATTCCTGCCTTTGTAGTGCTTATTCCTCTTGTGTCAACAGAAAGGGGGAACAGTAGGCTGATAAATGGAGTTCCCAGAATTGCTGCTTGAGTCATATTTTTGACCAACATAAATGGTGTCTCAAAACATACGCCATTGTTACATACTACAGCGTCAGATAATTTGTAATCCACCTGTAGTTTTCCTCCATCAGCAGCATTCAGCATTTGAGCTGTCTTTGAAAAATAGCGTGAAGGAACTAATCCTTCGGAAAGGCAATTCAAATCTGCTCCAGAATCGATTAAGGCTTCTGTTGTTACAGAAAACTCATTCTCAATGAGTATTGTGATAAGAACGTACCATTTTTGAGTGATTATCTTATCAATCAGATTGATATGAATACCACTGGTACTGGCTTTAAGGCCATTAGTGCTGGTTGCAACTTCAAGGAAGGTCCTTCGATCTTGTATTGTGAAGTCATGAACTTGTTCGACATCAAAATCAGAAAAACCGACTTCATCAATGATTGGATCACTAGGATCAACCTTAGATTTTCCTTTATCAACTTGGCTTTTAAGCCAACGAAGATCTTTCTTTATCTGCTTGACTTCGTTCTGCAGATCAGAGATAATAACTTCACGAGCAGCTTCGTTCATTTGTAAATTGGTAACCATATTTCCTAAATCTTTAGGAGTTGGTTCTTTATACCTGCTCTCCAACTTTATCAAAGATCTTCTGTAAGGAATATTGACTTGGATCGAATCGCGCGTCGTCTTCCTTGATAGATTTTGACTTATTTTTAGTCACTTGGATGTATTTTTCAATCATCTGTCTCTTTTTGCATCATCTTCTAGCTGATCAATGATGTCCAAAATGAGACTGTCCTCTTTTGATAGAACATTAATAGAGAACCCATTAAGGGTGCATAAGCACATTTCTCCATCCTCACAATTACAATCGTTGAGATCTGGACAGGAAATATCACTATCACTTTCAGAATTGGTTTTACTACCCTCGGTATCAGAGTTTGAACCAAAAGCATTTGATTCATCAACATCAGCATCTGAGTCAATAAGGACAGCTAACAGTTATCTTTTTAGACCTTCATCTTTGACAAGCTGATTAATCCTTTTCTTCGTTGTACATTCAGGGCTTTTATGACCAATCTTGCCACATTTATAACAGGTTGGTGGCTTAGAAGTAGATGACTTTCTTCTAGATTTAGAAGACCTTTTGGGCTTTTCTTCAGAAGGACGTTGCCTGGATTTTCGCTTGTTCTTCTTCTTGTAGTTACTAGATTCTTTAAGAATCTCCTTTCGTTTAGATTTGTGATTCATTTTCGGAATTTCAGCAAATCCATATTGTTCACAAAAATCACCTAGAGCTCGTTTTCCTTTAGCTCTTTCTTCGGAAATTTGTCTCTGAATTTTAAGAGTATTGCAAAGATCTGCTCCCTCCGCCACAATTTCAGAGGAAATTTCGCCATAAGTGTAATTCGTCCAAGGAATGACGCCATCATTTTTGTTCTTTAGACGAGTTTTAACCCGCTGAGAGAACAAAGTAGGAAGACCTTCAACGAATTTCTCTTTCCAATAGTCACTATTGCAATCGGTCCTAGCAAAAACTTTGGATAGGAAGGTATCACGATAGTACTTATATTCAGAGAGTGATTTACACTTTAAGTTGCTTAGTTGCTCATACGTCTTGGAGAGATGTAACTGATTATTACCCACAAAGTGGCGTAATATGGTATACAACAGAGTGTTGACAGCATCTTCAACAAGAATAGGGACGTTCATATTATCAACTCCCTTTTGAACTTTATAATCAAAGATTTCTTCTCTTGCAGATGGAGTCAAGAGATTATCCCACCAGGAGCCCAATTGTCCCACAAAGCCCGAGGCCAAGGCTTGAGCAATTCTTTTTTCTGAATTTCCCTTGACACGAAGAGCCTGAGCATATATCGTCATATGCTTAAGAAGGATGACAATTTGGTAATCTGTGAGACCATCAAGGTTCCATTCACAAATATGTTCACCATTAAAACTAACGCCATCATAAACAGACTTGTTTTCAAACTGGGCGTCAATAGGTGAAGGTCGATGGTAATAGGGTTGGTTTTTAACCTGTCCCCATTTGATCCTATTGATTTGAGGATCTTGATCGTCAAGAAGGTTTGATAAGATCTTGTTGAGATCTAAACCCTGACCTTTTATCACTGAAACTGAAGAACTGGAAGGATTGATAGTGAGCTTGCTTAACCGATCCTTAAGTTCTTGAAACATTTCATTCGACGCTGATCCCATCTTAAAGTTTTCAGATAACTTTGGAGGAGGTCGGAATGGTACAGATTGTAAAGTGATGTCATCAAAATTATGAGGTTTTGATACACCTTCTTTTGAGGTAGAAGTTGCCTCAACCGGCGTTGCCTTTAAGGCAATAGAAGATTGGCCTTTATTTTCAACCATCTTTTCAATTCGCGTCGTCTGTGCTCCAAGGGATTGAAGAAATAAATTGGTATAGTTATGTTGTTCAATCATCTGATTAGCACATAACATATCCATTTTGTTTCCTTCAAGAATCTTGGGACACTCCTTTTTATAAGGAGTTGCTTTGGTCGTTCCTCCCACATAGACTGAAATAGCGGGTGGATGAATGGCAGAGACCACAGTATGTTCGGTGCTCACTGCTCGATAAGGTTTATAAGGATTATCAATAACATTTAAGTCATTGTAGCGGAAACCACTAACTTTTGTATGATATTTGGTACTAATTATATATCATCTACAATGGTATAATAATGTTCATGTGTAAATTTTCATATTGTCATTTAAATGTGTTGAACTTTGGTCAAGTCTGGAGTCTACGTTGTGACTATTTAAAAATTTATTTTTGATCCTATAATTTGTTTATATTTGATTTGAAATAATGGAATATGGTAATGACCATACAAGTGATACAAAATCTGAACGATGAAGAAAATTACTCAATTTATAAACTAGAGAGTTGCCCTTTTGTTGACGAGGCTTATGATTGTCAAATCAATGAAAGAAAAGATTCTCTGTATACGAATTGTCGATGGAAGCCGGATGAATATGATATTGACAATCATAAGCCTCGTCAACAAAAGAGCAACTCCCTAGTTTATAAATTGAGTAATTTTCTTCATCGTTCAGGTTTTGCATCACTTGTATGGTCATTACCATATTCCATTATTTCAAATCAAATATAAACAAATTATAGGATCAAAAACAAATTTTTAAATAGTCACAACGTAGACTCCAGACTTGACCAAAGTTCAACACATTTAAATGACAATCTGAAAATTTACACATGAGCATCATTATACCATTCTAGATGATATATAATTAGTACCAAATATCATACAAAAGCACAATGAGGAAATTCAATATGCAGAAAAACATCAAGATAATTCCATAGCAAACAACAATTCAACAATGTTAGCTTCTTTTTTTCTTTTGAAAAGTACATAAGCTTGTTTTAATGATCATTAGTTGAATGTACAACTTTTATTATTGGAAAAGCTTATTATAATGAAATTCATGGACACGATCATGCACAAAATTGGATGATTCTAACAATTAAATTAAAATTCGAAAAATAAAAATATTATTATTATTAAAGTTATTTTAAAATATAAAAATTATAATTATATGTATTATTATTATTATCGGTATTATTATTATTATTATTATTATTATCGGTATTATTATTATCAGTATTATTATTATCGGTATTGTTATTATTATTATCGGTATTATTATTATTAGTACTATTATTATTGTCGGTATTATTATTATTATCTTATTAAGATAGATTAGAATTAGAATGAATCTGAACTGTCTTTGTGCTTTTCCGCCCAAATCAATTCAAAATGGTAACACGTATGCAATTTTTGTCAATACAGATGCAACATTTTCGGATAGATCATTTATCAATTTTGTACATAAAATTTATTTATTTATTTATTTTTAGGTTTATGGGTTTCATATCTCGGTTAATTAAGATAAAGTTTTTTAGGTTAATTAAGGGGTAGTAGAAACCCATCCGTTTTTTAACATATATAATTTTGAATATAAATAATTTTTTAAAAAAATTAAAAATAAATAAATCAAATGTAATACTAATTGGATAGTACATGTGCATTTATTATAGATGTGCATTTGAATTGAGAAACTTGAGAGAGTTTTGGGGGAGAAAAGGCTTGAGAGAGTTTTGGGGGAAAAATTTAGTAAGGAATGAATTTGGGTCATTGAATTAAAGTTAGAATGAATCTCAACCGTTGTTGTGCTTTGTCAAATTATAGAATTCAAATTGAGTTGTGTTTTATTATATAGATATTTATTTTGATGTATAAACAAGTTTAAAATATATTATTATTAATAAGGATATAATAGTTCAAACGATATTTATAAATCTTGGAAAAAAAACAGACATAAAATGGGATTATTATAAGTTATCCCATCATTAATCTCATAAAAAACAAACATGAGATTAGGACTATATAATCTTCAGATTAATAGTCTTGGCATTATAATCTCATACATTATAATCCAAGGATTATAATCCTTGTAAACAAATATAACCCTAGGGACCATGGTAGAAAATCATGTCCTCAAATGAGTACAAGTATATAATTAATTAACTACAAGAAAAACTGATATTTTTCTTGTCGGAAATACACTACTAGAAAATCAAGCATGCGTGATGGATCCTGTTGACGATTTTCAAAAGCAATCACAATAGACAATATTTCGCGATGGATTATTTGAGTCATCACAAAAAATAGTATATATATATGATGGCTCTAGTGATGGTTAATTTTGCCATCGTGAATATATATATATATATATATATATATATATATATATGACAACTATTTCAATCACCAAATATTGTCCAAAAATAATTTTTAGTTTTTGAGATGACATGCAACCATCACCTATATATTTCTCCTTAACATGATTGCATTTAAGCCATCACAAAGAAAAAAGTTCAAGAAATATTTGGTGACAGCTAAGACTATCACGAAAAGAAAATATATGTGATGGACCTTTATGACGACATTTAAAGCAATCTCAAAAAATGATATTATATGATGGACTTTTTCAATAATCACAAAATAATAATATAGATGATGGCTCCTAGTAATGGCTAATTTTGTCATAACTATAAACTATATGTGACGGTCAAGGCAATCACTAAAAAACAAGCATATATGACCAACAAATATATTAGGTGATGGAATTTACTAGCAATCACAAAATAGTAGAATATATGATGGCTCTTACTGATGTCTAGTTGTGCCACCACTATAGAATATTTGTGACTACCATTACAATCACTGAATTTTTCGCATAAATTGTTTTTAGTTGTTTGAAGGGAGGCGGGTACAATTGATAAAAATTTCAACGAACGCGGGAATATATTTGTTTTGCCATTTATCGAGGGAGGTCTTTTTCAATTTATTTTTCTTGATTGTGTTTGAACCATCACACAATATTTCATCTAAAAGAAAAATATTGAAGCTTAATGCAATCACTTATATTATTATTTGTTGGGCCTGAACAAGTTTTATCCAACATTACTATCATCCGCACTCACTATATTTAATATCATTATGAATAATATTCTATACCATAAGTAATATATCTTTTGTCCCCCAAAAAGTCTTCAAACATTAAAATAATTTATCCACTAAAAAATGACATTAATTAATAAAAAAAAATATGCCCACGAAAAATTAAATGTCAGTGGTACAATGTCAAATATAAAATGCGGTACGTACAAATAGTATATTAAACCCTTAAAAGTTCATTTACGCCCGGGTCTACTAGTTTTTTTCAATTTTTCTTTTTTATTTCATGAACTTGAGATGACTTAATTTGGTCCGAATAAAATTGAAACTCATTTTATACTCTTTCCAAATTTTTGAAATGTATTTCTCTCAATATCCTTTATATTTCATCTAAAAGAAAAATATTGAAGCTTAATGCAATCACTTATATTATTATTTGTTGGGCCTGAACAAGTTTTATCCAACATTACTATCATCCGCACTCACTATATTTAATATCATTATGAATAATATTCTATACCATAAGTAATATATCTTTTGTCCCCCAAAAAGTCTTCAAACATTAAAATAATTTATCCACTAAAAAATGACATTAATTAATAAAAAAAAATATGCCCACGAAAAATTAAATGTCAGTGGTACAATGTCAAATATAAAATGCGGTACGTACAAATAGTATATTAAACCCTTAAAAGTTCATTTACGCCCGGGTTTACTAGTTTTTTTCAATTTTTCTTTTTTATTTCATGAACTTGAGATGACTTAATTTGGTCCGAATAAAATTGAAACTCATTTTATACTCTTTCCAAATTTTTGAAATGTATTTTTATCAATATCCTTTATATTTCATCTAAAAGAAAAATATTGAAGCTTAATGCAATCACTTATATTATTATTTGTTGGGCCTGAACAAGTTTTATCCAACATTACTATCATCCGCACTCACTATATTTAATATCATTATGAATAATATTCTATAAAGTAATATATCTTTTGTCCCCCAAAAAGTCTTCAAACATTAAAATAATTTATCCGCTAAAAAATGACATTAATTAATAAAAAAAAATATGCCCACGAAAAATTAAATGTCAGTGGTACAATGTCAAATATAAAATACGGTACGTACAAATAGTATATTAAACCCTTAAAAGTTCATTTACGCCCGGGTCTACTAGTTTTTTTCAATTTTTCTTTTTTATTTCATGAACTTGAGATGACTTAATTTGGTCCGAATAAAATTGAAACTCATTTTATACTCTTTCCAAATTTTTGAAATGTATTTCTATCAATATCCTTTTGTGGATTAAAGAAGTGTTTTTTTTCTTTAAATTTATGTTTTATATTAGAAATTAAATTATATACTTTGTCATTAATAAACACTACAAGAAATTATGGATAAAATATTAAGTTACAATAATTTAAAATTTAAAATATTGTAAATTGACAATAAAAAATTATAATAATTAAGTTACAGTAGTGTTTTGTTCATTAAAATATTAAGTTACAATAATTTAAATTTTAAATATTGTAAATTGACAATAAAAAATTATAATAATCAAAACTCTTTTTGTAGAACAGATCACCAATATGTTAAATTATTACTATTCTGTTCTACAAAAAAGTTATATTTCAGTTTGTTATTAACTAATTTATGACATCCTAAAATTTAAATTTAAATCAATTTAAGTTTTTGAAATAATAATTTTATTTACAATATTACATTTTAAAGAGTTTATAATATTAGTTTTTTTTATAAGTTAAAATCACTCTCGTTTTTTAGAACAGAGACCGGAGAACTGAAACAGCGACTGGGCTAGCTCTCTCGCTCTTATTTCACCAGCCGCAGAGTAAAGAGAGGAAAAAATGACCTGCCTGACTGTTCTTTCCCCTCACTAGATCGCCCGCGGTACCCTTAGATCGGCGGCATCTCAAGGTCGGCTGCACCTCTCTTTCCCCTCACTCAGATCAGCCCTCTCATACCTCTTTCCCCTCTCTCTCAACTCCCTCTAACCCTAGCAATAATGGCGACATAGAGGCGCCGTGGCGACATAAGTAGTGGCGGCATAGTGGCGGCGACCTGCTCTCTCCTTCTCCTTCTCCTTCTCCTTTAACTTCTCCATTATTTTCCAATTGAAGGTTTTAATTTCCTCCCTTGTTAATTTCCCCTAAAACTTAGGTTTTAATTTTTCATGCTAATTTTTGTTATTTAGAGTCAATTTCTGTTGCAATTGGAATGATTTTATTGTTAATTTGTTAATTAGTTCAATTCAGTTTTGTTATTTGATTAGTTCTGTGAATTTTGGTTATTTGATTGCATGGCATCTATTCAGTTTCCCTTATGTATATAAGATGCACACTATCTGTTTGGAGAAATGTCACAAAGAAATAGATTAATTTATGTGTAAATTTGTTTTAAAATTTAATGCATAACTAATCTTTCTATCTCACTTCTACAGTTCTACTCTGTTTTTGCAGTTGACTTGAGAACCCTCTCTTTTGAATGTGTTCTGATATACATTTATATATGTCTGTATCTTATATGGAATTTTTGAGGCTGAAATTATTTTTGTTACATATGTTGGGAGCACATAGACATGAAACTCTTGTTTTCTAATATACAGAGAAGTACATGATGTAATTGCAGATTACATAATTAGCACTGTAATATATATATATTTATATATATATATATATATATATATATAGAGAGAGAGAGAGATATGGGCAATGATCCATAGCATGTATTTGCTATGGATTAAAAATGGGCAAATAGCATCTCTAGCGTTCGTTAGTATGATCAACGGCTGGGATTTTAAAAAAGACAGCGGCGTCCGCTAGTTATTCTAGCAGACGGGATTAAGAATTTTTTTTGGCCAATCATGCCCCCAATTACGAGCGTCAACGAATACACCAGCATTGGAACGTACATCCAATCTTAATGAGGAACTTGGACAGGTAATAAATTGCTTGTTTAACTATTTAATGAGGAGCAACAATTGTTACTTCTTCTCTCTTCGTCCTCTGGTTCTTTGATTATGTTTGGGATTATATAGAAACTTAAATTGCTGTGGATAACCATGGCAATCTTATTTTACAGATACAAACATTCAAAATCCTAATTCTTTCATCCTTACTATACATTTATGATACTCCGTCTCAACGATTGCTATTAAAGCACAAGAAATTGCTTGTTTTGCCAGGTGGAATACATATTCTCTGATTAAACGGGAACACTAACGAGAAATATGATGGAGTTCTTTAAGTGTTCTATTGGAGGGGAGTCTTATGGAACTGGTGTCACTGAAATTGAGATGGGAGGAGCACAGCGGAATGGTGTAAATGTTGAGGAGGTATAACAGGCTGTTTAAGTGGAAATCAGAATTCATTTTTTGATATGTAATTGAGTAAACTTAACGTCACCACAGGGTCAGAAATCGTCAAGTGCAATACGTGACAAGGGTTTCAATTTTGATGATGCAAGGCTCATGCGAGGTGCTTGGAGGAATGAACCTAATCCTGATGCTTGCAAGGTAGTTTACTTTGATATTTTTGGATAATGGGCATTGAGTGACATCAAATTGTAAAAGAGCTTTTACATGTCAATATGTGATAAAGCATTATTTTGTAAGATTGTATTCCCTGTTCATATACTCCACATATTTTTGACCTAGGACTTAGGAGCATCATATTTTACACTCATATTTGATTACGTTTTTTTTATATCCTATTTTCCAGCAGTGTCATCGGTCAATAGTCTTTTTATTTGTTTTTATTTTTTTAACTTTTAGCATCATATGATGTTAATATAATTTTTTTTTATAACGTAGTCAAGCATTATTTGTAATGTTTTGACTTTTGAGTACCTGTTCAGCTTCAATGTTCTTATGAATCTAATCCCCAAGAAAATTGAAATTTTTTATACTTTAAAAAAATAATATAGTACATGGAGATTACCCCGTACTTTTATTTTATTTTATAAATTAGTACTATAATTCTTGAATTCTTTATTTGGTATTTCAAAATCATGGTAGCTGTTTGTTGTACTCTGTTGAAGAAGTTGATGCGTCCTTAGTTAATTGTGCACCTTGGTTAGCTAGAGGCCTACGTTCGATATGGTGATCGGATAGTGCATCTATTCAGTATATTTCTATTTTTAACCATGTCATTTTTGGAGAAAGATTTGTTGTTTGTGTATTAAAGAATTGTGTTATCTCCTCTCGTAAAAGCACTATTGAGTCTAGCAGGAGAGTGACAACTACTCTGCAATAATTAGTGTTTTCTGAAAACAGTTTACACAGGATAGGTCTTGACAATCAGTGTAATGCACCCTACATTGGTAAAGCAGTGGATGGTGCATAGAACTGTTCGCATGATCCTTATTCATTGTCTAATAGGTCACTGTTGCTTCTATTTAATAAAGGAATATGTCAATCTGTATGAAAATCATTGCAATACAACATGATGTCTATGAAATGAGGACCAGAGGCTCCTTTTCTTGTGCACAATGCTCAAGCCTTCCCTTGTTGATCTTCAAGGAACACCAGTGTCAGATAACATCACCTAGGAAGCGCTTCTTGTTAATAAGGCTACCGACTCTAAGTTGTTACATCTCGAACAGAAGGCCTTGGAGATGGCTGTCAAGTTGAAGTCAGAATCTCTAAATGATGTAGGTAGTGATTTGGTATAGACGCTTGCTGCTTTGGTTTCTGATCACATGGGGGGCCCAGTTGGGGATCCTGACAACTTGTTGATGGCATGGAGAAGTCACAGTTCATGGTTTCTAAGCATTTAGGTGTTCAATTTTTAAAGTAGAGTAAACCTAATGTAGAATAGAGGTTTATACTAGCATTTGTTTCTGTTTTGAGGGGCATGATGCTTGACCATAGTGCTATTGGTTGGCATAATTTTAGATAAGTTGCTATTGATTGAAAAACTTAATTATACTCATATTTTTTAGGGGTTAATTAACATCTTAATTTGCTATGGTGATTCACTTCTAGTAGTTGGTTTTGACCAATGTTCGAAAAAGCTAAAAGCGGTACGACGCGTTTTTCTCCGGACGAGGCGATGCATAAGTCTCGAGGCGGAGCGAGACGTAAGCCTCGATTAGAAAACCTAAAAGTCCCCAAAAAATTATAAAAAATGCTAATAAAATCATAAAATAATCCATCATTATAATCAAGGTCATAAAAGACATAAATAACCAACGTCACCTTAATGTATCATTACAAAACATCAAAACAACATAATATCGCTTTGCATGTGAACTTGCCGTAAAGATATAATAGGAATTTATCAATTTTTTTGGATAGATAAAAAGGAAAAAAAATTAAAAAGATGAAATTGTAATAAAACCAAACATGCAAGAGCAAAAGCGGAAGAAAAATTATGACAGCCTCAAGGAAAGCAGTTATTTTTCTTGCTCTCCCTTTATAAAATAGATATCAAACTAATCTCAACTTATTATTTTAAGGGCGAACATGAAACAAAATTATATTCTTAATGCTCACAAAATTTTTAAATGAGAATTTTTTCTGCACCAGAAAGAAGTAGCTAAGAAAGATCATAGTAGTTCTTTTTATCATTATATTTTCACTAGAATTTTTTCGATTTTTTTTATCAGGCATGCAATTGACAAATATTTACACATTGTTTATTTGACATAACTTGAATTGAAAATAATTAGGACATGAAGGTATGACGTACCGTATTAGCGTAGGCTACATAGCATAGATATTTTGGACTCAAAGGCATATTCGTAATATTTATGTCCAATGGACCATTTACGATTACGACCGTGTTCCTAATTTGGACATCGGTGTACCTTCTAATAGTGGGAATTGGGAAGTTAATGCAACCTCCGACCCTCCTCTTTAAACCAACATATTCCTGCCTCGTCTTTGAATATCCATAATTGGTGATTACCGGGTTTCTAATGGTAGTATAACGATAGTATTTGGTGTTTTACATCTAAAATGTTCTGTTTATGAATTAAATAAATTGTGTTTGAAATATATTATTTATTTATGTTCAAAAAAAGTAAAATAATTCGTAGACGAATAAAAATGAGGCGTAAGCCTTGAGGCGAAACGCATTGAGGCGCAAGCCTCAACCAAATGAGGCGTAAGCCTCTGTATTTCCCCGTGAGGCGTAAGCCTCGCCACAACCACCTACCGCCTTGCTACGAGGCGGGCCTCGAGGCGTAAGCCTCAAACGCAATTTCGAACATTGGTTTTGACTTTTACTGTGTTAAAAGATTCATCCATATGCATGTGAGATCCTCTTGCACCCTGACTCTTTCCCAGAACTTTAACGAGAAGCCTTCTAAATTCCAATTGAGTTTAAAATTTCCGCTCCTTTGCCTTAAAATAATGTAAAATTCTGGTGTCCTACTAATCGTTTAAGAATCTGACTAGTTAGTTGTTCCTTCAGCTTTATGCATACTCTTTTCCATTGCACCAACTACACAGTGATAATTGTGCTATTTACTGCACATTTCAAATTTCAATCATATCGAAAGTACTCGCTATATTCTTTGAAGCATTGACCAAGAATAGGTGCCAATAGATATACAGACTACTGATTGTGCTTGTTGTTAGTCTTTGCCTTTATGTATTGTTGCAGTCCATAAAAGATTCGTGGGAAAGTAAATTCGTGGAAGAGGAGAATTTTTAAAATTAGATTTATCTCAAGGTGGAGTCTACATGGAGTCATTTGATACTTTATTTTTTTTATCTATTAGAGTGTTGTTTTTGTCTCTATTTCTAAATGATGGTACAAAATATTATGTCTTTCCTCATTCCGAACTCCGAAGTTTGTACATCTTGAATAGTTGCTGGAAACTGCTGATGTTTCACTCTTGCTACTGATGTTTCACTCTTATTCTCCTCTAATCAATTCAAAGTTCCTTTGGATAGACCATGAGTCCGTGACAAATACTTTAAAGTGTAAGCTATATGGTATCTAGCCTTGCCTCCCATCACTTACTAGACCACCCTTTTCTTTTTGATCGGCTGTGTTATTTAAATATTTCTTGGAAAGTACGAAACAGTGAGAAGTATGGTCTTATTTCTTGCAAACTCTTCTATACATTTACTGATGAAATCTTCTTCTTTGCTTCGTGTGTATCTTACATCGTCAGTCCATTACTTATTGGTATTAACTCTTCAAACGACATCTTTAGACATATACTACCTCTATAAAATGTCATGGTCAGAATGTTTTGATTACATGTCTCAGTCTAGTTCTCTATCACACTCTGCATATCTGTCAGAGTTCCATTCTTCTCTAAAATGGATCCTATCTATTCCTTAAAACGAAAGAAACTTCCATAGGACAGTGGCACAAGTATATATACTGACAAAATATTGGGCAGTAGTATACATGCATTGGATAGTGGTACACACACTGGATAGTATTAACAATATATACACTGTAACCCTGCATGTGATATATATGATGTATATTGCTCGTATAATATAGCCGGAGAGTGTATACTGATGATGCAGGACATTATATACTGAAAATGCTATACTATTTACAGTAATAGATATATGATGTATGTGAATGAATACTGCTGGAATTTATGTGAATTTTTTTTACATACTATGCATAAACTGAGAGTGAGCCTTAATGGGAAATATTTTTAGTTATTGTCATCATCAAAAAGGGAGAGATTGATAGGTCTCCAACTTTTAGGAAATATTTTGATGATAACAATAATTGTGTGTTATAATACTGTGTTATTTAAATATTTCTTGGGAAAGTACGAAACAGTGAGAAGTATGGTCTTATTTCTTGCAAACTCTTCTATGCATTTACTGATGAAATATTCTTCTTTGCTTTGTGTGTGTCTTACATTGTCAGTCCTTCATTACTTCTTGGTATTAACTCTTCAAACGACATCTTTAGACATATACTACCTCTATAAAATGTCTTGGCCAGAATGTTTTGATTACATGTCTCAGTCTAGTTCTCTATCACACTCTGCATATCTGTCTGAGTTCCATTCTTCTCTAAAATAGATCTTATCTATTCCTTAAAACGAAAGAAACTTCCATAGGACAATGGCACAAAAATATATACTGGCAAAATACTGGGCAGTGGTATACATGCACTGGATAGTGGTATACACATACTGGATAGTATTAACAGTATATACACTGTAACCGTGCACATGATATATATATATATATATATGATGTATATTGCTCGTATAATATAGCCGGACAGTGTATACTGATGATGCAGGACGGTATACATTGATGATGCTAGACAGGACAGTGTATACTGATGATGCAGGACAGTATATACTGAAAATGCTATACTATTTACAACAATAGATGCAATGATCTATTAACTGCCATATGATGTATGTGAATGAATGAATACTGCTGGAATTTATGTGATTTTTTTTACATACTATGCATAAACTGAGGGGGAGCCTTAATGGGAAATATTTTTAGTTATTGTCATCATCAAAAAGGGGGAGATTGATAGGTCTCCAACTTTTAGGAAATATTTTGATGATAACAATAATTGTGTGTTATAATATTGTGTTATTTAAATATTTCTTGGAAAAGTACGAAACAGTGAGAAGTATGGTCTTATTTCTTGCAAACTCTTCTATACATTTACTGATGAAATCTTCTTCTTTGCTTCGTGTGTATCTTACATCGTTTGTCCTTCATTATTTCTTGGTATTAACTCTTCAAACGACATCTTTAGACATACTACCTTTATAAAATGTCATGGCCAGAATGTTTTGATTACATGTCTAAGTCAAGTTCTCTATCACACTCTGCATATCTGTCTGTGTTCCATTCTTCCATAAAATGGATCCTATCTATTGCTCAAAACGAAAGAAACTTCCATAGGACAGTGGCACAAATATATATACTGACAAAATACTGGGCAGTGGTATACACACTGGATAGTATTAACAGTATATACACTATAACCCTGCATGTGATATATATATGATGTATATTGCTCGTATAATATAGCCGGACAGTGTATACTGATGATGCAGGTCGGTATACATTGATAATGCTAGACAAGACAGTGTATACTGATGATGCAGGACAGTATATACTGAAAATGCTATACTATTTACAGCAATAGATGCAATGATCTATTAACTGCCATATGATGTATGTGAATGAATGAATACTGCTGGAATTTATGTGATTTTTTTTACATACTATGCATAAACTGAGGGGGAGCCTTAATGGGAAATATTTTTAGTTATTGTCATCATCACTAATGGGAGATTGATAGCTCTCCAACTTTTAGGAAATATTTTGATGATAACAATAATTGTGTGTTATAATATTGTGTTATTTAAATATTTCTTGGAAAAGTACGAAACAGTGAGAAGTATGGTCTTATTTCTTGCAAACTTTTCTATGCATTTACTGATGAAATCTTCTTTGCTTCGTGTGCATCTTACATTGTCAGTCCTTCATTACTTCTAGGTATTAACTCTTCAAACGACATCTTTAGACATATACTACCTCTATAAAATGTCATGGCCAGAATGTTTTGATTACATGTCTAAGTCAAGTTCTCTATCACACTCTGCATATCTGTCTGAGTTCCATTCTTCTCTAAAATGGATCCTATCTATTCCTCAAAACGAAAGAAACTTCCATAGGACAGTGGCACAAATATATATACTGACAAAATACTGGGCAGTGGTATACACACACTGGATAGTATTAACAGTATATACACTATAACCCTGCATGCGATATATATATGATGTATATTGCTCGTGTAATATAGCCGGACAGTGTATACTGATGATGCAGGACGGTATACATTGATGATGCTAGACAGGACAGTGTATACTGATGATGCAGGACAATATATATTGAAAATGCTATATTATTACAGCAGTAGATGCAATTATCAATTTACTGCCATATGATGTATGTGAATGAATGAATACTGCTGGAATTTATGTGATTTTTGTGTACATAGTATGCATAAACTGAGGGGGTGCCTTAATGGGAAATATTTTTAGTTATTGTCATCATCAAAAATGGGAGATTGATAGCTCTCCAACTTTTAGGAAATATTTTGCTGATAGCAATAATTATGTGTTATAATACTGTGTTATTTAAATGTTTCTTGGGAAAGTAGGAAACAGTGAGAAGTATGGTCTTATTTCTTGCAAACTCTTCTATGAATTTACTGATGAAATCTTCTTCTTTGCTTCGTGTGTATCTTACATCGTCAGTCCTTCATTACTTCTTGGCATTAACTCTTCAAACGACATCTTTAGACATATATTACCTCTATAAAATGTCATGGCCAGAATGTTTTGATTACATGTCTCGGTGTAGTTCTCTATCACACTCTGCATATCTGTCAGAGTTCCATTCTTCTCTAAAGTGGATCCTATCTATTCCTCAAAACGAAAGAAACTTCCATAGGACAGTGGCACAAGTATATATACTGACAAAATACTGGGCATTTGTATACATGCACTGGATAGTGGTATGCACACACTGGATAGTATTAACAGTATATACACTGTAACCTTACATGTGATATATATATGATGTATATTGCTCGTATAATTTAGCCGAACAGTGTATACTGATGATGCAGGACGGTATACATTAATGATGCTAGACAGGACAGTGTATACTGATAATGCAGGACAGCGTATACTGAAAATGCTATACTATATACAGCAATAGATGCAATGATATATTCACTGCCATATTATGTATGTGAATGAATGAATACTGTTGGAATTTATGTGAATTTGTTTTACATACTATGCATAAACTGAGGGGGAGCCTTAATGGGAAATATTTTTAGTTATTGTCATCATCAAAAAGGGGGAGATTGATAGTTCTCCAACTTTTAGGAAATATTTTACTGATAACAATAATTATGTGTTATAATACTGTGTTATTTAAATATTTCTTGGGAAAGTACGAAACAGTGAGAAGTATGGTCTTATTTCTTGCAAAATCTTCTATGCATTATTGATGAAATCTTCTTCTTTGCTTCGTGTGCATCTTACATTGTCAGTCCTTCATTACTTCTAGGTATTAACTCTTCAAACGACATCTTTAGAGATATACTACCTCTATAAAATGTCTTGGCCAGAATGTTTTGATTAAATGTCTCAGACTCACAGTCTAGTTCTCTATCACACTCTGCATATCTGTCATTCTTCTCAAAAATGGATCCTATCTATTCCTCAAAACGAAAAAAACTTCCATAAGATAGTGGCACAAGTATATATACTGACAAAATAATAGGCAGTGGTATACATGCACTGGATAGTGTTATACACACACTGGATAGTATTAACAGTATGTACACTGTAACCCTGCATGTGATGTATATATGATGTATATTGCTCGTATAATATAGCCTGACAGTGTATACTGATGATGCAGGACGGTATACATTGATGATGCTAGACAGGACAGTGTATACTGATAATGCAGGACAGTGTATACTGGAAGTGTTATACTATTTACAGCAATAGATGCAATGATCTATTCACTGCCATATTATGTATGTGAATGAATGAATACTGCTGGAATTTATGTGAATTTGTTTTACATACCATGCATAAACTGAGGGGGAGCCTTAATGGGAAATATTTTTAGTTATTGTCATCATCAAAAAGGGGGAGATTGATAGGTCTCCAACTTTTAGGAAATAGTTTGGTGATAACAATAATTATTGTTATAATACTGTGTTATTTAAATATTTTTTGGGAAAGTACGAAACAGTGAGAAGTACGGTCTTATTTCTTGCAAACTCTTCTATGAATTTACTGATGAAATCTTATTCTTTGCTTCGTGTGTCTTACATTGTATGTCCTTCATTACTTCTTGGTATTAACTTTTCAAACGACATCTTTAGACATATACTACCTCTATAAAATGTCTTGGCCAGAATGTTTTGATTACATGTCTCAGTCTAGTTCTCTATCACACTTTGCATGTCTGTCTGAGTTCCATTCTTCTCTAAAGTGGATCCTATCTATTCCTCAAAACGAAAGAAACTTCCATAGGACAGTGGCACAAGTATATATACTGACAAAATACTGAGCAGTGGTATACATGCACTGGATAGTGGTATACACACTGGATAGTATTAACAGTATATACACTGTAACCCTGCATGTGATATATATATGATGTATATTGCTCGTATAATATAGCCGGACAGTGTATACTGATGATGCAGGACGGTATACATTGATGATGCTAGACAGGACAGTGGAAACTGATGATGCATGACAATATATACTGAAAATGCTATATTATTTACAGCAGTAGATGCAATGATCAATTAACTGCCATATGATGTATGTGAATGAATGAATACTGCTGGAATTTATGTGATTTTTGTTTACATACTATGCATAAACTGAGGGGGTGCCTTAATGGGAAATATTTTTAGTTATTGTCATCATCAAAAATGGGAGATTGATAGCTCTCCAACTTTTAGGAAATATTTTGCTGATAGCAATAATTATGTGTTATAATACTGTGTTATTTAAATGTTTCTTGGGAAAGTACGAAACAGTGAGAAGTATGGTCTTATTTCTTGCAAACTCTTCTATGAATTTACTGATGAAATCTTCTTCTTTGCTTCGTGTGTATCTTACATCGTCAGTCCTTCATTATTTCTTGGCATTAACTCTTCAAACGACATCTTTAGACATATATTACCTCTATAAAATGTCATGGCCAAAATGTTTTGATTACATGTCTCGGTCTAGTTCTCTATCACACTCTGCATATCTGTCAGAGTTTCATTCTTCTCTAAAGTGGATCCTATCTATTCCTCAAAACGAAAGAAACTTCCATAGGACAGTGGCACAAGTATATATACTGACAAAATACTGGGCATTTGTATACATGCACTGGATAGTGGTATGCACACACTGGATAGTATTAACAGTATATACACTGTAACCTTACATGTGATATATATATGATGTATATTGCTCGTATAATTTAGCCGAACATTGTATACTGATGATGCAGGACGGTATACATTGATGATGCTAGACAGGACAGTGTATACTGATGATGCATGATCTAGTAACTGCCATATGATGTATGTGAATGAATGAATATTGTTAGAATTTATGTGATTTTTTTTACATGCTATGCATAAACTGAGAGAGAGCCTTAATGGGAAATATTTTTAGTTATTGTCATCATCAAAAAGGGGGAGATTGATAGTTCTCCAACTTTTAGGAAATATTTTATTGATAACAATAATTATGTGTTATAATACTGTGTTATTTAAATATTTCTTGGGAAAGTACGAAATAGTGAGAAGTATGGTCTTATTTCTTGCAAAATCTTCTATACATTTACTGATGAAATCTTCTTCTTTGCTTCGTGTGCATCTTACATTGTCAGTCCTTCATTACTTCTAGGTATTAACTCTTCAAACGATATCTTTAGACATATACTACCTCTATAAAATGTCTTGGCCAGAATGTTTTGATTACATGTCTCAGACTCACAGTCTAGTTCTCTATCACACTCTGCATATCTGTCATTCTTCTCTAAAATAGATCTTATCTATTCCTTAAAACGAAAGAAACTTCAATAGGACAATGGCACAAAAATATATACTGGCAAAATACTGGGCAGTGGTATACATGCACTGGATAGTGGTATACACATACTGGATAGTATTAACAGTATATACACTGTAACCCTGCATGTGATATATATATGATGTATATTGCTCGTGTAATATAGCCGGACAGTGTATACTGATGATGCAGGACGGTATACATTGATGATGCTAGACAGGACAGTGTATACTGATGATGCAGGACAATATATACTGAAAATGCTATACTATTTACAGCAATAGATGCAATGATCTATTAACTGTCATATGATGTATGTGAATGAATGAATACTGCTGGAATTTATGTGATTTTTTTTTACATACTATGCATAAACTGAGGGGGAGCCTTAATGAGAAATATTTTTAGTTATTGTCATCATCAAAACGGGGGAGATTGATAGGTCTCCAATTTTTAGGAAATAGTTTGATGATAACAATAATAATGTGTTATAATACTGTGTTATTTAAATATTTCTTGGGAAAGTACGAAACAGTGAGAAGTATGGTCTTATTTCTTGCAAACTCTTCTATGAATTTACTGATGAAATCTTCTTCTTTGCTTCGTGTGTATCTTACATCGTCAGTCCTTCATTACTTCTTGGCATTAACTCTTCAAACGACATCTTTAGACATATATTACCCCTATAAAATGTCATGGCCAGAATGTTTTGATTACATGTCTCGGTCTAGTTCTCTATCACACTCTGCATATCTGTCAGAGTTCCATTCTTCTCTAAAGTGGATCCTATCTATTCCTCAAAACGAAAGAAACTTCCATAGGATAGTGGCACAAATATATGTACTGACAAAATACTGGGCAATGGTATACATGCACTGGATAGTGGTATACACACAGTGGATAGTATAAACAGCATGTACACTGTAACCCTGCATGTGATATATATATATATGATGTATATTGCTCGTATAATATAGTCGGACAGTGTATACTGATGATGCAGGTCGGTATACATTGATTATGCTAGACAGGACAGTGTATACTGATGATGCAGGACAGTATATACTGAAAATGCTATACTATTTACAGCAATAGATGCAATGATCTATTAACTGCAATATGATGTATGTGAATGAATGAATATTGCTGGAATTTATGTGATTTTTTTTACATACTATGCATAAACTAAGGGGGAGCCTTAATGGGAAATATTTTTAGTTATTGTCATCATCAAAAAGGGGGAGATTGATAGGTCTCCAACTTTTAGGAAATAGTTGGATGATAACAATAATTACGTGCTATAATACTGTGTTATATAAACATTTCTTGGGAAAGTATGAAACAGTGAGAAGTATGGTCTTATTTCTTGCAAACTCTTCTTTACATTTACTGATGAAATCTTCTTCTTTGCTTCGTGTGTATCTTACATCGTCAGTCCTTCATTACTTCTTGGCATTAACTCTTCAAACGACATCTTTAGACATATATTACCTCTATAAAATGTCATGGCCAGAATGTTTTGATTACATGTCTCGGTGTAGTTCTCTATCACACTCTGCATATCTGTCTGAGTTCCATTCTTCTCTAAAATGGATCCTATCTATTCATCAAAACGAAAGAAACTTCCATAGGATAGTGGCACAAGTATATATATTGGCAAAATACTACGCAGTGGTATACATGCACTGGATAGTGGTATGCACACACTGGATAGTATTAACTGTATATACACTGTAACCCTGCATGTGATATATATATGATGTATGTAGCCGGACAGTGTATACTGATGATGCAGGACGGTATACATTGATGATGCTAGACAAGACAGTGTATATTTATGATGCAGGACAATATATACTGAAAATGCTATACTATTTATGGCAATAGATGCAATGATTTATTAACTGCCATATGATGTATGTGAATGAATACTGCTGGAATTTATGTGAATTTTTTTTACATACTATGCATAAACTGAGGGGGAGCCTTAAAGGGAAATATTTTTAGTTATTGTCATCATCAAAAAGGGGGAGATTGATAGGTCTCCAACTTTTAGGAAATAGTTTGGTGATAACAATAATTATGTGTGATAATACTGTGTTATTTAAGTATTTCTTGGGAAAGTACGAAACAGTGAGAAGTACGGTCTTATTTCTTGCAAACTCTTCTTTGAATTTACTGATGAAATCTTCTTCTTTGCTTCGTGTGTGTCTTACATCGTCTGTCCTTCATTACTTCTTGGTATTAACTTTTCAAACGACATCTTTAGACATATACTACCTCTATAAAATGTCTTGGCCAGAATGTTTTGATTACATGTCTCAGTCTAGTTCTCTGTCACACTTTGCATATTTGTCTGAGTTCCATTCTTCTTTAAAGTGGATCCTATCTATTCCTCAAAACGAAAGAAACTTCCATAGGACAGTGGCACAAGTATATATACTGACAAAATACTGGGCAGTGGTATACATGCATTGGATAGTGGTATACACATATTGGATAGTATTAACAGTATATACACTGTAACCCTGCATGTGATATATATATGATGTATATTGCTCGTATAATATAGCCGGACAGTGTATACTGATGATGCAGGACGGTATACATTGATGATGCTAGGCAGGACTGTGTATACTGATGATGCAGGACAATATATACTGAAAATGCTATATTATTTACAGCAGTAGATCCAATGATCAGTTAACTGCCATATGATGTATGTGAATGAATGAATACTGCTGGAATTTATGGTAATTTTGTTTACATACTATGCATAAACTGAGGGGGTGCCTTAATGGGAAATATTTTTAGTTATTGTCATCATCAAAAATGGGAGATTGATAGCTCTCCAACTTTTAGGAAATATTTTGCTGATAACAATAATTATGTGTTATAATACTGTGTTATTTAAATATATCGTGGGAAAGTACGAAACAGTGAGAAGTATGGTCTTATTTCTTGCAAACTCTTCTATGCATTTACTGATGAAATCTTCTTCTTTGCTTCGTGTGTATCTTACATCGTCAGTCCTTCATTACTTCTTGGCATTAACTCTTCAAACGACATCTTTAGACATATATTACCTCTATAAAATGTCATGGCCAGAATGTTTTGATTACATGTCTCGGTGTAGTTCTCTATCACACTCTGCATATCTGTCAGAGTTCCATTCTTCTCTAAAGTGGATCCTATCTATTCCTCAAAACGAAAGAAACTTCCATAGGACAGTGGCACAAGTATATATACTGACAAAATACTGGACATTTGTATACATGCACTGGATAGGGGTATACACACACTGGATAGTATTAACAGTATGTACACTGTAACCTTACATGTGATATATATATGATGTATATTGCTCGTATAATATAGCCGAACAGTGTATACTGATGATGCAGGACGGTATACATTGATGATGCTAGACAGGACAGTGTATACTGATGATGCATGACAATATATACTGAAAATGCTATATTATTTACCGCAGTAGATGCAATGATCTAGTAACTGCCATATGATGTATGTGAATGAATGAATATTGCTAGAATTTATGTGATTTTTTTTACATACTATGCATAAACTGAGGGGGAGCCTTAATGGGAAATATTTTTAGTTATTGTCATCATCAAAAAGGGGGAGATTGATAGTTCTCCAACTTTTAGGAAATATTTTACTGATAACAATAATTATGTGTTATAATACTGTGTTATTTAAATATTTCTTGGGAAAGTACGAAACAGTGAGAAGTATGGTCTTATTTCTTGCAAAATCTTCTATGCATTTACTGATGAAATCTTCTTCTTTGCTTCGTGTGCATCTTACATTGTCAGTCGTTGATTACTTCTAGGCATTAACTCTTCAAACGACATCTTTAGACATATACTACCTCTATAAAATGTCTTGGCCATAATGTTTTGATTACATGTCTCGGACTCACAGTCTAGTTCTCTATCACACTCTGCATATCTGTCATTCTTCTCAAAAATGGATCCTATCTATTCCTCAAAACGAAAAAAACTTCCATAAGATAGTGGCACAAGTATATATACTGACAAAATACTGGGCAGTGGTATACATGCACTGGATAGTGGTATACACACACTGGATAGTATTAACAGTATGTACACTGTAACCCTGCATGTGATATATATATGATGTATATTGCTCGTATAATATAGCCGGACAGTGTATACTGATGATGCAGGACGGTATACATTGATGATGCTAGACAGGACAGTGTATACTGATAATGAAGGACAGTGTATACTGAAAATGCTATACTATTTACAGCAATAGATACAATGATCTATTCACTGCCATATTATGTATGTGAATGAATGAATACTGCTGGAATTTATGGTAATTTTGTTTACATACTATGCATAAACTGAGGGGGTGCCTTATTATGTATGTGAATGAATGAATACTGCTGGAATTTATGTGAATTTGTTTTACATACTATGCATAAACTGAGGGGGAGCCTTAATGGGAAATATTTTTAGTTATTGTCATTATCAAAAAGGGGGAGATTGATAGGTCTCCAACTTTTAGGAAATAGTTTGATGATACAAATAATTACGTGTTATAATACTGTATTATTTAAATATTTCTTGGGAAAGTACGAAACAGTAAGAAGTATGGTCTTATTTCTTGCAAACTCTTCTATACATTTACTGATGAAATCTTCTTCTTTGCTTCGTGTGTATCTTACATCGTCAGTTCTTCATTACTTCTTGGCATTAACTCTTCAAACGACATCTTTAGACATATATTACCTCTATAAAATGTCATGGCCAGAATGTTTTGATTACATGTCTCGGTGTAGTTCTCTATCACACTCCGCATATCTATCTGAGTTCCATTCTTCTCTAAAGTGGATCCTATCTATTTCTTAAAACGAAAGAAACTTCCATATTACAGTGGCACAAGTGTATATATTGATAAAATACTGGGCAGTGGTATACATGCACTGGATAGTATTAACAGTATATACACTGTAACCCTGCATGTGATATATATATGATGTATATAGTCGGACAGTGTATACTGATGATGCAGGACGGTATACATTGATGATGCTAGACAAGACAGTGTATACTGATGATACAGGACAGTATATACTGAAAATGCTATACTATTTACTGCAATAGATGCAATGATCTATTAACTGCCATATGATGTATGTGAATGAATACTGCTGGAATATATGTGAATTTTTTTTACATACTATGCATAAACTGAGAGGGAGACTTAAAGGTAAATATTTTTAGTTATTGTCATCATCAAAAGGGGGAGATTGATAGTTCTCCAACTTTTAGGAAATAGTTTGGTGATAACAATAATTATGTGTTATAATACTGTGTTATTTAAATATTTCTTGGGAAAGTACGAAACAGTGAGAAGTACGGTCTTATTTCCTGCAAACTCTTCTATGAATTTACTGATGAAATCTTCTTTGCTTTGTGTGTGTCTTACATTGTCTGTCCTTCATTCCTTCTTGGTATTAACTTTTCAAACGACATCTTTAGACATATACTACCTCTATAAAATGTCTTGGCCAGAATGTTTTGATTACATGTCTCAGTCTAGTTCTCTATCACACTTTGCATATCTGTCTGAGTTCCATTCTTCTCTAAAGTGGAGCCTATCTATTCCTCAAAACGAAAGAAACTTCCATAGGACAGTGGCACAAGTATATATACTGACAAAATACTGGGCAGTGGTATACATGCATTGGATAGTGGTATACACACACTGGATAGTATTAACAGTATATACACTGTAACCCTGCATGTGAGATATATATGATGTATATTGCTCGTATAATATAGCCGGACAGTGTATACTGATGATGCAGGACGGTATACATTGATGATGCTAGACAGGACAGTGTAGACTGATGATGCAGGATAATATATACTGAAAATGTTGTATTATTTACAGCAGTAGATGCAATGATCTATTAACTGCCATATGATGTATGTGAATGAATGAATACTGCTGGAATTTATGTGATTTTTGTTTACATACTATGCATAAACTGAGGGGGAGCCTTAATGGGAAATATTTTTAGTTATTGTCATCATCAAAAATGGGAGATTGATAGCTCTCCAACTTTTAGGAATTATTTTGCTGATAGCAATAATTATGTGTTATAATACTGTGTTATTTAAATATTTCTTGGGAAAGTACGAAACAGTGATAAGTATGGTCTTATTTCTTGCAAAATGTTCTATGCATTTGCTGATGAAATATTCTTCTTTGCTTCGTGTGGATCTTACATTGTCAGTCCTTCATTACTTCTTGGTATTAACTCTTCAAACGACATCTTTAGACATATACTACCTCTATAAAATGTCATGGCCAGAATGTTTTGATTACATGTCTAAGACTCTCAGTCTAGTTCTCTATCACACTCTGTATATTTGTTTGAGTTCCATTCTTCTCAAAAATGGATCCTATCTATTCGTCAAAATGAAAAAAACTTCCATAAGATAGTGGCACAAGTATATATACTGACAAAATACTGGGCAATGGTATACATGCACTGGATAGTGGTATACACACACTGGATAGTATCAACAGTATGTACATTGTAACCCTGCATGTGATATATATATATATGATTTATATTGCTCGTATAATATAGTCGGACAGTGTATACTGATGCAGGACGGTATACATTGATGATGCTAGATAGGACAGTGTATACTGATGATGCAGGATAGTATATACTGAAAATGCTATACTATTTACAGTAATAGATGCAATGATCTATTAACTGCCATATGATGTATGTGAATGAATGAATATTGCTGGAATTTATGTGAATTTTTTTTACATACTATGCATAAACTGAGGGGGAGCCTTAATGGGAAATATTTTTAGTTATTGTCATCATCAAAAAGGGGGAGATTGATAGGTCTCCAATTTTTAGGAAATAGTTTGATGATAACAATAATTATGTGTTAAAATACTGTGTTATTTAAATATTTCTTGGGAAAGTACGAAACAGTGAGAAGTATGGTCTTATTTCTTGCAAAACCTTCTATGCATTTACTGATGAAATCTTCTTCTTTGTTTCGTGTGTAACTTACATCGTCAGTACTTCATTACTTCTTGGTATTAACTTTTCATACGACATCTTTTAGACATATACTTCCATAAGACAGTGGCACAAGTATATATACTGAAAAAATACTGGGCAGTGATATACATGCACTGGATAGTGGTATACACACACTGGATAGTATTAACAGTATATACACTGTAACCCTGCATGTGATATATATATGATGTATATTGCTCGTATAATATAGCCGGACAGTGTATACTGATGATGCAGGACGGTATACATTGATGATGCTAGACAGGACAGTGGAAACTGATGATGCAGGACAATATATACCGAAAATGCAATATTATTTACAGCAGTAGATGCAATGATCAGTTAACTGCCATATGATGTATGTGAATGAATGAATACTGCTGGAATTTATGTTAATTTTGTTTACATACTATGCATAAACTGAGGGGGTGCCTTAATGGGAAATATTTTTAGTTATTGTCATCATCAAAAATGGGAGATTAATAGCTCTCCAACTTTTAGGAAATATTTTGCTGATAGCAATAATTATGTGTTATAATACTGTGTTATTTAAATATTTCGTGGGAAAGTACGAAACAGTGAGAAGTATGGTCTTATTTCTTGCAAACTCTTCTATGAATTTACTGATGAAATCTTCTTCTTTGCTTCGTGTGTTTTATTTACATCGCCAGTCCTTCATTACTTCTTGGCATTAACTCTTCAAACGACATCTTTAGACATATATTACCTCTATAAAATGTCATGGCCAGAATGTTTTGATTACATGTCTCGGACTCACAGTCTAGTTCTCTATCACACTCTGCATATCTGTCAGAGTTCCATTCTTCTCTAAAGTGGATCCTATCTATTCCTCAAAACGAAAGAAACTTCCATAGGACAGTGGCACAAGTATATATACTGACAAAATACTGGGCATTTGTATACATGCACTGGATAGGGGTATACACACACTGGATAGTATTAACAGTATGTACACTGTAACCCTGCATGTGATATATATATGATGTATATTGCTCGTATAATATAGCCGGACAGTGTATACTGATGATGCAGGACGGTATACATTAATGATGCTAGACAGGACAGTGTATACTGATAATGCAGGACAGCGTATACTGAAAATGCTATACTATATACAGCAATAGATGCAATGATATATTCACTGCCATATTATGTATGTGAATGAATGAATACTGTTGGAATTTATGTGAATTTGTTTTACATACTATGCATAAACTGAGGGGGAGCCTTAATGGGAAATATTTTTAGTTATTGTCATCATCAAAAAGGGGGAGATTGATAGGTCTCCAACTTTTAGGAAATAGTTTGGTGATAACAATAATTATGTGTGATAATACTGTGTTATTTAAGTATTTCTTGGGAAAGTACGAAACAGTGAGAAGTACGGTCTTATTTCTTGCAAACTCTTCTTTGAATTTACTGATGAAATCTTCTTCTTTGCTTCGTGTGTGTCTTACATCGTCTGTCCTTCATTACTTCTTGGTATTAACTTTTCAAACGACATCTTTAGACATATACTACCTCTATAAAATGTCTTGGCCAGAATGTTTTGATTACATGTCTCAGTCTAGTTCTCTATCACACTTTGCATATTTGTCTGAGTTCCATTCTTCTTTAAAGTGGATCCTATCTATTCCTCAAAACGAAAGAAACTTCCATAGGACAGTGGCACAAGTATATATACTGACAAAATACTGGGCAGTGGTATACATGCATTGGATAGTGGTATACACACATTGGATAGTATTAACAGTATATACACTGTAACCCTGCATGTGATATATATATGATGTATATTGCTCGTATAATATAGCCGGACAGTGTATACTGATGATGCAGGACGGTATACATTGATGATGCTAGACAGGACTGTGTATACTGATGATGCAGGACAATATATACTGAAAATGCTATATTATTTACAGCAGTAGATCCAATGATCAGTTAACTGCCATATGATGTATGTGAATGAATGAATACTGCTGGAATTTATGGTAATTTTGTTTACATACTATGCATAAACTGAGGGGGTGCCTTAATGGGAAATATTTTTAGTTATTGTCATCATCAAAAATGGGAGATTGATAGCTCTCCAACTTTTAGGAAATATTTTGCTGATAGCAATAATTATGTGTTATAATACTGTGTTATTTAAATATATCGTGGGAAAGTACGAAACAGTGAGAAGTATGGTCTTATTTCTTGCAAACTCTTCTATGAATTTACTGATGAAATCTTCTTCTTTGCTTCGTGTGTATCTTACATCGTCAGTCCTTCATTACTTCTTGGCATTAACTCTTCAAACGACATCTTTAGACATATATTACCTCTATAAAATGTCATGGCCAGAATGTTTTGATTACATGTCTCGGTGTAGTTCTCTATCACACTCTGCATATCTGTCAGAGTTCCATTCTTCTCTAAAGTGGATCCTATCTATTCCTCAAAACGAAAGAAACTTCCATAGGACAGTGGCACAAGTATATATACTGACAAAATACTGGGCATTTGTATACATGCACTGGATAGGGGTATACACACACTGGATAGTATTAACAGTATGTACACTGTAACCTTACATGTGATATATATATGATGTATATTGCTCGTATAATATAGCCGAACAGTGTATACTGATGATGCAGGACGGTATACATTGATGATGCTAGACAGGACAGTGTATACTGATGATGCATGACAATATATACTGAAAATGCTATATTATTTACCGCAGTAGATGCAATGATCTAGTAACTGCCATATGATGTATGTGAATGAATGAATATTGCTAGAATTTATGTGATTTTTTTTACATACTATGCATAAACTGAGGGGGAGCCTTAATGGGAAATATTTTTAGTTATTGTCATCATCAAAAAGGGGGAGATTGATAGTTCTCCAACTTTTAGGAAATATTTTACTGATAACAATAATTATGTGTTATAATACTGTGTTATTTAAATATTTCTTGGGAAAGTACGAAACAGTGAGAAGTATGGTCTTATTTCTTGCAAAATCTTCTATGCATTTACTGATGAAATCTTCTTCTTTGCTTCGTGTGCATCTTACATTGTCAGTCGTTGATTACTTCTAGGCATTAACTCTTCAAACGACATCTTTAGACATATACTACCTCTATAAAATGTCTTGGCCAGAATGTTTTGATTACATGTCTCGGACTCACAGTTTAGTTCTCTATCACACTCTGCATATCTGTCATTCTTCTCAAAAATGGATCCTATCTATTCCTCAAAACGATAAAAACTTCCATAAGATAGTGGCACAAGTATATATACTGACAAAACACTGGGCAGTGGTATACATGCACTGGATAGTGGTATACACACACTGGATAGTATTAACAGTATGTACACTGTAACCCTGCATGTGATATATATATGATGTATATTGCTCGTATAATATAGCCGGACAGTGTATACTGATGATGCAGGACGGTATACATTGATGATGCTAGACAGGACAGTGTATACTGATAATGAAGGACAGTGTATACTGAAAATGCTATACTATTTACAGCAATAGATACAATGATCTATTCACTGCCATATTATGTATGTGAATGAATGAATACTGCTGGAATTTATGGTAATTTTGTTTACATACTATGCATAAACTGAGGGGGTGCCTTATTATGTATGTGAATGAATGAATACTGCTGGAATTTATGTGAATTTGTTTTACATACTATGCATAAACTGAGGGGAGCCTTAATGGGAAATATTTTTAGTTATTGTCATTATCAAAAAGGGGGAGATTGATAGGTCTCCAACTTTTAGGAAATAGTTTGATGATACAAATAATTACGTGTTATAATACTGTATTATTTAAATATTTCTTGGGAAAGTACGAAACAGTAAGAAGTATGGTCTTATTTCTTGCAAACTCTTCTATACATTTACTGATGAAATCTTCTTCTTTGCTTCGTGTGTATCTTACATCGTCAGTTCTTTATTACTTCTTGGCATTAACTCTTCAAACGACATCTTTAGACATATATTACCTCTATAAAATGTCATGGCCAGAATGTTTTGATTACATGTCTCGGTGTAGTTCTCTATCACACTCCGCATATCTATCTGAGTTCCATTCTTCTCTAAAGTGGATCCTATCTATTTCTTAAAACGAAAGAAACTTCCATATTACAGTGGCACAAGTGTATATATTGATAAAATACTGGGCAGTGGTATACATGCACTGGATAGTATTAACAGTATATACACTGTAACCCTGCATGTGATATATATATGATGTATATAGTCGGACAGTGTATACTGATGATGCAGGACGGTATACATTGATGATGCTAGACAAGACAGTGTATACTGATGATGCAGGACAGTATATACTGAAAATGGTATACTATTTACTGCAATAGATGCAATGATCTAATAACTGTCATATGATGTATGTGAATGAATACTGTTGGAATTTATGTGAATTTTTTTTACGTACTATGCATAAATTGAGAGGGAGACTTAAAGGGAAATATTTTTAGTTATTGTCATCATCAAAAGGGGGAGATTGATAGTTCTCCAACTTTTAGGAAATAGTTTGGTGATAACAATAATTATGTGTTATAATACTGTGTTATTTAAATATTTCTTGGGAAAGTACGAAACAGTGAGAAGTACGGTCTTATTTCCTGCAAACTCTTCTATGAATTTACTGATGAAATCTTCTTTGCTTTGTGTGTGTCTTACATTGTCTGTCCTTCATTCCTTCTTGGTATTAACTTTTCAAACGACATCTTTAGACATATACTACCTCTATAAAATGTCTTGGCCAGAATGTTTTGATTACATGTCTCAGTCTAGTTCTCTATCACACTTTGCATATCTGTCTGAGTTCCATTCTTCTCTAAAGTGGAGCCTATTATTCCTCAAAACGAAAGAAACTTCCATAGGACAGTGGCACAAGTATATATACTGACAAAATACTGGGCAGTGGTATACATGCACTGGATAGTGGTATACACACACCGGATAGTATTAACAGTATATACACTGTAACCCTGCATGTGAGATATATATGATGTATATTGCTCGTATAATATAGCCGGACAGTGTATACTGATGATGCAGGACGGTATACATTGATGATGCTAGACAGGACAGTGTAGACTGATGATGCAGGATAATATATACTGAAAATGTTGTATTATTTACAGCAGTAGATGCAATGATCTATTAACTGCCATATGATGTATGTGAATGAATGAATACTGCTGGAATTTATGTGATTTTTGTTTACATACTATGCATAAACTGAGGGGGAGCCTTAATGGGAAATATTTTTAGTTATTGTCATCATCAAAAATGGGAGATTGATAGCTCTCCAACTTTTAGGAATTATTTTGCTGATAGCAATAATTATGTGTTATAATACTGTGTTATTTAAATATTTCTTGGGAAAGTACGAAACAGTGATAAGTATGGTCTTATTTCTTGCAAAATGTTCTATGCATTTGCTGATGAAATATTCTTCTTTGCTTCGTGTGGATCTTACATTGTCAGTCCTTCATTACTTCTTGGTATTAACTCTTCAAACGACATCTTTAGACATATACTACCTCTATAAAATGTCATGGCCAGAATGTTTTGATTACATGTCTAAGACTCTCAGTCTAGTTCTCTATCACACTCTGTATATTTGTTTGAGTTCCATTCTTCTCAAAAATGGATCCTATCTATTCGTCAAAATGAAAAAAACTTCCATAAGATAGTGGCACAAGTATATATACTGACAAAATACTGGGCAATGGTATACATGCACTGGATAGTGGTATACACACACTGGATAGTATCAACAGTATGTACATTGTAACCCTGCATGTGATATATATATATGATTTATATTGCTCGTATAATATAGTCGGACAGTGTATACTGATGCAGGACGGTATACATTGATGATGCTAGATAGGACAGTGTATACTGATGATGCAGGATAGTATATACTGAAAATGCTATACTATTTACAGTAATAGATGCAATGATCTATTAACTGCCATATGATGTATGTGAATGAATGAATATTGCTGGAATTTATGTGAATTTTTTTTACATACTATGCATAAACTGAGGGGGAGCCTTAATGGGAAATATTTTTAGTTATTGTCATCATCAAAAAGGGGGAGATTGATAGGTCTCCAATTTTTAGGAAATAGTTTGATGATAACAATAATTATGTGTTAAAATACTGTGTTATTTAAATATTTCTTGGGAAAGTACGAAACAGTGAGAAGTATGGTCTTATTTCTTGCAAAACCTTCTATGCATTTACTGATGAAATCTTCTTCTTTGTTTCGTGTGTAACTTACATCGTCAGTACTTCATTACTTCTTGGTATTAACTTTTCAAACGACATCTTTAGACATATACTTCCATAAGACAGTGGCACAAGTATATATACTGAAAAAATACTGGGCAGTGATATACATGCACTGGATAGTGGTATACACACACTGGATAGTATTAACAGTATATACACTGTAACCCTGCATGTGATATATATATGATGTATATTGCTCGTATAATATAGCCGGACAGTGTATACTGATGATGCAGGACGGTATACATTGATGATGCTAGACAGGACAGTGGAAACTGATGATGCAGGACAATATATACCGAAAATGCAATATTATTTACAGCAGTAGATGCAATGATCAGTTAACTGCCATATGATGTATGTGAATGAATGAATACTGCTGGAATTTATGTTAATTTTGTTTACATACTATGCATAAACTGAGGGGGTGCCTTAATGGGAAATATTTTTAGTTATTGTCATCATCAAAAATGGGAGATTAATAGCTCTCCAACTTTTAGGAAATATTTTGCTGATAGCAATAATTATGTGTTATAATACTGTGTTATTTAAATATTTCGTGGGAAAGTACGAAACAGTGAGAAGTATGGTCTTATTTCTTGCAAACTCTTCTATGAATTTACTGATGAAATTTTCTTCTTTGCTTCGTGTGTTTTATTTACATCGCCAGTCCTTCATTACTTCTTGGCATTAACTCTTCAAACGACATCTTTAGACATATATTACCTCTATAAAATGTCATGGCCAGAATGTTTTGATTACATGTTTCGGTCTAGTTCTCTATCACACTCTGCATATCTGTCAGAGTTCCATTCTTCTCTAAAGTGGATCCTATCTATTCCTCAAAACGAAAGAAACTTCCATAGGACAGTGGCACAAGTATATATACTGACAAAATACTGGGCATTTGTATACATGCACTGGATAGGGGTATACACACACTGGATAGTATTAACAGTATGTACACTGTAACCTTACATGTGATATATATATGATGTATATTGCTCATATAATATAGCCGAACAGTGTATACTGATGATGCAGGACGGTATACATTGATGATGCTAGACAGGACAGTGTATACTGATGATGCATGACAATATATACTGAAAATGCTATACTATTTACCGCAGTAGATGCAATTATCTAGTAACTGCCATATGATGTATGTGAATGAATGAATATTGCTTGAATTTATGTGATTTTTTTTACATACTATGCATAAACTGAGGGGGAGCCTTAATGGGAAATATTTTTAGTTATTGTCATCATCAAAAAGGGGGAGATTGATAGTTCTCCAACTTTTAGGAAATATTTTACTGATAACAATAATTATGTGTTATAATACTGTGTTATTTAAATATTTCTTGGGAAAATACGAAACAGTGAGAAGTATGGTCTTATTTCTTGCAAACTCTTCTATACATTTGCTGATGAAATCTTCTTCTTTGCTTCGTGTGTATCTTACATTGTCAGTCCTTCATTACTTCTTGGTATTAACTCTTCAAACGACATCTTTAGACATATACTACCTCTATAAAATATCTTGGCCAGAATGTTTTGATTACATGTCTCAGTCTAGTTCTCTATCACACTCTGCATATCTGTCTGAGTTCCATTCTTCTCTAAAATGGATCCTATCTATGCCATGGTTCGTTCATAATTAAAATAAGACCTTAACAAAATATGATGCCAAGCATCAATGTGGTCTTTGCGTCATTTATGTTAAGAGTGCTTTTTAAATTGCTTATTTTAGCAAATAATACCATTTTATTTAGTTTTCATTTGATAAATAAAAGATGTTGGACATTCTCCAAGTGTCTATTAAGGGAACATCATTGTTTGGTCTTGTAATTGCCAGATACTAACAACGAGCTGACAAAGGAGGTCGGCGGATATGAACATGTGGTGGTTTTGCAGCATCTCAAAGTTGTTGATGGAGATCTTGTTACAGTTTTTGAACAGCTTCCTCGAGGATCTGTTGCTGGTGACTGTATCCTACATGTGCTAGATTATGATACAGACCATTATTCTTTTGAGTTTAATTATAGAATTTTGTAGTTCGTTTTACACTTGGAGCAGTTGATTTCTTATAAAATGCCATATGCCTGTTATTTGAATTCTTAAAATATTGGTCATATACTTTGCATGGATGCCACAGTTCTGAGTTCACATTACTTTAGGCTATTTGCTCATTTAAGCTCTAACTACACATGTTTATTTTTTTCTCTCTTTTGGATACATGCAAGTGATTTATTAAAAACGACAACTTACAAAAGACCAAGAGACATACCTTTGATCAAATCACTTATTGCTAATAAAACTCTACCAGTAATAGCACAATATTCACATACTGACAAATTTTCCGATTATCTGGTAGTCCCCTTCCAGTGATGAACTTTATACTGGGTTAAATTCTTCCCAAATTTTCTGTCAATGTTAATTTATTAGCATTTGTATCTCTCTCTTGTCAAAAGTAGCAATTGTGCTGCAAAAAACTTCTTATATTAGCAAAGTATGCTTTGCATATACATTGATCAGAGTAGAGGCAAGCTCTCTCTCCCATTCTTAGGGCTCCATTAACCAAAATCCTTGACAAAAATGCATTCTATAATCATGCAGAAAGCAGCTGAAAAATAGATGACTTCTTGTTCTTAATCTATCCTTTTATACAAGCCACAAAATAAAACAAACTCGAAGTACAATTAGAGCCACAAACCATAGACTATCATTTTACACAGGCAATATGTTGTCTCAGTGCCTCCCGAGCTGTAGCACTGATCATCTTCACCATTAACCTAGGAGTATGAAGCTCTACCATTGTGTTTGTTTGCTATGGTCTCGGCTACTTTAGCACTGATAGCTAGCTGCAGTATATATAATTTTGGTATCAACATATGTTTTCAAGGCCCCAAAGAGACCAATCATCCTACCAGAGCCAAGTATTTCTTACCCAACCAATTTTTATTAAAACTGTGGTTAGTAGCTATATCTCTTAATCCATTTGCTTTTTCCAATTAAGATGAATTTGTAGCACTTAGACGTGTCCTTGAATTTCTTCCTTTGTACAAAGATACGGCACCAATAATCCAATGAAGACATTTTTCATTGATAGGTCACAGAGGCGTCTCTCAATTGATTTCTTTCCAAGAAACTTTGGCACCTCTTATTTTCTCGAAGAAAGGCTCTTAATACACCATCATTGTCCTTCAGAACTTTCTTGGGTATAGGTCAATAAGTTATGTTCTAATCATAACATACTTTAGGGGTTTTGAAATATAATGACTGTATGATTTTACTAAATTCTTATATTTTATTAATTCATCAACAATTGAATCTGAAAGGAAAGGAAAGGAGAGGTTTTGTGATTTGCCTTGATATTAACTTGTGAGGATCAGTTCAAAAAATTAGCTTCTTTCAGTAAGCACTAGATTGTGAATTACTTGGTTAATCTTCATCTTGAATCCTTGTTTACCTTGACTTGGTGGTAGTTCTTGATGCCATCGTTGTAGGGATGGATATGCTGATTAAAAAAATTGGACAAACAATTAAGGGGAAAAAACGCCTTTGTCTCATCACAAATGCAATTTGTCCTATCAAAGATCCGTTTGAAGGAACCAAAGAAGATCAAGTCAACACCATTGTTGAACAGATGGCCGCACATGGCATGAAAATGGAATGCATAGTTTTTAGGGAAAAACAAAACTTGGATGTGAATAAGAGAGTAATAGAGGAGAATGATTGTTTACTGAATATATTTTCAAAGAAGGCTTCTTCGAGGACTGTCCATGTCGAAAGTTCAACTACACTTTTGGGTGCACTTAGAACTCGCAATATAGCTCCTGTCACAATATACAGGGGTGATTTTGAACTAAGCCCTGAAATGAAGATTAAGGTGAGAGTCTTGTTGATTGTTCTTGCCTTTCCATTTACATTTCACTGTTATGTGCTATTGTTTCCTCCCATAGTGGAAATTATTCCAATGGGAAACAGAACTATTGTTGTGTTTATCATATGATAAGAATTGCATGTCTTCTTTAGTTTGTGAGCTACAAAATTGGAGGCAGCTCTTGCATTTGTTCTGGGAGGAATTGATTTAGGGGATACATCTTTTTCTTTTGTTTTTCCGCGTCTTTATCACTTTTCGTCGTCCTTGTTAAATGACCACTCCTATTTCCAGGTTCCATTCTTATCAAGAGGAAGAGGTTTTGTAGAGTTTCCCATTCTTTTGAATTCCCAGTGACAGGGATTCTATTAATTGCTTAATTGTTGTCATTCTTGTGTCCTCTTATCTTTTCTTGATAAATGTGTTTTGAATTTGGCTAATTCAATTTTGCTTAGCTATAAATATCTCTTTGATTTCCTTGCCCAGTCCAAGTAATCCTTCCATTTTGTAGTATTATTTGGAAACCTAAAGTCTCAATGTCCCATCTAAAATAAGATTTTTTTGGTCTGGTAACGGGTTCTCAAAAAACTCAACACTTGTGTTTTATAGTGCAGGCACAGCAACCTTATAAATCCTCCCCGGCTTGGTGTGTTTTGTGCAAACATGAGAATCAATGTTGCACATATATTCTTTCAAATATCACCTTGTGTGCCGTAGTAGGACTAGATTCAAGTGTACTTGGAGTGTTTTGGGTGTCCTTCACCGGGGTGTCTTATTTGGTGTTTTGTCATGAAAACAGGAATAAGATGTTTTGGTCTAAATGCGAAGTTCTGTGCTTGCAGTTGTTTTGGTTTATTTGCATGAGTCCAATGATAGAATCTTCAAGAATCAATTTATCCCAAGGGATTTATTGGTGTTTTTTAGTGTTTATATTCTTAGTTGTAAATGTATTTACAATAGCTCCCTGTTTGATATTCAGTGGGATTAGAGACTCCTCTGAAACACGTCTTTTTTTTTTCTTTTTTTTTTTCTGGACTCCTTATCATCTTAAGCTTTGATCCTTTTTCCTTTATCTATATATCTTTTCTCTTCCAATAGATAAAATAACTTAATACCTGCATAGTTTTCTACTATGGTACCGAGATTTTTAGATGTCAGCACCAGCATCATTATGCAAGCTATCAATTGCTGTAGTAAGGAAAGAGTTATTCTTCAATAGCTACCCCTCCTATGCTAGCAAACTATTCTTTTCTGATTAACTGTGAAGGCTTTTCCAGCTGCTGCGTTACAAGAAGGATTAGCTAGTGGTCCCACTTGTTTTTATAGCTGGACGTGGTTGTTTTCCTGGATGTGTGCTCTGGTGCCTGGATCTGCATGTTTATACATAATCACCTGTTCAAGTCATCACCCTAAAAAATCTGCTATTTTGCATCTTTTTGGACATAGGACAGTCAATGTTAGATTTTGCTAAGTTCAGGCTAAGCCTTTTAACTATGTTTTGAAATCTTTCTTATTTTCATGTGCTTAGTGTTGCTCAATATTGCCTTCTTATACGTATCAGGCTTGCAAAGGAACTATGAACAGTAGCCATCTATGCACAAAATCATAATCAGCAGAAACAAGTTAAAAGATTCAAAATAGTTAATTATAATTTAATATTTTCTAAACAATGATTATGGAAGAATAGAGGCACTTGGAGTAGAAAAGTGAAATATGGATAATGGATATAGGATTTCGGTGTGCGAGCAATGGAAGCTATGTTGCAATGACTAAGAAAGATTTCAAGTATTGGAAAATGAAGCCGGGTTTGCATATGTGAATGCCACCTTTCAGCTTTCACTTGCAAAGCAGAAAGGTTCTAGCTTCTGTGTTCTGGTGTTGGAGCACGGTTAAAGTGTCTTTTAGACATTGGGTTGAAATGTTCATCACCAGATATTGTGGTGCATCTTGCATTATTTGCTGAAGTAACCCTCAAACTGGCCGAATCTATTGGTGTTTCTATATGTATTTGACGTAGTATGATTGTAAAACACCTTAAAGCATCTTGCGGACCTTGATGACATGTTGTACTCCGACTGAACTTTATGGTTGTGTAAGGTGCAGCAGTCTGTTTGTTGTATCATAAAATGTTAGGAAGGTTGTTATATATGGTCCATAGGCAGTAATGTTTTAATTTTTTAATGAGTTGTATTGATAGTCATCTAATATCAATGTATTGTTGCTAAATAAGGTTGTTGGTCATGTGTTGGAACTGTACAAGTATCTAGAGTATTGCACCAATTTGTAGTCTTTCCAAAAGGAGATTTAACCTTTAAATACTAATATTTGACAATTGTTATTGACAATAGGTATGGATCTACAAGAAAACATCTGAAGAGAAGTTCCCCACTCTGAAAAAAATACTCTGATAGAGCACCTGAAACAAATAAATTTGCCACTCACGAAATCAAAGTAGAATATGAGTACAAAAAAGTTGATGATCCTAGTCAAGTTGTGCCTCCAGAACAAAGGATAAAAGGTTATAGATATGGGCCTCAAGTAGTTCCTATATCATCGGCTGAATTGGAAGCTGTGAAGTTCAAACCAGAGAAGAGTGTGAAACTTCTTGGATTTACTGATGCTTCAAACATAATGAGGTGAAATCTAACTACTTTGACCTGGATCCAAGTAATTTGATTTTGATTATTTCAGCATTATGCATATTGTTTTACTTTTTCTAAACATATATTTTTTCCCTTGTGCCTTGTGTATTCAAAGACACTATTACATGAAAGATGTTAACGTCTTCATAGTTGAACAGGGTAAAATGAAAGCCATCGTTGCAGTTTCTGCACTAGCAAGAGCTATGAAGGAAATGAACAAAGTTGCGATTGTTCGATGTGTATTGAGGCAAGGACAGGGTAACGTTGTTGTAGGTGTCTTGACTCCTAATATATCTGACAAAGATAATGTTGTAAGTCATCGATTTGGTAAAGTGTTTTTATGAATTTCTCATGATGTTGTCTCATCATTTAACATTCTTGTTGGTTTTGCTGGCAGCCTGATTCATTATATTTCAATGAACATCCTTTCGCTGAGGATGTTCGCGAGTTTCAGTTTCCGTCTTTCAGCAATTTCCCCTCATCACTGCAGCCGAACAAACAACAGCAAGAGGCAGCCGATAACTTGGTTAAGATGCTTGAACTTGCACCAACTGGAAAAGAGGAATTATTGCAGCCCGACTTTACACCAAATCCTGTATTGGAGGTACTTATATGTGATTTTTTTTTCTTCTTATATTGCTTGTTTAGCTAAGTCATACACAGGCTTGTGGAAATTGTTCTACTAGTCTTGCATATGATACTTTAACCCTCTTCCCTTGGGTAATTAAATTCATTGCTACTTTGCTATTTATTTGGGTTTGGGGATGTCCTGTAATAGATTGGGAGAAAATAATATGATAGTGTGACTATAACGCTTAATTAGCTTCAGGTGTGCTTATTCTGGTTTTCTTTAACATCGGTTCATGTTCTCCATATATGAGTAAATAAATCTTAGCATGCACAGGTCGCTTAACTAATTATGCAAGTGTTTATTGTGTTTGGCATGGCTCGAGGGTGTGCACTTATATGCTTTCAAAAGTCCGAAATGAGGTACATCTGTGTAAGAAAAATCATATTTGCTTTCAAAACCAAAGAATAATATATGATGGCTTCTTTGGTAGTATGTAGGGTTCAAGGTTCTAAAAGGCGCTAGGCAGGCGGCCGGAGGGGGCCTAGGCGGGGCCTAGGCAGGGCTTAGGCGGGGCCTAGGCGTGGCTTAGGCGGGGCCTAGGCGGGATTTTTATTTTAAGTCAATTTTAATATTTTATCTTATATTTATCCAAACAAAACAATAATATAAAGCAAAACAATCTATAATAAAGATAATAAAGGCATTTGCTTAAAGTTCAAACACATATCCATATTGCTAATGTCAAAGTTCAAACACAAACATGTAATTGTATTGATATATAATGTGATTATGTAAATTACCATGCTACCTGGCTTGCAAGTGAATTCTTAATCCATCCAATACGCTAACTGGCCTACTAATTTTCTCCTGAAGTTCATCACTGTCCCATTCAACCAAACCTCTGGTGTATGAATACGACTATCTTACTTTTGTTTTCCAGAAGACTAAACCACTTGCAATGGATTAAACTTGCTTGTTTATGGCTTCTGTTTTTTTTTCTTGGTAAGCTGTGTTGAAACTCGAACTTGTTTCTACAGAGGACAATTGTCAATTTCAAATCTGAATTGATGCGGTACGGAAGAAGAAATTCAAGAAGTTTATTATTAATTTTATATTGTTATTTAGAGATAAATGTTGAGTTATTAATGAAATTATTTAGTGGGATATTATAGTAATAGCTTTTCATTAGGAGAGTTCTAATTGTAGTAGTAGATTTCAATTAGGAGAGTTTATTATAGTAGTAGATTTTAGTTAGGAGATCCTTTCTAAATTAGGGTTTTTACATAGTCCCCAAGTATTGGGTTTTCTATTTTAGCATTGTAATACTTCATTATTTTTAGATTATTGAATGAATTGATTTGAGATTAAAGTTGTGTGTTTCTTTACCGATTCTCTGCGGAAATAGGTACTCTTATTCCTTCTTTTCTACCCCGTACTACATAATAATGGTATCAAGAGTCAAAATTCCTGATATCTTTTGATTTCACCCAATTCCTTCCTACCTTATTTTTCTGGCCTCCATCCAATTGTCGAAGTTCGCTAGGAAATCGATCACAATTTTCCGAGACAAAGGCACGATCGTCGCTGTAGTCTCAATCTATTAAAAAAACAACAAAAGTTCAATGTTACTGTTCATCGCTACAGTGCGCAACATTGGTCAGTGTTTGGTACCCCAAGTTTCTGAAATTTTCAATTCAGTACCCTTAAGTTTCTGAAATTTTCAATTCCGCCCCCAAAGTTTCTAAAACTTTTAATTCAACCCCTGAAGTTTCTGAAATATTCAATTTAGCCCCACAGTTTTTGAGTTTTCAACTTAACCCCCAAAGTTTTTGAAATTTCCAATATATACAATGTCTTCCAGGTTTAACAATTCAGACTTTCTTTGAGCTAAGATAAAGCAACTTGAGCATTGAACTTTGGTCATACGCGAGCAACTTAAAAGATCTTGTGTCCCGTATAGTGACGAGTATTGGAAATTATGCGATGAGCTTGCACTTTCTAAATCAAGTCTTGCAAATTTAAAGGCACATTACGAGTACATAACCACATGTTATGTTCGTCCATATTTTGTTCAAGCGCAAAAATATGTTCATCCTAATCGTGTTTGTTCAACTAAAGCGCGCGTTCACAAGAGGAGACCCGCAAAGTATATTCTTACAAGATAATTGATGAATGTCTCACAATACTTAAACGTATCAATAACCAATATGAAATTGGTGAGGATAAAGAAGAGCAAATACTCTCACATATTGATGTTTGTGAGAAACATGAAGCGGAAGTTAAGTGTGTTGAACAACTTGCAGGTTCAGAGATAGTTTGCAGTGAGGACATTGAAGTTATGTTTGACCTCAAATGCGAAAACATCAAGGAAGATAAAGTTGAGGTCAACCATGTTGATTTTCTCTTTCCGGTTGAGACATTTGAGACCCAAGCTACTTCAAATTTCTATATTATGTCATTGTTATTCCCGAAAATTGTGTTCATGACATTAAAACATCGGATGCGAATGTTTTGTTGGAAGACATCTCTCGGACCGTGGTTTATTATTCTACGATATTTTAAAACTCGAGGATGAGTTTTTTTCAAAGGTGAGGAGAATGATGCGGTACGGAAGAAGAAATTCAAGAAGTTTATTATTAATTTTATATTGTTATTTAGATATAAATGTTGAGTTATTAATGAAATTATTTAGTAGGATATTATAGTAATAGCTTTTCATTAGGAGAGTTTTAATTGTAATTGTAGATTTCAATTAGGAAAGTTTATTATAGTAGTAGACTTTAGTTAGGAGATTGTTTCCTTTCTAAATTAGGGTTTTTACTTAGTCTCCAAGTATTGGGTTTTCTATTTAAGCATTGTAATACTTCATTATTTTTAGATTATTGAATGAATTGATTTGAGATTAAAGTTGTGTGCGGAGATAGGTACTTTTATTCCTTCTTTCCTACCCCGTACTACATCATGAATATTATTCCTGTTGCGTGTGTTTCCTAAGCAAACTATATTTGATACATTAGCCAAGTAGTTTTTCAGGTGGCAGACAAATAATTTTCTAGTATTGAGATAATCATATCTTAGCTGTTTAAAACTTAGCTTCATGTCATTATACTTCTTTTGCTGACTTCTTTTTCTTTTCTTCCTTGGGATATTATCACTATTTTTGGTAGGTTCGCATTTAGTTGTCTTAGATATCCTTAGGAATTATCCATTTATAAACATATTATTAATCTTTTACTTGGTTTAAATACCACCTTACAAACAGGAAAATTATCTACATGATAATGATCCGTCAGCACTGCTAAAATCAAGCAAAAAAAAAAGTAATATTGTCACCCTGTTTGGACCTGTTTGGATGTGTGGATCATCTTTCCATTTCCATCTTCATTTTGTATATGCATTAGTTATCTGGCCGATTGCCAATAATATCCCATAGACAAAAATTTCTGTGTTGTCTGATTTGAGAAATTTACAGGTGCAATACACTAACTTATCATAAGAGAGAAAAAAGAGAGAAGGAAAATAGGTGTATACATTACATTAATTCGGGTGATTCATTACTTATATTAATGCTGATGAGGGATATAAAAACCAAGGCTACCATGAAACTCTTGTTGCCCTGCGTTTGCAGTGAAGAACAAGCAAGATTTCCTTGATTCCGCCTTCCTTTATATTTCGATTTTCTGAATTCTTTAATTCAATTCTGAGATAAATCAAATGTGAAATTCTTGAGTAGTCTACTTCCCCCCGAATGATAAATCCCGTAATTCTTAATTTAATTAAAGCGAGTACCTTGGAATTCATAAGGGATTTACGGGGAACTACCAATTCAAATCGTAGAATGAGAATTAGATGCCTTGTGCATTCTATGATAGGTAGTGTTTCTCGTTGTTTTCGTTCCACGTACTCATTCAATCAACGTTCCTGGTAAACATGATATAAACTACATTTGACTCGTGTTTCTATCTGCTAGTGAATTTGCATCACAATCAGATCACAATTGTTTTCACTTATATAGTTTGTTCCATGATTTTCCCCTCCACAGTTTCTGTAAGAATAACCATGATTACAAATTTTATATGTCATCAAGGCACTATAGGACAACTCCTTGCAGACCTATTTAGTTGCAGTTTACAAATACATGCTAAAATTACTGAAACAACTTCTTGCATACCCATTTAACTGTATGTCTAGTAGACTTGTGTGGCATCTGAAAAAGAAAAGGAAAATGAGGTGAAAACATAGAAAAAGAACAGCAAGGAAATGTGTATATTACTATCTAGAAAGCATGTGGATATTGTAGTAGTGATGTAATTGCTTGAAAAACAAGCTATTTGTAAAGTTATTACATCTTGAGTGCATGGTTTGTTGGTACAATAGATTATTCCCCTCCCTGCGCCCCCCCACCCCCCCCCCCCCAAAAAAAAAAAATAGAAAAAAATGCCTTTGTGATTGTTGCTCAAGCAATAGCCTCTGGGCTCTGTGATAAATTTTCAGCGATTCTATCGCCATCTTGAACTGAAATCAAGAAATCCAGATGCAGCTATACCACCTCTAGATGAACCACTCAAAAAGATAACAGAACTTGATTCTGAACTTATTTCTCAGAGCAAGCCTGTCATTGATGAATTTTGTAGGCAATTTGAACTCAAGGAGAACCCAAAGGTAACGTTTTTTTCTTTTACTTCAAATTTGAACTGCACAATGTTAATAATTTCTTCATGACACAAGTGTTTAAGCTTGATCCATCTTGCAGTTGAAGAAGTCAACTAGACGGCAACTGAAAGAGAGACCTTCTGGTTCAAATGAAGAAGGGGAGGATCATGGAAAAATTGATGATGCACAAGCTATCAATTCTATAGAATATACATCTAGAATCAAGATTGAGAAAATTGGGGACTCGACTCCTGTTCAAGATTTTGAAGCCATGATGTCTCGAATATATATATATATATATATATATATATATATATATATGCCTTACATGGTTCCTTTGAAAAAGCTGTGTGTTTACTGTACGTGTATCTAATTAAAAATGTAATGCCCTACTGTACACTTCTGAGTTAAAATGCTTATGATTTGCCTGTGACTTGGTAATTGTATCATTTTATTTTCGAGTCTTGCTTCTTTATTTTCTTTTGCACTTCATATATTTTGATGTGTATGGGCTTTTTGGGGAAATGGATCTTTAATGTAACTATGGCTAGAGCTTCTCACGTACCCATATGGAGAACAGATGGTGTGATTTAGACAATGGTTTTGTTGAAATTTCAAGGTCAAAATGTCACAAAATATATGACATTTAGGTGGTGCTTGTTTACCTCTTAATACTTCTTAACAACTCTACATCTGATTTGGTAAGAAGGTAATGTTGTTTGGTAAAATTTAGTTTGTTTTTTATTGTGTCTTAATCGGTAAGAGAAAGATATAATTTTAAATTATTAAGAGTTGCATCTTAAAAAAAAATTTAAATATATGGAACCTCTATAAATATTGTACTCCTTCCATTCCAAATTTTAAAATTATTATTGTTTTTTGAAAAGTCAATTTGAGATATTTTTAAATTTAAAAGTTATTCAGATGTTTTATACTTTTTAGTTGTCAAACAGCTTTTTAAGTTCTGATAATTTAATTTATTAAGATATACTAACCATTCAAATCTTAATTATTCAGTTTTATCAAACATCACCTTAGTTATTTATTCCAGCATATGCAAAAACAGACGTTGAATTCAAGTTGTTAACTATATATTTCCTTGATATATAGCAAACTTAAACTTTAAGTAATTGTTTGTATTGAAGGAATAGATAAATAGAAGAAGGAATTAAATGAAAATTAGTGTGCATTATCTTGGATGATAAACCAATATGAAAGAATAAAATTTTGTTCCCTTCATTTTCATTTCATGTTGGAGACAATGAAATGAGATTGGAATAGATGTATGTGACAATATTATCATTCTATCACACCACCCACCACAACCAACAATCAAATATACACTTAAGATTGAGATGCTTTTATATTTCTTCAATTCAAACGTAATTTAATAATAGAATATACGATATAAATAAAGATATTTTTTTATCATTACATACCGCATTTTTTTCAACACAATAATAAAATTAATTCACAAATGTTTTTTGATTTCTTTTTCTTTTCTTTTTTCTTTAATTTTTTTTATTACAAAGTATGAATTTCTTATTCAAACTAAATTGTTGATTCAATTTTTTCAACTGTCTAACCAATTGTGTCAAAACAACTACTCTTATCTTTAATAGGAATCTTTAATCTTCACATCTCTTTCTGTCGACTTAATTACCTGCTTAATTTCTTTCTGTTTTTCTTTTTCTTGAATATTCATGGAGAAATTGAGAGGCCTAGCTAGCTGGCTGGCTGGCTGGCTGGCTTGTGGGACTAACCAATTACCTATTAATTATTATTTTCGTTTCAAAATTATATATACAATTTGACTTTTAAGATCAAATCACGACATATTAAACTAGCCACGGATTTAGTTAAGTAATAATATTGTGATCCTTACCACATGTGGCATAATTAAACTAAAAGTTGTTAAAGTTTTTGAAATTTCAGAGTTCTATTAATTCCAAACGTAATGTTTTTATTACAGATAATGTATCTAATACAACATCACAAGTTCAAAAGCAAGTTCATACTTGTTATACAAGCCTAGATACACAACATAATAGCTTCAGAAGTCAGGTTATTGCCTGTTACAATTGCACAAGGTTGATATTGTAATAAGCTCATTATTTATAAGGGTTTTTATGTCTTTTAAGTCTAGATAGTTAGGAACACAGTGTTGTTTGTGCTTCAAAAATTGTACTTCAAAACCTTTAACTTTGGGAAAGTCCCACATTGCCTATTTTGAGAACCTTTCTTTGGTATATTACTATACATTAGTGTTGGGCTTAATAACATGGTTGAGAAAAAAGGGATGGGCTCGCGCACATGAGGTTGGCTAAGGAATTGGGTTGGGCCAAGCTTGGATCTTGGACTTTCAGCCAGAAAACCTTAATGCGTGTGGGCGCACCCAGGTAGCCCAATATTTTTGCTAAAATTTATAACTCAGTTTTTGATTAAGCTAAAACATGTTTTAAGTTACTTGAGCTCCATACACGTTTTTTGTTACTAAAACTTTTTCCATGTTTTTGTTACATGACCGAACACATGGTTCTTGTTCTAGATCTCAGATCTTAGATCTAACAAATCCTATAAACTATTCTTCTCTCAACTTCAGAACAACACCACCAAAAAATAACAGTAAACTCTCTCTTCTTCATTTTGAATATACACTCTCCTTCGTTGTTCTTGAGTTAGGCAATCCACAAAGACAAGTCCAAAGCCTCTTTCTGTGAGTACACCTAATTGGAGGTTTAACCGTTGAATCCCGGAGGGTGAACGCCGGGAGCCCATTTGTACCAGATGTTATTACCAGTGGGGGCGAAATCACTTTTTAGGATAGTAGCTTTGCTACGCCTCGGTTTCAGTCATCTTCCAGCTAAGTTGTTCCGATTTTATTGTTCTGCTCATCTTGTTAATGCTACTAAAAATTCCAACAATCTAAAAAGTGATTTGATTTATTAACAAAATGAAATCTGCTTTAGACTTTGCTAAAATTGAACGATTTGATGGTACAATTTTACGAGATGGTCTGAAGACATGCTGTTTTATTTGGAAACTATGAATCTGGAATATGTGTTATATGTGGATCCTATTGTGGAACTTCCTGTTACTCCTGCTAATGATGTTCTTGAAACTCTTGAAAAAACTTATGTTGATACTTCTGCAACAACGGATTATGCTAAGGATAATCGTACATGTCGTAGATATATGTTGCACTACTTGTCTAATACGTTGTTTGAGATTTATTACCCGTATGATAGTGCTAAGAAGATTTGGGAAGCCTTAAAATCTAAGTATGATGTAGAAAACTCTGGACTTAAGAAATATGTTGCTGGAAAATTCTTAGATTTTAAGATGCAAGTTGGAAAATCTGTAATAGAGCAAGTTCATATATATCAGACTATTGTGGGGGAGGTTATTGGGGAAGGAATGAAAATATGCGAGATATTTCAAGCTGCTGCACTTATTGAAAAATTACCACCCTCATGGAAAGATTATAAGATGAACCTTAAGCATAACACTAAAGATTTTACTATGCAGGAACTAGTTGCACACATACATATTGAAGAACAAAACAGGGCAAAAGATAGAGGAGACATAGTTGCTCAGCATTCTGCCAAGGCCAATCTCGTTGAAGAAAGGCCACAATGGAAGACCCATAATTATCCAAATAAAAAACAGTCCAAAAACCACAAAGGGAAAAATCAGAACTCAACTCGGGGTAAAGACAATAGGTTCAAAACTCCAAATCAAATTCAGAAACCTTTCACCAAAGGTCCTTGTTTCGTGTGTGGCAAACCTGGCCATATTGCTATGAAATGTCACTTTCGCAAGGGGCAAGATAATAATAATAGTAATAATTTTCAGCCTAAGCCCCAAGAGAACCTAGCTGAAACCGATGATATCATTGTTGTTGTTGTCTCAGAAGTAAACTTAGTTGACAACCTCACAGAATGGGTAGTTGATACCGGCGCCACTAGACACATTTGTGCAAACAGAAATGTAATCCTTAATTACGAAACTGTGACTAATGGGGAAAATGTCTTTATGGGAGATTCTCGAACCACCAAAGTTGCAGGAAAATGGAAAGTTTTACTTAAGTTAATTTCGGGAAAAACTATCGCTTTGCAAAATGTGCTTCATGTGCCTGATATTCGTAGAAACCTTGTATCTGGTTCATTGTTGAACAAAGCTGGGATTAAACTTGTGTTTGAATCTGATAAACTTGTACTTACCCGTAATGGGGATTTTGTGGGAAAAGGTTTTTGTAATGGGGGTTTATTTGTTCTTGATGCTTCTGCTGAATTGAATAATAAGAATGCTTCTTTTGCTTAGATTAGGATATTTGAATGTGGCATCTATTAAAAAGTTGAAACAACTTGAGCTTATTCCTAATTTTGCAAATACTGAGTTTAATAAATGTGAAATTTGTGTGGAAGCAAAACATGCTAAGAAACCTTTTAAAAGTGTTGAAAGACATACTGAACTTCTTGAGTTAATTCACATTGATTTAGCTGATTTTAAAAATACTACAAGTAGAGGTGGTAAGAAAATACTATATTTCTTTTGTGGATGATTATTCTAGATATACTCAAATTTATCTTCTTGCCTCTAAAGATGAAGCGGAAGAAATGTTTATTAAATACAAGGCAGAGGTTGAAAATCAGTTAGAAAGAAAGATTGAAAGAGTTAGATCCGATCGTGGAGGTGAATATGAATCGGGAAGTCTTAAACAATTTTGTGAACTAAATGGTATTATACATGAAACTTCTCCACAGTCCAATGGAGTCGCTGAAAGGAAAATTAGAACTCTTAAAGATATGATGAATGTCATGTTAATTAGTTCTGGTTTACCATATAATATGTGGGGTGAAGCTTGTCTTTCTGCAAATCATATTTTAAATAGAGTTTCATATAAAAAGATAGACTCTACACCATATCATTTATGGAAGAATCATGCTCCTAACTTGGGGTATCTTAAAGTGTGGGGGTGTCTAGCTAAAGTAGCTATACCAGAATTTAAAAGAAATAAAATTGGGCCTAAAACAGTGGATTGTATTTTTATTGGATATGCTTTAAATAGTGCTGCATACAGATTTTTGGTAATTAAAGATGAGACCAATAATTATCAGAATAATTCTATTTTGGAAACTAAGTATGTAGAATTTTTTGAAAATATTCTTCCAATGAAAATAAGAGACGTGGGCAGTCCATCTTCAAATGATTTTCTTAAAAGAAAAGATAAAGAACCTGTACCTGCTTCTACTAGAAGTAAAAGGCAACGTTTTGAGAAAACTTTTGGCCCAGATTTTATAACTGAAGATGACCCTAAAACGTATGGAGAAGCAATGAAATCAATTGATGCAACATTTTGGAAAGATGCTATTAATAGTGAACTAGAATCCATTATGTCTAATCATACATAGAAACTAGTTAATTTGCCTAGAGGATGTAAACCTATTGGTAGTAAATGGGTGTTTAATGTATCTATAATCTATTGTCTGACTTCATTCTTTTCAATTTGTTCTTTGATAATTTTGAATCATGTGGGGGATTGTTGTTTGTGCTTTAAAAATTATACTTCAAAACCTTTAACTTTGGCAAAGTCCCACATTGCCTATTTTGAGAACCTTTCTTTGGTATATTACTATACACTAGTGTTGGGCTTAATAACATGGTTAAGGAAAAAGGGATGGGCTCGCGCACATGAGGTTGGCTAAGGAATTGGTTTGGGCCAAGCTTGGATCTTGGACTTCCGGCCAGAAAACCTTACTTCGTGTGGGCGCGCGTTACGCCCGCGCAGAGGGGGGGTGCAATTCCGGACAATTTGGCCTCGTGGGTGCACTCAGGTAGCCCAATGTTTTTGCTAAAATTCCTAACTCAGTTTTTGATTAAGCTAAAACATGTTTTAAGTTACTTGAGCTCCATACACGTTTTTTGTTACTAAAACTTCTTCCATGTTTTTATTACATGATCGAACAGATGGTTCTTGATCCAGATCTCAGATCTTAGATCTAACAAATCCTATAACTATTCTTCTCTCAACTTCAGAACAACACCACCAAAACTAACAGTAAACTCTCTCTTCTTCATTTTGAATATGATACAATCGTGATCAGGCTCACATCAAACCTTAATAACTCAACTCAAGTTCCAGGGATTTATCAAGCGATTTTAAATATTTGGGCTGAAGTTTATTTAAAGATGCTTAAAATGGAGTTCAATTCAAGGCCAATTTTAATCAAATTATGTGGCAATTTACATTCTAGCAAATTCGCAATCGGGCAACGGACATTCCAATTCTAATCATCCAATCACACGGGTTTTCTAGCATATTCAAGATTTAACATTTACATATGAAGGACTTAGCATATTAGTTTCCTATATCATGTGGGCCACGCAGTTTCCAAGTAGATAACTAGCTGATTTTGTTCTCCACGAATTAATGGGTTCCTAACAATTAATGGGTTTCTAATTCCAAATGGAGGAAGGCTTCGGATTTCTAATTCAAATTTGGACGCGGATTTCCTTAATTATTAGGCTATTTATTTTCAGCATGTTTTAGATTCCTACTATAATTAGAATGTTTGATAAGGAGGATTTAATTTCGTTATTGTTTATTAGTTAGGATTTGGTTTCCAAATTAATTTGGTAAGCTAGGATTGTGTTTCTAGTTGATTTTATAATTCCTATTAGGATTAGAATTACTTTTGAGTAGTATAAATAGGGGACTTAGATGATGTACTTGATACACTTCATTCAGAATTATTCAATACAATTATTTGTGAGATTTCTCATCTTTTGGTTCTTTAAGAATTCCTAGACTAGTTCTTAGTTTTCTTGAGATTCAATTATTGACTTATCATACAACAATACATAGTTGTGTGTGGCGTCTTCTACCGCATCAATCATCGATTGTACCGAGATTATCGCTTACATATAAGCGAGGGGTCAAGGTGTCGTTGGTGTCCATTCAACGCAGATTTTCAAGGCGAACAATTGTACCAAGATTACCGTCTACATATAGACGAGGGGTTAAGGTGTTGCAAGCTATCCACCGTTCAACTTTGCTAGAAACGATCCGGGCGACGACCACCTCACGCAAGCGTACTGTGGAGTCTATCATTTGGTATCAAAGCTAAGTTCCTAGCAGGTTACTTATCCTTTAATTTTCTTGTTGAAGAGCAAAAAACAAATCGTGAGTTAGGAAAATAAAGGTGTTGGAAAAAATTTTATTTGTTTCGAATTATTTGCTAACGAATTCCGCAGCAATAATTTGTGGCACACCATCAATTTCATCAAATTCCGCAAATTCAACCATCAATTACCACTCTAATATTCTAGGCATACAATCCGACGGTTACAACGAGTTTTGTTGGTAACCATAGGCATACCTTCTATATTTGTTCTTGATAAGTTATTTTTGAATTGATTAGTAAACTGTGATTGTGTTTGGTGAATTAAAAAAGAACCTATAAGAGAGAATATTGAGAGGTAAAAGGCAGAGTTGTGAGATTATTAGAGGTTAAAAGCCAATTGTGCGATACACGAGCGATTTCATAATTGTGTGATATACTATTTGAGCAAAACGCGTAAGGGAGTGTGTGAGGAAAATTTTCTTTATCTACTAACTTTTGTTTTGCAGCAATCATGTATGGATATAACTGTGAAAATAATTATGAGTGACAAAAGAGATCATTTCAAGATCGAGCGGATCCAGAAACTTATTTGAGTTGGGAGAAAAGGAAGGAACGAGAATTTGAATATCATGACTTTTCCGAGTATAAGAAGTTCAAATTGGCGATCCAAACATTTTCCGATCATGCAGCTACATGGTGGGCTCAATTTGTGCGTGACAGGAAAAGATATGAAGAGTATCCAATTGAGACATGGAAAGAGTTGAAAACCGTGATAAGGAAGCGGTTTGTTCCAGTACAGCTTAATAGGAGGGACGAGTATGCAACTCCAAGATATGTCGATCAACCTTCAAGACGATCAACTTGGGATGATAAAAGGAAGGATCATAGGCATGGAGATTCGCATCGGAGACAACCACGAGAAACTCCAAAAGCGTATAGGGAACCAGTATCATTTGAGGACATCAAAAGAATATTTATTGAAATAAGGGACAATTATTTGAAGCAACAACAAAACATCTCTAAGGCACAAAAGGAGCAAGATCAGCCGAGGGAGGTGGACGATGGAATAGAATATGCAGTCCAAGGAGAATTGTTAGGTTCCAGTGTACATGATGAAGTCCATGAAGATATCGAGATTGTACGAAAAGATTGTGATCAAGAGAAAGCAAGTGAGCGACAAAAAGAAATTGATCAAGAGATTGATAGTGAAAAAGAAAAATTTGAAAAGATTGAGAATGAAAAAAAACGGGAGAATAAAAAGAATGAAAGTGAAAATAAACGAGAGAAAGAAACAGTGGAGAGTAAGAGTGAAAAAAGAGAGGAGAGTGAGTTGGAAAGTGAGTTGTATTTTGAAAAGCCAATGACTGTACATTCGTACAAGACGACGCTTTTGAATACTAACAAGATTAACTCTTCTTTGTCTACTTCTGTTGTTTCTCTTATTCAGGTTGTTGATGATATACCCCGAGCTATAATTCCATATCAGTCAGCTTTTAGTATTCCTGAGGAGACGAAGGAGTTACCAAGGCGGGGGGAGAGTTGATGGAGTCCAACTTCATCAAAGCGGGTATCGTGGGAGAAAGCGTTAGTGCATGTGCTATTCATGAGATCACAGTACCTAAGGAATATATAATGCCGAGCTTGTTCATTGATTTCGAATTGGTAAACAAGTATCGTTATTATTTTCTTTACTTAGATAATATGTTTAATAAATTGCATAGTACTTAACTCAACTCAAGTTCCAGGGATTTATCAAGCGATTTTAAATATTTGGGCTGAAGTTTATTCAAAGATGCTTAAAATGGAGTTCAATTCAAGGCCGGTCCGAGTTGACTCATGAATGGGCAAAAAGATATAAAAATTATATAAATCAAAGAAATAATATAGTAAACCGAGTTTTACTATAAAAGCTACATAATAACTGTTTAAATCCTGAATTCGCGAATAAAGGCATAAGATATTCCTAAAATGGAATATAAATGAATTAAGCTTTAAAAATGTAAAATGTATATTAAAAACGTGAGAGGCCTTTATTTTGCATTAAAAAGGATGATAAAACAAGTTAAGTTTCTAAGTAAACAAATATTGGTTTTGAGTTAAGAATAATTAATATTAGTATAAACTAATATTTATTACTAATGAATATCATGCATGTTTTGTGACATATTTAATTACCTAATATGTGTGTGCATGTAAACACAAACATGTAGGATGTGTGGAGTGATGCTATATTAAATTTTAACGATAAATCTCCAAGCGAGGCAAGTATCCTGATCTTGTTTATTTTTGAGCAATTATCTCAATTCCGTTATCTTCAAACAAGTTCACTTACCTTGAGCAAATGTTTCGCAATCATATATGAATAATATAATGTTATATAATTTTATTCCAATCAGCTGTTTGTTCTAGCTAGACCTCAGATTTAACTATTTCAATTCTTTCATACTAAGTCTTGAAATCGTTCCAGAATTTATAAAGTTGTTCATCCTGTTTGCTTTTGGGTTGAACTTCAAACTGAGTAGAACATCCCTAACTTGGGAACATTTTATATTGCGTCCTGGGGACGGTGACGATGGACACAAGTGTTGTTCTAATAGATAGTATTGATCAATACAGGGCATAACGGGCTGATCACCCACCGTGCCCGTAAGACCAGACGGTTCACAGATGGATTTCTGATAGAACCTTTTCAAGAAAAAAAAAATAAACGTTCATGGTCTTGTGACCACTCAGTATCAAAATTCAGTATATCATTTCAAGAATATAAATGAGTTATACTGTTGTTTAAGAATTGTTCAGTTGCTCTCCGATATTTACTCTGCTACCAAAGCATATCTCAAAGAGAACATTTATTTCTTGATATACGTGTTTATCAATTACGATTACTTGCTGAGCAATCAAATGCTCATTCTTGCTTTGAATATAAATGTTTTCAGTTAAGCCAGAACGCATAGAAGGGTCCGGAAAGGATAAAGGCAAGGGGAAGCTACAAGAGTAGTTATAGATGGCTGTTGTAATAGATAGACTTTTATTTTAAAAATAAAATATCTATCATGTAATAAAGATACTAAAGGTCTTCGTACCTGGGATAGATACCTCTGATGTAATAAGTATTATTATCTTTTATTATAAGCAGTTTGTATGAATGGTATCGTGTAGCACCAAGTACGGGTTTTAAGTACCCGGATTTGGGGGCGCCACAATATTTGTAACCACTCCACTCATTATAAAATATAATGTACGACATTCATTATATAAACACTCCCATTAGGTCCCTCAACTGACCCACAACCAAATTAAAACTTCCAAAAATCTTCTTTCTTTCTTTTAAAACCAACCAAACAGATAAAATAAAAACTCTTAATTTCTTCCTCTAAATAAAACCATCTTCAATCCACAGTCTAGTTATCTCTCTTTCTCTCTCTAAAAGCCCACAAACTAAAAACATTCCCTCAGGAGAGAGAAAGACAAAGATGAGTAGCAGTAGTAGTAAAACTGGTAGTAATGATGGTGGTAAGAATGGTGGTGGGCCTTGTGGTGCCTGTAAGTTCTTAAGGAGAAAGTGTGTGAAAGGTGGGTGTATATTTGCACCTTATTTTGAGTCGGACCAAATAGGAACGGCCCATTTTGGTGCATCTCCTTGTAAGTTGGTTTGACCAACTTATAAGGAGTTTTTTAGTATTTTAGTGTTTGTCTATAACTTATTTTATGACTGATAAGTCAAAAAAATAAGTAACAATTTGTAACTTAAAAAAAAATGACTTATAAGTCATTCTGAATAAGCTATTTTGACCAAATGTAATAACTATTTTACCCCTCTATTGTTTTGCCAAATTACATCTCTACCCTTCCTAACCTAAAATGCCTTACACTTTCTATTCTAACTGAACTCAGATATGCTCCTCTTTGCGGCGAAGCTCTAATCTTCTCTATCAGCTCTTTCTACTCCTTCAATTGCTGCTACTCCTTCGATTGTTGTTTGGTACCAAATATTTGATATGTATATATATGTTTGTGTATTATGTATGTTTGAATCTTTGGCATGTGGCTTTTCTTCTTCATTAATTTGACTGTAATACAAAAAACGAGTATGCTTGAATCACTTGGCTAAAAGAATTGGTATTTTGATCTTCTGTTTCCTCTTTTTAGTCTACTTTTACATCCACTTTTGGCTGATTTTGATCATTTTATTCTGACCCTATTCGCCTGTTTCATTTGATGATTTTTTACTTGGATCTTCTCATTTCAAATAGTTTTTAGCCTGGGAATTTTATATGCATCGAAGAAGATATTCTTACAAATTTAGATGTGTGTTTGTTCAATTTTTTTATCAGTTTTTTCTCCAACTTGATGAACCCCCTGATTTATGTATATGTATTGGATGTTTATTAATGGGAATAGCAAGACGCTGGGGAAGTGGGAAAGAAGAAGTCTTTTCAATTGATAAATTGCTTTCTATATTTGGAGAAATTGCTTTTTTACTTTTTTGTTGTTGAAATATAATGAAAATAAAGTTTGTGGGTTGGATCTCTAATTCATATTGGGATGATACAGAAGCTTTAACTATTCAAAGTTTATATTAATTTTTTTACCAAATATATAATCCAATTAGGCCAGGTCTCTAGTGTTGGGTCTTTGCATACATTAGGTCCTGGAATTACTTACAGTACTGCTTCACTCAACATGTTCCATATGCTCATTTCAAGCTAAATGTAATATTAACAAGCAAGAAGCTCTTTTTTCCGGTTCATCTTTAGTTGTACACATGTTCTCTCTTAAAAATAAAACAAAATGCAAAACATAGTCACATAAGGCAAAGTTTGCTTTTGTTGAAGGAACATTTTTCTTCACCTCTTTTGTTTTCATTATGAAAACATGGTAGAAGTGGTTGTTTGCCTCTCTTGCTTTTCGGGACTAGAAAACACAACAAAGAATTAGAAACCATCTTCTTTGTGTATTTAGAAGAATTAGACCCCTTATTATTATATTTTCTTTTGTCAGAACTCCCCTAACAAGCAAACTTTTAGCTCATATCTGTTCACACTTCTTTTTTATACCATTCTTGCTTGTTAATGTTATACCATGTATGTTGGTAGTGTCAGTATCATGTCTCATGTTATATTATTGTTTGGTGTTTATGGATTAGATGGAAAGTGAAGGAATAAGGGGTTCAGAAAAACTTCAAACCTGGGATTGGGGGGCATGGGGTCGGGGTTGGGGAGATAAATACATTGATGAAGGCTCAAGCCAAGGATCTGCAAAATACATTAATGAATATCAATAAGCTGTTTAAATAATAAGTTGTTTACCAATAAGCTGTTTAAATAATAAATTGTTTACTAATAAGCTGTTTAAATAAGTTGTTTGCTAATAAGCTGTTTAAATAAGTTGTTTGCTAATAAGCTGTTAAAATAAGTTGTTTGCTAATAAGCTGTTAAAATAATAAGCTATTTAAATAATATATTTACTATTAATAAGTTGTTTACTTACCAATATTTAGTTGTTTAAATAATAAGTTGTTTACCAATAAGTTATTTACCAATAAGCTGTTTAAATAATAAGTTGTTTACCAATAAGCTGTTTAAATAATAAGTTGGTTACCAATAAACTGTTTAAATAATAAATTGTTTACTAATAAGCTGTTTAAATAAGTTGTTTACTAATAAGCTGTTTAAATAATAAGCTGTTTACTAAGAATAAGCTGTTTATAATGTCCTTTTTAGTAATTTTACATTTAAAATCGACTTATAAGTCATTATCAGCCGAACACTTTCATAACTTATTTTAACTTAATTTATGACTTATAAATCATTATCTGCCGAACGCTTTTACTTATAAGTCACAACTTAAAACAACTTATAATTTAACTTATAAGTCATTTTAAAATAAGTCATTCCCGAACGGGCACTTTCCTTTTAAGAGGTCCAAAACTAATGTTTATCGGTTGTTGCTTACAAATTTAACCCAGAATTGAATTGTTAAAGTCATTGAGGATCATGTGATTATTATCCCCAAATAGAAATGAACAAAAATCCCAACTTCATTACCTTTTGGGATCCTTACCTTTTTGTTTTTATTATCCTTTATTGACAATATTTTATGCTTATGTAGATCTTGGGGAAGTTGTTTGAATATGATTCTGAATGGACGCTCCTTGATGTCTGGAGGAGTTTGTTCAATGGCTCCCAAGTCTTATTACTCAGCTCCTGGATGCTTAGCTCGTGTGCCTGTTAAGGTTGCATCCCCAAGCATTAGAAGCTCATGGGAGCCTAATCGAGAGCTGAAGTTTGGCTCTTTCAAAGGTTCTTGTGTGTGTGTGTGTGTGTGTTTGTGTGTGTATATATACCTTCTAAAGTTAATTTTTACACGTAAGTTTTAGTTAAGTTTCATTTGTCTCTTGAAAAGAGAAGTACATTTTATACTATTGTAATTGTTTTTCTCTTTGTCTAATTCGCAATAGTTTAAGGAAATGCTTTTGGGGTCATCCATTAAAAGTGCTAAAATGGGGGAGAACCCACATATAGAAAGTATAGGGGAATTAAAAGGCACACCTATGCCCTAGACAAACCGAAACCTCACCCAATACAAGGAACCTCCAAAGTAGCTGCACTAGTTTTCTAAAACAAACTTTCCCAAAAAAAATCCACGAAATACACAATACCTCAAGGCAAAAGAGCAAAAGGCTCAAGAAAAGATAATGACTTTGAACAAATGTGTCGCTCTTCCTTTACAATAAGGGCTACTTTCATCCTTCCAAAGCATCCATTGAATACTGTTCGGCATAAGTCAGAATGTTGCATCTTCTCCTTTGTGACCTTCACCCTTTATCACACTAACATCTCACATATGAATCTCGGCATTAACCAAGAGACGCACATCAACAACATAATTGTCCATAAGCTCTTAGCCGCATCATAGCGTAGCAACAAGTGACCGACCATCTCCTCACAACATCACATCACACACCTGCTCGTATGTCGATTCCCTCTCTTCTACATATTGCACCGAGTGAGGATCATACCTAAAGCCGCCATCCATAAGAAGAAAGCCGTCGTTTAAGATGAGTAATTCACCTTCGTAGCAGTGTTCTAAAAATCGTTAGAGCGGCCGAGGGGGCGCCTAGGCGGTGCTTAGGCTACCTAGGCAGTCTCTTTTATTTATTTTTCTATTGTACATACTTGTTATACTATACAAAGCATATAGTAGATGTAATTCTTTTTAGTTCTACATGAAACATTACCAAAAAATAATCTTTTAATGTTTAACAAATTCATTCTAAGTATTATAAAGCTTCAAAATAGAGATTTGATTTTGTCTAGGCAGAGGCTTAGGCGCCCAGCCAAATCGAGGTGTAGAGGGCCGCCTAGTGCTTAAGCGGGGATTAATCGGACTTAGGTGGGGATTTTTGAACACTGTTCATAGGAGCACCCACCTTCTTTATGCTTCGGAAAGTTATGAACCTGCTCCCTCTCCTTGCAACACCCGAAAGAAAAAGTGGTAGGTGGTATTATTATTATTTTTTAAATCGTGGCCGTAGGATCTTAAAATGGAGGGTCTAGATATGGTGGCCAGAAATTGATCCATACCTACCATTTGCTATGGATCAACTCCCATATATATATAATATATGTACATCAAAACTACATAAAATTCAGAAAAGAATAATTATTTGCTTATTACTCTTAGTAGCAGATGGGACAGTTCCACAACAAGTAAAAGAAAAAAAAAGGCAGTGTAAAATGTATTGGTCAAAATGCATAGTAAACCACAAAGGCATTATTTTCTTGCCTTGTATTCATACTACTACTAGTATATTATACCATATTATATGGAGGAGGGACAATGTGTTATTAAGTTCTTTTTTTTAAAATTTTCTTTATGCAGGTATATGTATAAAACATAGGATTCTTGATATCTCTATACTCTCTGGTGGGGATCGATTCGGGTTTAGAATTGAGTGAGAATTTTGTTGAAGAATTAAGGAAGACAAGGGAATAGAACACTCAATCAATTACTTATAAAATTCTGTATGTTGATTCTATGCCCTTCAAAGAGCACATTACAATCATATATATAATAATCTAATTAAGTTTCCTAAATGATATGATACTACAATCATAACAGGATAAGTTTTAAAATAACAAGTTATGATGAACTTCATAAAATAAAATTCAAGAATCTTCTGCTTGTTGGATTCTTTGGCATGGGCTCCCAATGTCTCTTGTATTAATCCACCATCTTTTGCGTGCTCATGGTACATTCTCTCTCTGTCTTTATCTATTGTAGGCGTTGCTACTATTTTCTAGACTTTCTTTTACTCATTCTTTCTAACTCTCTTTTCCCCTTCCCTCGTTCTTTAAGCTTATCCACTCCGAAATAGTTTTGCTGCTTTTTTGTTTCTTTTTATTAAGTTCAAATAATAGAAAATAAAGAGAAAGGATGTCTTATCTAATCTAATTTAATAGTATTAGTAGAGAATAAACTTAATCTTAATTAAAACTATTGGGTGGGGTGTTGTTGCTCCAAAATGTATAGCCATTTATAAGGAAGAGGAATTTTCCGCATATCTTTGATGCTATGAGTAGCTGAAGAAGAGAAGGGACCTATCTTGATTGATCTCAGCGGGTGGAGTAAGACGAGGATTCTATATGTTCATTAGTTCCTCTTATTCTGATACATATATTCTTTCATTACTTAATTAATTTTTAAGAAAAATAAATGCAGATTCCTTTCTAGCGGTGTTGGGGTTTAGGCTTACCTCTCTCTTTTCTACATTTATTTGGTTTCAAGTTCATGATTAATAATAATCAATTCCCTATAGTGGCCAAGTACTGGATCCGCCAATGCCAACAAGTTTGCCTAAGGAACTCATCCAAGCCTAATGCAATAGCTTTCCACACTCCTTCACCATACAAAAATTGCCTGCCCTTAGCTGATATTACTGCTATGTAGGGAGACTTATCTGGTCACATATTATATGTTTTTGCCTATTTTTATGGTGCATTGATCTATTTTAGAAAGCCCCCAGCTCTTTAGTAACATGTTGAAGATGGCATTCAACCTATAAGAAATTGAAGTTGAACCAGATGATGTATATCGTTGTCACCTTCATTCATCTTATAGCAAGCTTGGAAATCCCAATTAGACCAAATGACATAATCTGAATGATACGTGATGGTTTTATGTCCTTAGAGAGTGCCTGAATTATTTTCATCAGCCTCTTGAGATAACATGGCTTTATTTTGAGCCCTCGTCTGTTATATTTTGCAGCTTAAACTTGAAAAATGGACATATCTTTATTTATTGATTGGCAGTACCTGAAGAATTATATTTGTGCTTGCGTACTATCTTAATTAAATTTGTTTTTCTATCCAATAGCAGGTATTCAATCTCGTTGTCTTTCTGCTGGGTCATCGCCACTACTAAATGGGGATCTTTGTGGCTTGTCACATGCCATCTCCAGGATACCTACGCGGCGTAGAAGTGTTATTTCTCCTATAGCAGCCAAGGATGTCCCCTCTAGTTATAGGTACCCAGCCATGACCAAGAAGCCACAATGGTGGTGGAGATCTTTGGCGTGCCTCCCTTATCTAATGCCCCTTCACGAGACATGGATGTATGCTGAGACTGCCTATCATCTGCATCCCTTCTTGGAGGAATTTGAGTTTTTGACTTATCCTTTTTTGGAAGTTATTGGGAAATTGCCAAGCTGGTTTTTAATTGCGTATTTCTTAGTTGCTTATCTTGGAATAGTGAGAAGAAAGGAATGGCCACATTTTTTTAGGTTTCATGTCGTGATGGGGATGCTACTGGAGATTTCACTGCAGGTGATAGGGACTATCAGTCGTCGTTGGTTGCCTCGTGCTGTATATTGGGGTAAGGTTGGTATGCATTTTTGGACGGCGTTTGCTTTTGCTTACCTTTTTACCATCTTAGAAAGTATGAGGTGTGCTCTTGCTGGAATGTATAATGACATTCCGTTTGTGTCTGATGCAGCTTATATTCAAATTCCTTATGATTAATTAGGGTATTAGCCCTTATGAGTCAGGATAATTTTGGTGTATTTTTGTTTAGATAAAGCTCAAAACTGCATGACATTTTGGTGTGCTACTTAAAATTCTAATGTTTCTTGCTTATCGACTTGGATACTGCGAATTCACCTTCTCTTGCTATGAATCATCAGATGTCTTCTTGTTGTAAAGTCCCTTTGATATCGTTCTCTCTTTTAATACACGAGCACACACTCCTTTTGTTCAAGAAAAACATAGCTCGGGCAGGTGTTTTCCGATTAAAAGTGAAAGAAGATTTTTGAATGGGTGACAACATGATATTAGGGAATGGAATGGAGAAAGGAATGTTTGGTGGTTGTTGGTAGTGGGTGGTGTGATAGGACTATATAATTGTCATATTCGTTAATTCTGTTGATATGTGATCTATTCCACCACTTCCAACATGAAATGAAAATTAAGGAAATGAAATGATTTTATCCTATGATTTATTCGTCGGAATGAATTCATCAAATATACTATTTTTTATTTCATTATTTCATTCAATTCTTTTCATTTCTTCCTTTATTCCACTCATTCCATTCGTTAGATCCTAATGTCAAATTAGGATTTCAAACACAATAAAAGATTAGGTTAGTTTTGAAATCTTAATCCTCCCGATTCATATACATAAAAATTACATAATAAATACACTCTTATCTTTTAAAAACAAATCCTTTTGTTGATCACGTAATGAACATTACTTTCGATATGAACAAATTTTTGTGTAATCTTCTTATCGTCAAGCTCACTATTCTGAAGTTAATTCTTTCATTTCAGTATCTGTTGTAAAATCTATATAAGGAGGAAAACGAACACTTTAATCTCTTCCATCATTCTTATAACATACTAAGTCTGTAAGAACGATTCATCTATTAAGATATTCCAATAATTTTATTGTCTCTAATTTTGTTCAATAACCTATTTTTTCGCATAATGCTAAAAATAGTAAGTGTTAAGCTAAATAAGCTTGTTTGATTACTTAACTCTATCAAGTCTTTAAAAAATAATCTTTCAACTCATTATAGTTTACAATTTTCAATTATGCCCAGTTTATGCATTAATGTTGAACACGGTCAACTTGACTTTTATAAAACTAAACAACAAATTGGCATAATAAACTTTTTAAAAAAAATAACGTCATTCGCACAGTTCCTCTCTGTTCTTTAGAGAAAACCTACAATGCTCATTCTTTACCACCCACCATCATCAAACAGAGCAAAATCTACAAACCTATCATTAATTCATCTTAGGTAAGGAATAAATATGTGATCAATTCTTTTTCTTTAATTTTTTAATGGAAAGTTAAAATTATTAATTTTGAAATTGCGATCCTCCTAATTCATATACGTTCTCATCTCTTAACACGAAGAATGCCATAAACACAAACACCATAATCATTATGCTTTCATCTCTTAGGCACGAAAGAAATCATAAACATAAATTGTATAATCACTACAATCTTATCTTTCAAGAAAAAACCCGAATTTGATCACGTAGTCGACATTACTTTCAAAAGAAAGAGAGTAATATACGCAATCTAAGTAGAATTATGAAAAAATCACGTGTACTCGTATTATCATCAAGTTATGTTTCCTTCCTAAATCATTAACTGCTTTGCCACTAACTTTTTCATTTTAGTATTTGTTGTAAAGTCTATATAAGGAAACAAAAACTTTAATCTCTTTCATAATTTTATTACATATTAACTCCATAAAAACAATTCATCTATTAAAGATTTTAATAATTTTATCAACTTTAAGAGCTTCTTTGATAACCTAATTCTGCACTGACACCGAAGATAATAAATGTTAAGTTAAATAAGGTTGTTTGATAACTTAACTCTTTTAAATTGTAAAATAAATAATAATAATAATAATAATAATAATAATAATAATAATCTTTCAACTTATTATATTTTGCAATTTTTAATTAAGCTCAACTTATACATTGATGCTAAACATGGTCAACCTAGATTATTTTGAAATTAAACAAATTACATAATAACTTTTAAAAATATTCACGTCATTCGCACAATATCTCATTTCCTTATAGAAAAAAAACCTACCATGCTCAGTCGTTACCACCCGCTATTGTCAATCATATAAGAAACTACAAAACTATCATTAATTCGTCTTGAGTTGTGGAATAAACATGTGATCAATTCTTTTTTTTTTTTTTTTATAGTTTTTAATGGATAATTAAAATTATTAGTTTTATAATTGTGATCCTCCTGATTCATATACGCTCTCAGCTCTTAGCGCGAAAAAAGCCATAAACACAAACAACATATTCAATATGCTTTCATCTTTTAACAGGAAAGAAATCATAAACACAAATTGCATAATCAATACACTCTTATCTTCCAAGAAAAATCCATAATTTGATCATGTAGTTGACATTACGTTCAAAGAAATAGAGTAATATATGAAGTGTGTAATCTTATTATCATCAACTTCGTTGTTTTCTTCCTAAACTACTAACTCTTTCATTTCAATATTTGTTGTAAAGTCTATATAAAGAGGGAGAAATGAACTCTTTAATCTCTCCATAATTTTAGTACATATTAACTCTATAAAAACGATTCATCTATTAAAGATTTTAGTAATTTTATCATCTTTAAGGGCTTCTTTGATAACCTAATTTTGTATTTAACGTTAAAGATTTAATTAAGTTAAATAATCTTGTTTGATAACTTAACTCTATCAAATTGTAAAAAAAATAAAAAAATAATAATTCAGCTCATAATAGTTTACAATATTTAATAAGTTGACCCAACTTATGCACTAAGAACATGGTATGCCTAGATTATTTTGAAATTAAACAACATTTACGTACTAACCTTTTAAAAAATTCACATCGTCTACACGATATTTGACTTCCTTATAAAAAAACTAGAGTACTTATTTCTCATCCCCCGCTATTGTCAATCGCATCAAAAACTACAAACTTATCATTAGTTCTTCTATGGTGAGAAATAAATATGTTATCAATTTTTTTTCTTTAGTTTTTAGTGGACAGTTAAAATTATTAGTTTTGAAATTGTGATCCTCTTGATTCATATACGCTCTCATCTTTTAACACGAAAAAAGCCATAAACACAAACATCATAATCAATATACTTTCATCTCTTAACACACAAAAAAAGCCATAAACACAAATTGCATAATCAATACACTATTATCTTTCAAGAAAAACCCCTTATTTGATTACGTAGATGACATTAATTTCAAAAGAAAGAGAGAAATATACGCAATTTAAGTAGGATTATGAAAAAATCATGTGTAATTTTGTTATCATCAAGTTCATTGTTTTTCTCCTAAACCATTAACTACTCTACCATTAACTCTTTCATTTCAGTATTTGTTGTAAAGTCTATATAAAGAGGAGGAAACATAGACTTTAATCTCTTCCATAATTTTAGTACTTATTAACACTATAAAAACGGTTCATCTATCAAAGATTTTAGTGATTTTATCATCTTTAAGGGCTTCTTCGATTACCTAATTCTGCAGTTGATGCTGAAGATAATAAATATTAAGTTAAATAAGCTTGTTTGATAACTTAACTCTTTCAAATTATAAATAATAATAATAATAATAATAATAATAATAATCTTTCAACTTATTATAGTTTGCAATCTTTAATTAAGCTCAACTTATGCATTAATACTGAACATGGTCAACCTAGATTATTATTTTGAAATTAAACAAATTACATAATAATTTTTAAAAATATTCACATTATCCGCACGATATCTCATTTGATTCTGAAGCTGATAATTCTCTCGACTGGCTTCGGTGAGCTTATTTTGAGTGACGACATAAAGATCTTTCTCTTTCTCTAGGTCGGGCTCCAGAGTCTGAACATCGCCCTTAAGGAATGCGTTTTCTGCAACGATCTCCTTATTATTTTTTGATAAATGTATCAACGAAGGAAGGGATCGGGCAAAAACCGAGTTAGCCTGAAAAAGGAACTTTGTGGGTCAGAGAAAAAGACCCAAGTGTAAAAGTAACGTAAATCGGAATAGTGCAGAAAGATGGAATTACCTGGAATTGAAGTCTTGTATAATATTCCAGGTACTGGTCGGGGGTGTAGTTCTTGAATCGATCATTATCGGCTGGTAGGACAAAACGCTCGAAGAGGTCGTAAGGAAATGGATCGGACATACTCTGGGGCCATAGAGTTCAGGGTTTGGGAATGTTGTTGGATGAAGGATTTGAAGCAGGGAGTTCGGATTGGAGTGGTTCAACTTGTTGGTCCGGAACAGGGGGAGGTGGTGCCGAAGAGGAAGAGGCTTGTTTACGGGGCCTTTTTGTGAGCGGTTCCAATATTTCCTCTTCGGTGATGATCCCCAAGGGGAACGGATCAGGAGTTGGTGTCGACGTGGGTGGCATGGGTTTGGGTGAATCCTTTTTGCGTAGCTGCTTCTTTTTCATCAAAGCCATCTTCTCCAACATGCTCATCTCCAAAGTACTCTTCTTGGAGGATCGGGTCATAAGAATGGCTGTTATCGGCTGGGCAGCAATTGGCTTCGTGGTCGAGGGTCTGGGATTGAGGTCGACTTCAAGTTCGGCGAAAGCGGGATTGTTATGCAAACTTGGTGTGCGGCCTATGTCAACTGGCACAGACGGTTTGATAAGTGACACTGAAGAGTTCAAGTTAGTACATTTTAAAACGGGATCTTTAAGCAGTAAAAATATATGTAAAGGGTTCGGAACTTACGCCCATGATTGTACAACCATATTTGGTTGCTAAGAAGCTCGAAGTCCCACTCCTCCTCGGGCATCCTACCGACAAACTGTTTGAATTCTTCAAATCGATCGACTGGGAACCCTTCGATATTATTAGCGTTTTTGGAGAAGCCGATCCAATGTGAGAGCAGGTGAGTGTCGGGACCTCTGATGTAAAACCAGTGGGAGTGCCATCCTTTGTTGCTGGTAGGGGTCTTCATCAGGGACTGCTTTTGGGCCCCTTTGACGGGTAACTTGTTAATCTGCCGAAATCCCGATTCTCTCGATCGGATCACAGTGAATAGAGCGAAAAAGAAGTCTAGGGTCGGTTCGACCTTACAATCGTGAAAAAATGCTATGAAGCAGACAAGGTGAATGATGGAGTTTGGAACGAGTTGGGCGAGTCCGACCTCGACGACACTGAGGAAAGTTAGGATGAAAGGATGAAGGGGGAATCGAAGTCCATACTTTAAAGCGTGAGAGGAAACGACGGTCCAGCCATTGGGGCTGCGGTACATCCTCTCGTCTAGATTGGCTATTCGTACCTCGTAGGTTATGGGGATTTGGTATAGCTCGCGAATAGCGGCAAGGTCTTGGGTCTTGATGGAGGATTTGTTATTGATATGGATATAGGATTTATCTGCAGAATATTCCTCTAGCATTCTCATAGTTTCAAGTTCGGCTTCGGTTTTAGGTGATGGTGAAGAGAAAGGGTTATTTGGAAAATCAGAGCTTGTAATGGGGTCTAGGGATGTGGTACTAGGGCCTTGAGAAGTGGAACTGGTGCCGATTACGATGGTGGCGACTGTTGTTGCTTCTGTTGTCATAGTTATGGTAGGAGCAGGAAGCTCAGTAGCGGCAGCCGCGGAGGCTGTGGTTTTAGAAGGGTTGGATGAGCTCGAAGCATCTGTAGTCGCCATTGATTGGTGGAAATGAAGGTTATCAGAGTCGATTTGCGGATAAGAGTTGGAAATTGCAGTGAAAGAGTATAAATTGCAGAGAGAAGATTCAAAGTATGAAAAATTAGATTTGAAAGTGACGGTTGATTTTTGGGGGCAAACCGATTTTATCAAAAGCAACCCTTTGAATTCGGCTCAATCCCCATAGGCGGCGCCCTTTCATTAATTATGTTGGGCCCTTTAGGGGCACGTGGGGCAATGATGGCGGGTTAGGTTACAGAGTGGATTGGGGCGGTTACACCTTTAAAGGACCGTTTAGATCATTGGCTAAATGGGTTAATTCCATTTCTTGTACTCTTTTATTATATATCTCTCTTTTATAATAAAAGAGTAGGGGGCAATGTTAGGACCTGGGTTCGGGAGGCCCGACCCCACGTGGAGGATTTGACCCTACGTGGAGGTTTTTGGTAGTTGGGGATAACCCAGTTAAGGAATGTAACTTCCTGACTAGTTTGATTTGTGGATCAACCGAATTGGTTTGCATGATTTGATTGATGGTGGCAGGTTATTATACTGTCAAGTGGGGCCCGGGCATAGTAAGTGGCTAGTGAGGTATAAATACAAGGCTTTCCTCCTCCTTTTAAAGGTAATGCAAAATATAACACTAACGCTCTGTTTCTGAGTTTTAAAATGGCCAGAAAAGAAAAGAAATGGACGGAAAATTTAAGTTTTCTTTCCAATTTCTATGTTTCTGAGTTTTTAATAAACGGAAAAGAAAAGAAATGGATAGAAAACTTGACCACTTTTCCTGTCAAAGTTTTCCGTCCAAAATTGGCATGATTTGGACGGAAAAGAAATTGGAATAAGTAATATTTTTATAATTCCCATATTATCCTCAACTTTCAATATAATAAATTTTAAATTACAACCCATGTCCCTAATTTGTTTTTATCTACTAAACCTAACGTCTTTCTTTCTTTCTCTCTCCCCTGTAGAAGCAAATCAGATTCATTAGTGGATCAATTACCTTTATCTTTTCTAGTAAAGAACTATGTACTTTACATGCAACTATGTAAGGGTTCTTCACAGCAGTGAAATATAGATTTTAATTTTTTTCATTAGTGAATCTTCGTTAAAAAATTTTTGGCAGACTACTACTGTGAAAAGAAATGAGATTTTATTGGAATTTTTTTTCCCTAGTAAATGAGATTCTTCAGAGAATATTATTTTAGGCCCTGTTACATACTAATTCTAAAATAGTAACTCTTTTTATTTTATTTTATTTGTTAATTGTCAAATGAGATACTAAAGAACCATTTCTTCCAGATGTTTCCAATAAAATAGCTGCAATTTATTCCTTGCTAGCATGAAGACTTTAAAGTCTTGTTCAATCAACTCAGATATTTTCTTCGATCTCTAGACTCCAAAATTTATTAGTCAAATTTCAAATTGTAAATTGTTATTGATCGATGTTTAAGTAAGTAAAGCACATGTTTTCTCTTTTAGCTTTAGTTAATAGTATCTCTTCCATTTTTTTATATAAAAAAGTCTTATTTTCATAATTTAGAAATTTTAATAATATATTTTTTTAATTTTATGTTCGTTGATAAACGTGAATGAATTGTTATTTTATATTTCTATAAAAATAAATAAAACTCTTTTTCTCTCGAAACAAATAAAAATAAATTAAATTAAATTCTCTTTATGGAACAAAGGTGGTATTTTCTTTTTTCATTTAATACAAATCATGTTTGATGACTTTTGGATATGGTATGTCAATGACTTTGTAGAAGTAGTTTTTGTTTAACATTTATTTGGATATTTGTGTTTGATTATGGAATTTTTTCTTTGGTTAAATTTATCTTGTATATTTTTATTCATGGTTCAATGGTTATAATTAATAGAAGGGTAAATTTATAAAAGTGATATTTTTCTTTTCTTTTCATTGGAACTCAAAAACGCAAGAAAAGAAATTTTTTAAATTTTCTATTCTTTTCTATTAAAAACTCAGAAACAACACAAAGGAAAACTTCAAGTTTTCTATTCTTTTCTTTTCTGTTCTAATTTAAGTTTTCTATTCTTTTCTTTTCCGTCCAAAACTCAGAAACAAAGTGTAAAGTCATACACCTCCATTGTTAAACCTTGACACCGCCTGTACTAACTCTCACGCCTGAGCTATCCCCCGGCGGCAAAACCGCCCAGAACTCTAAGTGTGGTCTCGTTTCTGTGCAGGATTGACGCACTCTTGGTGATTGAGGAGCGTGGACGAATTTTGGCGTTAACAGTGTTAATAAGTACTAAAATTATGGAAGAGATTAAAGTCTTTGTTTCCTCCTATTTATATAGACTTTAAAACAAATACTGAAATGAAGAGTTAATAGTAGAGCAGTTAATGGTTTAGGAAGAAAACAATGAACTTGATGATAACAAAATTACACATGAATTTTTCATAATTCTACTTAAATTGTGTATACTTCTCTCTTTCTTTTGAAATTAATGTCAGCTACGTGATCAAATAAGGATTTTTCTTGAAAGATCATAGTGTATTGATTATGCAATTTGTGTTTATGGCCTTTTTTATGTTAAGAGATGAAAGCATATTGATTATAATGTTTGTGTTTATGGCTTTTTTGTGTTAAAAGATGAGAGCGTATATGAATCAGGAAGATCACAATTTCAAAACTAATAATTTTAACTATCCATTAAAAACTAAAGAAAAAGATTTGATCAAATATTTATTTCTCACCTTAGAAGAATTAATGATAAGTTTGTAGAGTTTGATGCGATTGACAATAGCGGGGGGTGAGGAATAAGTCCTATAGTTTTTTTTATAAGGAAGGCAAATATCGTGCGGATGACGAGAATTTTTTAAAAGGTTAGAACGTAAATGTTGTTTAATTTTTAAATAATCTAGGGAAACCATGTTCTTATTGCATAAGTTGGGTCAGCTTATTAAATATTGTAAACTATTATGAGCTGAATTATTATTTTTTAATTATTTTTTAATTATTTTTACAATTTGATAGAGTTAAGTTATCAAACAAGATTATTTAACTTAATTAACACTTAATTATCTTCAACGTTAAATACATAATTAGGTTATCAAAGACCCGTAAAGATGATAAAAGTACTGAAATCTTTAATAGATGAATTGTTTTTACATATTTAATATGTACTAAAATTATGGAAGCGATTAAAGGGTTCGTTCCCCCCTCTTTATATAGACTTTACAACAAATACTGAAATGAAAGAGTTAATCGTAGAACACTTAATGGTTTAGGAAAAAACAACGAACTTGATGATAACAAGATTACACACACACACACACACACACTTAGATTGCATATATTACTCTATTTCTTTGAAAGTAATGTCAACTACATGATCAAATTATGGGTTTTACTTAAAAGATAAGAGTGTATTGATTATGCAATTTGTGTTTATGAGTTCTTTCGTGTTAAGAGATGAAAGTATATTGATTATCATGTTTGTGTTTATGGCTTTTTTTGTGCTAAGAGCTGAGAGTGTATCACTACAAGAAAAAGGTCTAATTCCGACAGAATATTCCGTCGGAAATAGTACTATTCCGTCGATCTTACACTATTTCCGACGGAATATTCCGTCGGAAATTCGGTCGGAAATACAGCCCTCGGAAATAAGTCCGTCGTAACTTCCGTCGGTATAATAATATTCCCGACGAATTATTTCCGACGAAACCTTCGTCGGAAATAAGACTTTTTCGACGGAATATAGTCCGTCGAAAATAATTCCGTCGACGATAAAAGGCCACGTGGCACTCCTAGGGCGTTTTATTATTTAGCTAATTCCGACGGAATTACCGTCGGAAATAAAATATTTCCGTCGGAAATAAGTATTTTTTTGTATAAATTTTAATGTTTAACTCCGACAAAATTTCCGTCGGAAATACCTTATTCCGTCGGAAATACCCTTTTTTTTTAAAACAATTTTTTTGCTTTTTAAATTTCCAGGTTTTTAAACCCCATTTTTGTACCTGTAACCTGCTTTATCCCAACAATACATATATTACAACACCAATAACTGCTTTCAAGAACAACGTATATCAGAATCAACTCATAACGTTAAAAACTCTAAAAAATAACTCATTATGTCCCGAAATACATTCAAAACTAAAGAATATTACATTGATTTACAAAGAATCAAACTAAACTTTACAATATATGAGTTACAAAATATTTAAGTAAGTTCTAAATACAAAACACCTAAACAAACTAAACTATATATATGACATGGGCGTATGACTATGGTGTATGCAAATCAACATCAACATGACTCTTTTGATTTTGATTGTATCATATATACTTCTTATCCTATTCAAATACACAAGTTTACATCCATTTGAGATCATTTGCAAGGTGAAAATCTCCTTTGTTATAGCAATTTCTATCATATCATTTGGTTAAATTGAATGTAGTTTTCATGTAATTTATGGTAGGATAATGAATTAGGGATTATTAGTGAGGGTTCCATCGGAACAAAATTCTTCCTAATAACCCGATGATATTCATTTATTGAATTTTTGCCCGTTTTACGGCGATATATTGGGCGTGGTTTCTTTAGATTGTTGTTTTAGGATATCTTGGCATTGTTAGATTATCTGTGTTGGTTATTTCTTATAATATCCGTTTTGTGGGTGTGTGGAAATTTCGGGTGTGAGCCTAGGAACGCGACCCCATGGTCCAAATCCGATGATGGACATCTTTTGATGTAGATAATAGGAACGATGTAATCTTCGTTGTAAATATGTAATCATCGGGCCTTAAAACGACGCCAAGGCGAGAATCGGATTTAAGGGCCCGTAATAGTGAAATATGTGATTGTGGGCGTGTGGGTTATTTTGATGGCTTACATGCCCATGAATAACCCCTACGCATTTTAATGCTTTATTTGATTTACAGTAGTTAAAATTGATTTTGAAGTCAAACAATGAAGATTTTCATAAAATCAATCAAAGTAGGTTATTAACATCACGAGGATAATAAATGGGAAGTGCTAATGAATGCCGATTTCTATTCAAATGAGAAGGCAAAAGAAAGATCGTGTTCAAACGTCACAAGAAATGTTCTTTTGAAAGTAAATGTTTGTTTTATTAAACCGTTGTGCATAGGGTTAAAGAGATCCTAGAAATTGCCCAAGGGCAACGTATAGACCTCGATTCCTATTTTGATAAGGGTTTGAAAAATTGATTTTGTTTTGACAAAACGACGCCTAATGAAAACCTTGCAGTTTTGATAAATTAAAATCAAACCTTTCTAAAAGAATAAAGCTTTCTCGTAGAAGCCGAAAGACATTCTAAAGCACTCTCAAAATAAAACACGAATTTTCCATAAATTTCAAATGGTTTCTTCATACAAATTCACCCCAACATTCACATAAGCACACACACGCACACACACGCACGCACACACACGCACGCACACGCACGCACACACACATTCTAAGGAATTAAAGGATAGGAAAAGCATCAAGATTACGGTAACCGTGCTTCACGGAAGATGGGGGGTGCCTAACACCTTCCCCTTGCTTAAGCAAGCTCCCGAACTCTATGAATCTCGATTCGCAGACCAATTAATTCGGAGTCACATATGAGCCAGCGATTTACGAAAAAAAGCGAAATTCGGATGAGTTGGTACATCCATTTCAAATATACCAACTGGCGACTCTAGTTAATTGGCTCATCATAAAAAACGATCTTTCAAAACCCCATCGACATTCATGACATTTTCCCCAAAAAATCACCTAATGAAAAGGCTAAAATTGGAAAGGGTAACAACCGCCATAAGCGGCGAAAATCCCGGCATCGACAACAAGCTAACACAAAACACATGACTCTGTATCAACACTTAGATCGTAGAGTAATGACTTAACGATCGTAGAGCAATGACTTAAATATCGTAGAGTAATAACTTCGATTGTAGAGTAATGACTTAATTAACGATCGTAAAGTAATGACTTAGCGATCGTAGAGTCATGACTTAACGATCATGTTATGACTAACGATCGTATAATAATGACTTAACGATCGTAGAGTTATGACTTAACGATCGTATAATAATGACTTAACGATCGTATAGTAATGACTTAACGATCGTAGAGTCGTGACCTAAATCGTAAAGTAATGACTTGACGATCGTAGAGTCATGACTTAGATCGTAAAGTAATGACTTGACGATCGTAGAGTCATTACTTAATTAGATCATAGAGTTTGAAGTGACTTCAGCCTTTACTATAGCAAAGTTAGTCTACTATCGTAGAGCTACTCTACTATTATAGCACTTATTCTTTTTTTCGTAAATTTGTATACTCTAATATTTTATTTTCAATATTTAAATAAATATTTTTAACAAAAATTGTTTAGGAAAATAGAGTTAAATTTTAAAAAGACCAAGATTTATTAAAAAGCAAATGAATTTATTCTAATGGCAATGAATAATTAAATGGAGAGCACGACAGTAATTTCTTGAGCCGTTAGAAAGAATATGTCTGCCGCTAGGAGTAACGGTAGGGTCCAAGTCTAATTTAATCACAACCCTTAAATATCATGATGAACGATATAAGATGTGGTTGTTGGAATAGTATTTGTAACAACCGGTTGTCATGGATAGATACCTTATATATATATATATATATATATATATATATATATATATATATAGAGAGAGAGAGAGAGAGTAAGTTTCTCCAACGGACCGGTTCGTTCGCGAACCCGCTATAGCGACGGTTTTTATTGTCTCTAAATGCTATCGCGATCGCGATGGTTTATATATAAATAAACCGTCGCCTATACATTTAGCGACGGTAAAAACCTTCATAATAGACCGGTTCGCGACGAACCGGTTCGTTGGAGAAGATTTCCGTATATATATATATATATATATATATATATATATATATATATATATATATATATATATATATATATATATATATAAAATCAATCAACTTCATTACTTTGGAGGAAAATAATGTTGGTGTGTACATCTAGAACTGAAAATTAAAAATCTTAAATAGGGTCAAGGGTTTTGACCAGCAGCACCGCATTATGAAACAAGGGGTGGTGGTAGTAGTATGAGAAACCAGAGGGAGCGGGCTTGATTGAAAATAGGCGTGGGTATCCTCTCCTGTCACCTGACACGACTTCCCACGAGTGCCCTTCTTTATTAAATTAGACTAGTTTTTTCCTTTTGCCTCCAAGCAATCATATATGATCTTCCTTGTTTTGAGGTTTTTCTTTTTTTCCTTTTTTAATTTTAATCTTTTTATATACATATATTTCTTGTTATAGAGAGGGTGATGAAGCATGTTAGGTTGGGTTTATTCAAATTAAACTCATTTAACGAGTTCGAGTCAAATTAAACATACGGGTAATTCAATTTAATTACAACTCTAATCACCATTTTGTAATGCTAATATACCGAAAAATTTTGTACACTTAAATAGTCGTATAGTAATCAACCAAACGTACATACTGAATGTATAATTATTTCATGCAATTCAAACTTATAATAGCGAAAAGTGATGGTACTAAATCCATGTCCTCACAAAGAAACTTTTATTGCATGTAGCTAGGTTCTCATGTATGTAAAAAGTCGTTACATCACACTGAATAATTATTTCATTCAACAAACTTATAATGCAATACGTCTCGATCTCTAAGAAGAAGAAAAAAGAAGAAGGCTAATTCACAATCATAATAATACACAATACAACAAACCATCATTTTCGGGTATAGTTAACGATGAACCCACCTAGGAACTGAAATTCATGTCATCGTCACCTATATATTTAGTACTCCTATAACTCTTGATATCAACGTTCATCGTTCATTATAGTTTATATTACTACTATATATATACGCGGTAAACTTTTAATGCGAACCAAATACGAACCGTCGTATTTGGTGTCTATGACGACGATTCGACCCGTCGCCGTAGCTATGTAGTTTTTTTGGCGACGGGTCGAATCGTCGTCATAGACACCAAATACGACGGTTCGTATTTGGTTCGCATTTTAAGGTTCGCATTAGAAGCTTATCGTGTGTGTGTGTGTGTATATATATATATTATGTCTAGTTGTTTGTTGGTCTTTTCATTCCAATTATATATGTATACATTTTAAATTGAGAACTGTTATATATGTCGACAAATATGTGACGAAATTAGATACAAATATGTGACGTAATTAGATTGCGACCAACGTAGACATCTATACGATAAAATAGAATAAATTAGGATGATATTATTCTTAATTATTACATATCTCATGTATGCATGCACATTTGTCGCAAAACATAACTAGACTCTTTTAAATTCCAACTGAATTATTTCTTACCACCACCATGCACCACCATATGTATATTATCTCACTAATTTGAGAATAATTAATATGCATGTTTTAATCTAAAGTAATTATATATATAAACCCCAGTAGTTGGCACAGTGGTTCAAATGACAACCTAGGATGGGCCGTAGACCCGGATATCCTGGGATCGAATCTCACTTGCAACAATTATCAAAGGCAATAAAAATGCTAATGGGGCTACGGGGACGCGGGTGCAAGCCCGTATGAAAAGCCTGAACCGGGATGGGGAGATTAGTCCGACTGCGGTGCTCAACCTCTTAAATCATCCGGACCGTCCAAAGTTTCGGATAAATCTAACCCTTCGTTCTTTATATTTTTACCCTCCTTCCCCTTTCCTCTTCGCCTCCTTTGTCCCCTTTCTTCTTCCCCACTCTTCGTAGTGCCGGAGGCACGGGCGAAGTGCTAGTATATATATATCCTGTCTAGCGGACGCAAATGACAAGTGCTGGTGCAACACAAACTCGCGCGACAACACAAACATAAATTATAACACAAACTGAAAGATCATCAGAGAGGAAATCAAATGGAGCGGGCTTGCTAGTATCCACCAATGGCTTCCACCTATAACCAGGCCATTCTGGCAACATAGCGGTGACAGGCAAATGACTTGTGTTGAAGGCAACATACAGCTCTCCCTTCGCCGAGTCCATCTGCATTTTGTATTCATATGGAGGACAGTTGAATGAGTAGCAAGAAAATTAAAAACTAAGAAAGTAAATAATAAGACAAGCAACATGACAATTACTGGAGGCTCAAATTCAAAAATATCAATCCTGAGATCATATGTAGTTGGGAGAGAGTTGTGTATAAATGATTATTTCCATTCAGACACGCTCCAAGTATCACATGCAATGCTTTTACTAGAATCTCATTTGTCAGAAAGAAATATTGACATTAATGATGATGATAAGATATAGATAATCCGACATGTTCAAAAGTATTGGCAAAAGAAAACTATTCAGAGCAACAAAACGATTACTAGAAACTGCATCAGAGTTGTACAAAAAGTATGGCAAGTTATCAAATCTCATCCAATGTGACATGGTTAAATGAAATACGTTTGATAAATACCACAATCACAGGACCACTCAGTACAACCGATAAAACCTCGTATTATCCTTACTTGAGCTTGGTTTGTGTAGGTGGATTAAGCAACTTATTTATGAAAAGTAATAGGAATACTCTGTCCATACTAGAAACTTAAATTGAAAGTAGAACAAGAAAGAAAGAAAAAATTAGAGCAAATTCTTGATTCCCTCAAGCAGTAAACCTTCAAGGATCTATTTAGGACATCCCGTTAGTACTCAGATTCATTTCTGGTTTCTGAATCCCAGCGTCAAATGAAGCCTAAAGGGAAAAACCAAAACTCGGGTGAATCTAAATATAATGCAGAGTCACCAAGAGAGGATGGTGGAGAGAAAAGTGAACACAAACCATTTTTTTGTTGACAGAAAGCAGAACACTTCCCTTAGTGAAATCAACACATGATTCCTCTTATAGCAAAGCGGCGCATACAGAAATAAAAACAATTAGACTGCATACCAATGAAAATGCAAAAAATGGGCTTGGGTCAGACCAATCTGGCACTCCAGGGGAATGACCATGCCACTATAAGGATGGTACCAATTCATGGTAGTTGGTGATTTTTTGGACAAAGATTGTGTGGTTCCCAATTCACAGTTTAACCTTATTAGAGGAATCGCCGCTGAGATTGTGCAGTTGCAGGTGAAAAGTGAGAAATCGTCCGTTAGTCATTGTAGCGGACTGATTATTTTTGTTTCAGTTGACCCGCGTGGACTTCCAATTGGGGGCATAATTGACCAAAATTATTTTTAATCTAGTCCGCCACTCATACTAGCAGACAGCGAGTTGTGTCTTTTAATCCGCGCCTTTGATAATTGCTATAGAAGCTGGAGATGATATTTGTTAATTTTTGATTCATAGCAAATACATGCTATAGATCATTGCCCTGTATATATATATATATATATATATATATATATATAAAATAGAAAAGTAGCTGTATAATATAACGTAGTAACTACATAATATGATTATCAACTTGATCATGAGCATCAATTTTATAATAAATTGATAAGACATAATTGACTTCTGGTTCCCGCATTACATAATTTCTTCATTAATTTTATTCATCTGTTCGGGGAGGTTGAAAACGACAATATACATGTAGCTGATTGCTATTATTGTTGACTTCTAATTTGATGGATATGTTTCAATAATACTATGGTATTATAATTTATCTAAATAGATTGTTATATTATTAATTTTAGTACGGTTGAAATTAAATGTATTCATTTTTAATGGGCAATTTGGCTCTTTTCTTAGTAAAAACCAAAACATGACAGATTGAATGTTGTAAGAGGATCGAGTACTGTATATTAGGTTGTATCAACTATATTTGCACCTATTTAATTTCTTGAAAATTTGGCTCGTTCATGGCATAAAATTTCATAACTAACTAGGAGTTTATTTTCAAATATCCATCCAGAGTCCCTACACAAGAAATTGACAATAATATGGAATTTTTAAGTTTTTTCTTACAACTTCTTAAACATATGTATGTATACATATTAAGTTACCAACAACTCAAAAATATCAAATCGTCATAGAGATTGTCATTAAATGTATATCATAATTTAATACTCTCCCTCAAATCAACCCTTGTGCAGAGATCAAAGTGCTAAGTTATCAATTAATCTAAAAAGATTAATTAAACAGTTAAAAAGGGTTGTATATCACACAACCCTAAGAGGTTGCTCAAGTAACAGTTGAATTAGAGATGTTTTCAAAAATAAAATTCTTTAGTCGTTTGTAAAAAAAATAAAAAATAAAAACAGTATCATAATAAGTGGCTTTAATGGCTAGGTTTAGGTCATGTATCAAAACTTTATAGAGATTTGGAGTAGGGAGTGAGGAGTCTACGCGATACCCTCATGAAAGGTAGTGACTGAGGCTGCCTTTGAGGAAAATAAATAAATTATATATTATATTCTTTAATGTGCACATATATATTGGATGTATTTATGTTGTTTTTCCCAGTATTGAACGGAACATATATGTTGTAACAACCCAAATTTAAGTCTTTTGAATTTTTGGTACCTATTTTCAAAAATTAAATCATCTTGCATGGTCTTTTAATTTGTTGAAAAAAAATATATTGAGAGAGAGGGAAGGTGTAACACTCCAGCCCCACATCGAAAGATAAGAGAAAAGTTTGTCTGTATATAAGGAATTGAGTTACTATCAATGGTACCTTCAGTCATGACCTTTTGGGTGAGCCTCGATTCTGACGGGGACGTCAGAAATTTAAGTGTTGGGTGAGCCTAAGGCCTTGTTTGGATGGATTTAATTCGATTCGGACTCGGGATTTGACCCGGGTTGTTACAGAAGGAGCTGGGGAGAGTTTCTTCTTCTTTTTTTCTTTTTAGCAAACGACAAAAGAAATATTACTAAAATAATTTATGTATCTATAGTTCAAATTAAAGGAATTAATGGAGAAATTAAGACTGAGAATACAAACTGTGAACATATAGATACATGTGTATATATATATATATATATATATATATATACACACACACACACTTGGAGTTCTAGTTCACAATCATGAGGTCTATGGGGTTAACCCAAGGCCATTATATATATATATATATATATATATATATATATATATATTAAATTATAGGTAGAATTAATGTGTGTTAATAATTTAAGTGGGGTCTTCAAGGGAGACATAGTCTTCCCTTTAGAGAGAAAGAAGAAAGTAATTAATGGTTGAATTAAAACTTGCAACTCTGGATTTAGTGGGACAACTATACTATTATTATACTAATGTCCTTGTCTTAATTAAACACCTTTTTCAATAAACTAATTGAATCCCACTAACTTCTCAACATAAACAAATCATATTAACATAATACTCCATTAATTTGTAGGCTATGGACCACTTGAAAGAAAGAGAAACACTAACACTTTTCATGTGACGAGCTAGCATTTTACTTAATTTATGACTTTGAATCTTAGCATAAGGTTGCATGTTCTGATCACTTTCTACGAATCGATTCTATGGTGCCCGGTATTTGGAGCCCGGGATTGGGACCGGGTGATGTGGCTGTGCCACATAAGCATCAGCGAGGACCACTTCACTACTGTATTTGGATCATTTACCGAACCACGGATGAAGCAAAGAAATTCTTTTTAATTGGAGGGCCAGATGAAATAAATTGTGGGATTAATTAAACAATGACCAATAAGGAGACGAATGATCACTACTGTATTATTCAGTCAAGTCTGTCAGTCAGCCCATCATGTCCAAATATTCATGCACCATCATGGTCATGGGGCCAGCAGAATTTATTCATTCATATTTAGACCACAAATTTAGGTCATGGACACTGTTTTATTTGACAATTTTTCATTTAATGTGTGATATTTAAAAAAATTATATGATTGTGAATTTATTTAATTTTGATCAATTTAATAATTAATATTGTAAACTATTTAAAAGATATTATTTTTATTACTGTTCACCCGTATATTTCGTATGTATGTAAATTGAAAAGAAAAAGAATCACTTGTTCTAATTTGTATCCAAATCCAAATTCAGGGAAACAATTCTCCTGGAAATATGTAAAGTGATTTATTTCATCTGGCCCTCCAATTAAAAAGAATTCTTTGCTTCATCCCTGGTTTGGTAAGTGGTCCAAATACAATAATGAAGTGGTCCCGTTGATGCTTATGTGGCAAGCCACATCACCCGGTCTCAACCCCGGGCTCCAAATACCGGGCACCCCCAGAATTATCCTTCTCAATTTGAAGGGGAAAAAATAAAATTTTAAAACAAAGAATTGAAAAGTTGTTGTTTTTGTATTATTTTTGAGTTCGAGAGACAAATTTTGGGGGGAAAAATGGGTCAATAATAAAAGTTAGATAAGTGATTAGGAGACTAAAGAAAAGTATAAAAATAATATGATTTTCGCTATTCAAATCTATATATATATTATATATAAATATATATAATGAGGAGAATAACTAAAAAAAATAGTTTAATTGAATTTTTTTAGTTGGTCTTGAGTTAACTTAAAAAATAAATATTTTTTTGAGTTACTTTAAAAAAATAAACTCTAAAAACTTTATCCAAAAACTAAATGATACTTATCATCACAAAAACTCGTATTATCTCTTCCAACAAGAGTTTTTTTTTCTTTTTTTTTGTGTCAATTTATATATTGATTCTTTAAATCTTTAAAGTGCATGATATGCAATATTTTGTTATTATGAGATTTTTAGTTAATTTTATATACTCATTTTGTTCCAAATTAAGATTATCATTGTTTTTTAAAATTTTATTTGGACATTTCAAACTCATAAGTAATAACTTTATTTAATTTTATTATGTAAATTATCTAAAAGAATATAACTAATTATAATATTTTATAGCTGTAATATCATATCAAATTGAAAATTGAAATGTCTGCAATTAATATTTTTAAAAAATAATAACAAATTTATATTTTGGAAATGGAGAGTACTATACAAGAGTTTTTCTTCTTCTTCTTTTTTGTGTAGGTATGTATGTATAGTATTAAATATTAATATATATATATATATATATATATATATATTTATATATATATATTGATTCTTTAAATCTTTAAAGTGCACAATATGCAAGAGTTTGTATTATGAGATTGTTAGTTAATTTTATATACTTGTTCCAAAATAAGATTATTATTGATTTTTTAAAATTTATTTAGACATTTCAAACTCAAAATTGATATGTATTTATTTAATTTTAGTATGTAAATTATTTTTATAAAAAAATATAATTAATTATAATATTTTATTGTTCTATAGTTGTAATGTCATGTCAATTTTAAATTTGAAATGTCTCAAATTAATTTTCAAAAAATCAATAACAATTTTATATCTTGGAAGAGGAGGAATACTATATATGATATTGGTGGAGGTTTGTGACAAAGGTATATATAATAATCTTAATTTTTTTAAAGTGCATAATAATATAACTTCATATTATTTTAAATTGTTAAATAATTTTATATATCATAATGCTTTATCAAAATAAATAACCAAATAAGAAAAAGAAAAATGCCCTTCCTAGCTAGGGCACGCGTACTAGTTATAATTCAAGTACAACAAAGGAAAAATATGTAAAAATATGAGTTATAAAATATGTTTTTATTTAAAAAACTATATATATTCAATTATGTATATGAACTCTTTAAGTATATTTTCATTATTTTTGGTATAAATTAACTCCACTAATAGCATATTAGCATAGTAACTTGCTTTAAACATTTTTTTTAATAATATTGAATATTTTTATTTTTGCTATTGCCACACACACGCATATATATATATATATATATATATATATATATATATATAGATGAATGATTCATAACACGTACTTGTTATGAATCAAAAATGAACAAACATTATTTATATCGTCCAATACATGTTTCTTGTTGTTTTTACATAAACTCATTACTTGTTAGACTAATCCAATTTTTTTTTCTTTTTAAATCCCACTAGTTTGGTGCGTTGAAAACCATATTGAATATATTGAAAAATCCACGTTCGCTACTATTACGATGGGTGTCATCCGTTACTAATAGTAGTGGATGCCTATGATAATAGTAGAGCATCACTACTATTAATAGCGGACGTAACCCGTCGTCCGCAGCTAATAATAGCGAATGTGAATTTTTCGGTTCTAATTTCGGCCGTTGGTTCTTGTATTGGACGATAATGATGGTGTTTATTTATTTTTAATTCATAACATGTCCTTTATATGGATCATTTCTTTATTATATATATATATATATATATATATATATATATAAGTATTTGAAATAATAGAGGATAAGTCTGAAAAAAATGCAACAAAGTTTAAGGTCAGGCACAAATATATCTTATGTTTTTAATATGCAATTTATTTCTTCCTCTTTTATCCCAACCAAGTAAAAGCTCCATAGTCTAATTGACAAGAACAAGACTTTCTATTTCCTCCCTATGCACAGACTTTATAAAGCTAAACAACTGTTAAGATTTTTTTTCTTAATTAGCTTCAGATTCATCTGTTTTCCTCTATTAATACATGTATTTAGAAGCCTTTTTTTATTTATTACTCCTATCAGTCATAAAATTTCTTGTTTTTTTTACATAAACTCATTACCTGTTAGACTAATCCAATTTTTTTTTTTTTTTTTTTTTTTTTAATAAACTCCATTCCTGAAGAGAGAAATTCTAGTCCCACTTTCATGATTCTAATTTCTTGGTTTCTTTACCGTCTTTGCTTCATTTTCTTCTATTTTGGGTTTCTGTTTCGTTTTCTCTTCTCGTATATGAACACCCTTTATATATATCCATTATTCCTAATCAAAATCCCATTAAAGATAACTTTATAATCATCTCTTAATCAAAACCCGATTAAAGATAACTTTATAATCATCTCTTAATCAAAATCCGATTAAACTTCACCAAACAAGCTAGCAATGCAAGAGAGAGGGAGAAAGTTGAAACCAAAGAAGAAGATAAATTAAGATTTACGCGAGTTGAATATAGACCTGGTAAAAAGTGGATTTGGTTTGGTTATAAGTAACAAAATATGGTTCTATATAATCTGTTTTTAATATGGGTTATGTGTATTGGAACTAAATAGTTATGTGTCAACCCATTTTTGAAATTTCAAGTTTACTATTATTATGATCCATTGAAATAAATTATTTAATATATTGATTTTTTTTCTTTATCTTCCTTCAACTTCTCTCTAATTTTTTTTATACATTTTCTCTCTAAAAAAACCCATTTTTTTTTTTTACATTTTCTCTATCTAAAATTTTTACTCTCGTCTAAAAAACTTTTATACTCTCTTCAAAAGAAAAATGTGTCGACAATAATATGTTGATATTCTAAGGCTATGTTTGTTTGCAAGGATTAGGCTTGGAATTGGACTATTAATCTCAAGTCTCTTGTTTGTTTTTTAAAGTAAACTTGGGATTATTAGTCTCGGGATAATAAAATGACTTGGAAGGGATTTATTTAATACCATGTCTAACTAGGTATTATAATCCCTATCATTTGAGACTAAAAATTTATGGACTAAATTAGCCTTTAACTTTGTTTACATCACATAAAGCTCGTAATACATGATAAAACATTAATCATGCACTTCGTACTGCATGTACGTAATTTTTTTTAATACCTTTTTTTCAGTGTTAATTAAATAAACTTATTAAATAATACATACATGCAGTACGTACTGCATGTACGTAACTTTTTTTAGTGATAATTAAATAAATTTATTAAATAATACATACATGCAGTACGTAACTGCATGTACATAAATTTTTTTTTAGTGCTAATTAAATAAACCAAATAAACCTTATTAAATAATATAATACATGCAGTACGACGGTTTGTTTTTTTTGCAAAGAGTACATTTTTTTTAACATACGTACGAAACAGTTTAAGAAATTGTAACCACTAATTTTTTTAACATACAATACGTTTTTTTTTTGTTAAATCAGTACGTACATTTACATTCATCATATTTTTTGTTAAAAGAAGTAAAAAAAATAATAAATTTGTAAACACACATTCAGTACAATAACTTTTTTTTTTACATACATGCCATACGATTTTTTTCAGTACATTTACATTGATCATATTTTTTTTAATAGAAGTAAACAAAATAATAAGTTTGTAAACAGGCATGCAGTACGTGTTACATTGAAAATAATATATTTCACATTTGTATATTATTAAATAATAATAATACGTATACACGTATAATGAAACTAATATATTTACACAAATTATAATGAAATTAATATATTTTAAATCCCATAATAATAGAATATATTTAATATTATAATGAAACTAATTATATATTATAGAATAACAATGTTATTGAACAAATATGTTATTATTGGTAAGGGTATAATAGTCCAAACAATATTTTTTTTTATCAAATCCTTTAATTAATCTTGGAAAAAACAAACATAACATAATATTATTTTAAGTTATTCCATAAATAATCCCATAAAAAACAAACACGTAACTAGGACTGTTTAATCCTAGGATTATAATCCCGGGATTATAATCCCGGGATTATAATCCTTGTAAACAAACATGGCCTAAGGGAATTAATTTCCTTAAACTTGAGTGAAAGCAGACCTCTGAAGCACCTAATTACTCATGGCAGTATATGCAACTATCCTTAATTGAGTGAAACCTCTACAAGATATGAGGGCCATTGAAACCTCATGCAGACTGCACAGCATAAATTCATTGGTTTAGGAGCATTACTAGATTTTCAATTACGCAGTGAGTTACAACCGGAGAAGACAAAGTCTGAAAAAAAAACATGGGTTCAAATTAGTTAACTGGCTTTGAGCATGTTTTTCTTTTAAAAAATATAGGTCAAAACTTTAACCAACTCAAATAACTTGAAGTAGTTAACCAACCAAATAGTTCTAATTAATTTGAATTGACTCACCAATTTATAAACTAAATTGTCAGGACTAGTTGAAATAGGACCTGATATTATCAAAGCCCAGAAACAGGCTTATGTTTCAATAACCACCAAAAATGACCATTGCTCAGTCATTTATTAGTAATTTCTTGCTTGATGATTTAATATTGACTCTTACCATAAGTTTTAATTTTATATGGCTCGTTACTTGATTATAGTGTATGTTTGGTTATTCAGCGTTTGGTATGTTTAAAAATTCAAACGTATTTAAAAATTTTATTCGTTCAGTAATAACTTATTTTAAACGTAACTACATATATCTGTCTAAAAAAAAGTGTACTTACCTATGTTTTATGGTCCAAATGATTTATTCAACATAATTCAATGAAATTATGTTTATCCTATTATCTTGCCATCCGTTAGTCCTTTCAGGCTCACACCACACCTTCTAGTTTATTTTAAAATTACAGGAAGTTACCCCGACATACAGCCCAAGAGTGATTAATTATAATTCACTAGTTAGTCTTGAAGCTTTTGGATTATTAAAAGGGATTAGCTGAAATGAGTCAAAGCTTGTAGTTTGGACCAATCTAATGAGATAAATTCTTAAGAAATAGTACTACAGATCACACCATAAGATTAATTAATAGTACCTTTTATTTGTAGAGATTGCATAGAATTAAATTGCACTACATGTAGAAAGGAATTGAATTTTTTTTTCTATACCCAACTTATAATTATGTGAATCTTGCTATATATATATATATATACGTTCCGGATCTTAAACTCACCCCTTATCCGACTCACCCAAACTCACCCTCTTTAGCGACGGACCCGGCGACGGTTCGGTAATACAACCGTCGTCTATACTTTTAACGACAGACAACATATAGCGTCGTTAAAAGTGTAGATGACGGTTGTATGACCGAACCGTCGCCGGGTCCGGTCGCTAAAGGGGAGTGAGCTTGAGTGAGTCGGATAAGGGATAAGCTTAATATTCGGACTATATATATATATAATATATATATATATATATATAATATATATATATATAATATACACACACACACATACACGGTAAAGCTTCTAATGTGAACTTTAAAATGCGAACCAAATACGAACCGTCGTCTTTGGTGTCTATGGCGACGATTCGAACCCGTCCGCCGTAGCCATGTAGTTTTTGGCGACGGGTCGAATCGTCGCCATAGACACCAAAAACGACGGTTCGTATTTGGTTCGCATTAGAAGCTTACCGTGTGTATATATATATATATATATATGTGTGTGTGACGACAAATTTACGTGAACTTTCTTTGGGCCTATTTATTTCATTAATTAAAAAAGTGTAGATGACGGTTGTATGACCGAACCGTCGCCGGGTCCGTCGCTAAAGGGGAGTGAGCTTGAGTGAGTCGGATAAGGGATAAGCTTAATATTCGGACTATATATATATATATATATATATATATATATATATATATATATACATACACGGTAAGCTTCTAATGCAAACCTTAAAATGTGAACCAAATACGAACCGTCGTCTTTAGTGTCTATGGTGATGATTCGACCCGTTGTCGTAGCCATGTAGTTTTTGGCGACGGGTCGAACGTCGCCATAGACACCAAAAACGACGGTTCGTATTTGGTTCGCATTAGAAGCTTACCGTGTGTGTATATATATATATATATATATGTGTGACGACAAATTTACGTGAACTTTCTTTGGGCCTATTTATTTCATTAATTAAAAAGCCTATAAATTGTAATGGGCCACTTCGACCCACCTTTGTTTGATTATTAGACTGGCTGGCTAGTGATCAGTTATTATTTCTGATCAAAACCAAAAATAAAAATATTAGGACACCTGTAATGCTTTTAACTTTTCTGGTTTTTGTTTTTTTGGGTTGATATATGGTTAAAAATACTCCCTCTATTCGAAAAAGGAGTTATATTTACAAATTTCGTAAAATAAGGTTGTATGTTTATTTTATATTGATTTTTTTAAAAATAGTTTAATAATGATGGCACAATAATAAAAATTTGATGATTAAACATTGTGTCATTTTATACTATTATCAATAAAATAAATTAGCAAATAAACTCTTTTGAACAACTAAGGCGAATTCTAGCTTGAAAAAACTGAAATGAAAAATGTTGTTTCGAATGCTAGTATTATATTTGTAAGTTAAATATATTACATTAAAATAAATTACTTATAGACGAAAAAAATATTTTTTAAAAAGCTATATAGCTAAATAGTACATACTAAAGAAATAAATTTAAAAGAATAATATTATGTATTGTGATAAATTTATATCGAATTACAATTACGAAACTTATTAATATATGGAATTTATAAAAATTATAGAATAGTTCATTTATTACACATTTTTTTAAAAAAAATTATTACTAATATTTATTCACATAATTAATAATTAAAAAATTGACCTAAATATTCACCATATATATCGTTTTCTAATTTAAAAAGAGGTTAATGTGCAGCTGTGTGCGCAGGATGAAAAGTTGAAGAGAAAGCTTGTGCATTGTGCAGTGACGCAGAGAGGTTACTAACTTACTATTCCACTTCTTTTGTGCTCAATCTTTTGTGGACGGAGGAAGTATATTGCAAGTCGCAACAAACTAAACAATCAAAATCAAAAACAGTGTTGCAATGTTATATATAGTGAATGGAGCAATGTTATTTAGATCGAGGCAATGAAATAGAGTAATAAATGAAATAAAAATAATGTATTTGATGATCATTTTGGAGGATAAACTATTCTACTGGAATGAAAATTCATTTCATCTCTTTGTTTTTTTATTTCATGTAGAGAAGATGGAATAAAACATATTTCAATAGAATAGATATATGTGATAATTTTGTCCATTAATATGACAACACGAGCCACCACCAACAACTAAACATAAACTAAAATACCTTAAAATAATTTTATTTCGTCCTCCATTTCAATCCTCGTAATTCCCACGTGTGTGGGGGAGCTAAAAACTGCGGTCGGTCGTGGGGGGTTAGAAGAGGTTGCTATATACACTCCGTCCACCTGTCTAAACCAGTCACTCTCCACAATATGTATATTGTATAACAACATACATACATACATACATATATATATACATATACATACATATATATATATATATACACACACATGTTTGCTTCAAGCAATTAAGCTTCTCATGCACTGCCTTTTCCCTTTTATGTTGTCGTGGCTTCAAAGTTTGAAACGCAAACACCCCCTCTCTTCTCTGTCAATCATTTTCCGTATTTTATTATCTTTGGATTTCATTTTACGTACGTGTGTAGAATGAATTTTAAGGGATGAATATATTATATATAAAGCTTGAAAATATGTTATGGTTGGAAAACAATACATAGGGAAAGTGTTGAGAATGAATATTAGATTTTATATCAACCTTTTTGATTCGTAGAGTTAGAAATTAGTAGAATAAAAAAAAAATGTGTCAAGTTGGTTCCATTCATAGAATAAATCATTCTTGTCAAATTTTCTAATTTGTTTCTTAGTATTGAAACATCCAATTCAAAATCAATTGATAATAAATAGAGTAGCCTCTCAAGTTATATATTGAGTCCCCAACTTTTAGTTGAGACTTTATATTTAACTCAACACCTAAATCATAGAATAAAATTAATCATTTTAATTAAAAAACAGAATAAATTTATTCTATTATATATTCTGTTACCTTCTCTAATTCTATTGTTGTTTTATGAATTTCATTCCTCCGATTCAATTGTAAGTGAAAATCGAACCCTACCTCAATTTTATATCAACTGACTAAAGCATTTCAAATATTTGTAACAATTTGAATTTTTCCCGAGTAATTGTTAAATAAGAATTTAACTAAATAAATTTTTTTATATACCTTAATATATTATACTACCTATATGAAAATGTTGTGGTGTAATATGAATATGCTTGCAATTTTTTTGTTATATATACGCATGAGTCGCTAGAAACAAATTGCAAGACGAAAGAAAGATAAGAAGTTATTTATGCTAATATTATAAGTGTATATTAAATAATTGAGTATTTGAATAAATTATTTATTTAAATTGTTTAAAATAAAGGAAAGAAAAAATTGTATATTGATTATATTAATTGATGTATGATTTTCATTTTGGGATGGAGAAGAAAGTAATTAATTTATGTATACTTGATTAATGTATACATTAAATTGAATGGGTTAAAATAATCTATGAAGTTAAATTATTTTAATATACATGATAATGTAAATGCATTAAATAAATAAATTATTTTTATTTAATGTCTAATTTTATGACATATATTATATATTTGGAAATATATAATATATGTGTTATATGTAATATATATTGTAATTAAATATATGGTATATATATTAGATAATGAATATCAGATAACTCACAGTAGTGAGTAACCTTCACGCAAAGGGAAATCCGATATTACTAAACCCAGTTGGGTAGCCTTCACGTTAATAGTTAGACAAGCCAATTTTCCGAAGTCGGCTGAGCCAAGAATTGGAGTACACGGCAAGAGGAGATTGGAGGCCAAGCGAAAATTCGTGTAGCTCAAGAATTGAACCTCTATTAATAACCAACTCAAGCTCTCATCCTCAGTTTCTTCATTTTCGTTCAAACCCAAAAGCTAGAAAACGTCAGTCTCTGTGAATCGTGATTTTCCAAATTAGAGGTAATTAAGTTAAATTAATACAATTAGATGAACATATGCATGATTATTGAGATGTATGTAACTCTATTATGGATCAAAGTTTGGATATTATAAGGTTTTGGTGAAATTTTTATTTCACAATGGAATTGTGTTCTAAAGTTCAAAGAAGCTTGATTTATGTATTGTGTAAATTGGTGAAATTAGAGACTTGGCGTATAGTTGTTTGTTTGTGCGGTGATATAAGGTTGGTAAAATTGGTTTGATTGCATAACCCCAATCTATAGAAATCAGTCTTCAAATAGAACGCAACGTACACTGTTTGATATATTGCCATAATGGACTAATTTGATTAAAAACGTATATTTTGGCAGAACAGAGCCAAAACCTGAGGTAGCTTCGTACGTCCTAAACTTAGATAATCTAAGAGCCTCATGGTGTTTAATCAAGCTGGGAATGTGTTTTGATGAAGTAATGAAAACTTAAAAATTAGTGCGTGCGCCTATTTTTGACACTCTATCTGAACGGTGTATCGAACCCGAAAAGGGTGATTAATATTTTTTTTAAATAGTCTTATATGCCATCTATAACATATTCGAAAATGGGAACAAACGGACTTACGGGCTGAAAGTTAAAAATTAGCAAAGTGGCTGTTTTGACCATGGGTTGCAGGAGCAGCAGGGCAGCAGTAAGGCCAGGCAGCGGCTGCTGTGCACGAGGCTTGTTTGCTTGGTGCAGTTTGGGCGCGCTGTTTTGCTTGACTTCCGTGACTCTTTTTCTCTGTTAGGAATTTTTTAAAAATACTTTGAAATAAGTACTATAACATAGCAGAAATTTATCATGTTTCGAATAATGTATTAAAAATTAAAAATGGGCGAATGAGCATGTCAAGACTAGTTAATCGTGCGAACGCCAAACGCCGAGCTGGGCAGCCATGTGCTGTTTTGGTATTCGACGTTCCGGAACCATTTTTCGAACAAAATTTAGCGCAACATGGATTGTAATGAGATACCTAGAATAATGTAAAGGTAGTATATAGTAATTTTATGCCACGAAAACTCCTTCCGGGTATAAAGGAATGCAATGAAAATAGTATTTATATAAGAGTTTACATGTTTAAGCGAACGCAAGCCGGAAATGACATGTACAATGATTATGAAGCGAAACGAAGTGCATGAAACCATTAAAAAAAAATTTAATAATCGAAGGGACGTAAAGAAGGTTTCCGGAGTTCAAAACGGAGTTTTTGAGCTGAGATTTATGTAGCGGTGTATATGTATATTATATATATATATATATATATATATATATACAAAGCGAAAATGCGAGTTAGTCGCAAAACGAAAAGTGAAACTATTGTGCTAAGCGGGGTAAAATATTTATTCATGAGGCAATGGTCCGAGTTGACTCATGAATGGGCAAAAAGATATAAAAATTATATAAATCAAAGAAATAATATAGTAAACCGAGTTTTACTATAAAAGCTACATAATAACTGTTTAAATCCTGAATTCGCGAATAAAGGCATAAGATATTCCTAAAATGGAATATAAATGAATTAAGCTTTAAAAATGTAAAATGTATATTAAAAACGTGAGAGGCCTTTATTTTGCATTAAAAAGGATAAAACAAGTTAAGTTTCTAAGTAAACAAATATTGGTTTTGAGTTAAGAATAATTAATATTTGTATAAACTAATATTTATTACTAATGAATATCATAGCATGTTTTGTGACATATTTAATTACCTAATATGTGTGTGCATGTAAACACAAACATGTAGGATGTGTGGAGTGATGCTATATTAAATTTTAACGATAAATCTCCAAGCGAGGCAAGTATCCTGATCTTGTTTATTTTTGAGCAATTATCTCAATTCCGTTATCTTCAAACAAGTTCACTTACCTTGAGCAAATGTTTCGCAATCATATATGAATAATATAATGTTATATAATTTTATTTCCAATCAGCTGTTTGTTCTAGCTAGACCTCAGATTTAACTATTTCAATTCTTTCATACTAAGTCTTGAAATCGTTCCAGAATTTATAAAGCTGTTCATCCCTGTTTTGCTTTTGGGTTGAACTTCAAACTGAGTAGAAACATCCCTAACTTGGGAACATTTTATATTGCGTCCTGGGGACGGTGACGATGGACACAAGTGTTGTTCTAATAGATAGTATTGATCAATACAGGGCATAACGGGCTGATCACACCACCGTGCCCGTAAGACCAGACGGTTCACAGATGGATTTTCTGATAGAACCTTTTCAAGAAAAAAAAAAATAAACGTTCATGGTCTTGTGGCCACTCAGTATCAAAAATTCAGTATATCATTTCAAGAATATAAAATGAGTTATACTGTTGTTTAAGAATTGTTCAGTTGCTCTCCGATATTTACTCTGCTACCAAAGCATATCTCAAAGAGAACATTTATTTCTTGATATACGTGTTTATCAATTACGATTACTTGCTGAGCAATCAAATGCTCATTCTTGCTTTGAATATAAATGTTTTCAGTTAAGCCAGAACGCATAGAAGGGTCCGGAAAGGATAAAGGCAAGGGGAAGCTACAAGAGTAGTTATAGATGGCTGTTGTAATAGATAGACTTTTATTTTAAAAATAAAATATCTATCATGTAATAAAGATACTAAAGGTCTTCGTACCTGGGATAGATACCTCTGATGTAATAAGTATTATTATCTTTTATTATAAGCAGTTTGTATGAATGGTATCGTGTAGCACTAAGTACGGGTTTTAAGTACCCGGATTTGGGGGCGCCACAATATTTGTAACCACTCCACTCATTATAAAATGTAATGTACGGCATTCATTATATAAACACTCCCATTAGGTCCCTCAACTGACCCACAACCAAATTAAAACTTCCACAAATCTTCTTTCTTTCTTTTAAAACCAACCAAACAGATAAAATAAAAACTAAAAATAAAAACTCTTAATTTCTTCCTCTAAATAAAACCATCTTCAATCCACAGTCTAGTTATCTCTCTCTCTCTCTAAAAGCCCACAAACTAAAAACATTCACTCAGGAGAGAGAAAGACAAAGATGAGTAGCAGTAGTAGTAAAACTGGTAGTAATGATGGTGGTAAGAATGGTGGTGGGCCTTGTGGTGCCTGTAAGTTCTTAAGGAGAAAGTGTGTGAAAGGTGGGTGTATATTTGCACCTTATTTTGAGTCGGACCAAATAGGAACGGCCCATTTTGGTGCATCTCCTTGTAAGTTGGTTTGACCAACTTATAAGGAGCTTTTTAGTATTTTAGTGTTTGGCTATAACTTATTTTATGACTTATTTTTTGACTGATAAGTCAAAAAAATAAGTAACAATTTGTAACTTAAAAAAAATGACTTATAAGTCATTCTGAATAAGCCATTTTGACCGAATGTAATAACTATTTTACCCCTCTATTGTCTTGCCAAATTACATCTCCTAACCTAAAATGCCTTACACTTTCTATTCTAACTGAACTCAGATATGCTCCTCTTTGCGGCGAAGCTCTAATCTTCTCTATCAGCTCTTTCTACTCCTTCAATTGCTGCTACTCCTTCGATTGTTGTTTGGTACCAAATATTTGATATGTATATATATGTTTGTGTATTATGTATGTTTGAATCTTTGGCATGTGGCTTTTCTTCTTCATTAATTTGACTGTAATACAAAAAACGAGTATGCTTGAATCACTTGGCTAAAAGAATTGGTATTTTGATCTTCTGTTTTCCTCATTTTAGTCTACTTTTACATCCACTTTTGGCTGATTTTGATCATTTTATTCTGACCCTATTCGCCTGTTTCATTTGATGATTTTTTACTTGGATCTTCTCATTTCAAATAGTTTTTAGCCTGGGAATTTTATATGCATCGAAGAAGATATTCTTACAAATTTAGATGTGTGTTTGTTCAATTTTTTTATCAGTTTTTTTTCTCCAACTTGATGAACCCCCTGATTTATGTATATGTATTGGATGTTTATTAATGGTAATAGCAAGACGCTGGGGAAGTGGGAAAGAAGAAGTCTTTTCAATTGATAAATTGCTTTCTATATTTGGAGAAATTGCTTTTTTTACTTTTTTGTTGTTGAAATATAATGAAAATAAAGTTTGTGGGTTGGATCTCTAATTCATATTGGGATGATACAGAAGCTTTAACTATTCAAAGTTTATATTAATTTTTTTACCAAATATATAATCCAATTAGGCCAGGTCTCTAGTGTTGGGTCTTTGCATACATTAGGTCCCTGGAATTACTTACAGTACTAGCTTCACTCAACATGTTCCATATGCTCATTTCAAGCTAAATGTAATATTAACAAGCAAGAAGCTCTTTTTTCCGGTTCATCTTTAGTTGTACACATGTTCTCTCTTAAAAATAAAACAAAATGCAAAACATAGTCACATAAGGCAAAGTTTGCTTTTGTTGAAGGAACATTTTTCTTCACCTCTTTAGTTTTCATTATGAAAACATGGTAGAAAGTGGTTGTTTGCCTCTCTTGCTTTTCGGGACTAGAAAACACAACAAAGAAATTAGAAACCAACTTCTTTGTGTATTTAGAAGAATTAGACCCCTTATTATTATATTTTTCTTTGTCAGAACTCCCCTAACAAGCAAACTTTTAGCTCATATCTGTTCACAACTTCTTTTTTATTCCATTCTTGCTTGTTAATGTTATACCATGTATGTTGGTAGTGTCAGTATCATGTCTCATGTTATATTATTGTTTGGTGTTTATGGATTAGATGGAAAGTGAAGGAATAAGGGGTTCAGAAAAACTTCAAACCAGGGGTAGGGGGGCAAGGGGTCGGGGGAGGGGAGATAAATACATTGATGAAGGCTCAAGCCAAGGATCTGCAAAATACATTAATGAATATCAATAAGCTGTTTAAATAATAAGTTGTTTACCAATAAGCTGTTTAAATAATAAATTGTTTACTAATAAGCTGTTTAAATAAGTTGTTTGCTAATAAGCTGTTTAAATAAGTTGTTTGCTAATAAGCTGTTAAAATAAGTTGTTTGCTAATAAGCTGTTAAAATAATAAGCTATTTAAATAATATATTTACTATTAATAAGTTGTTTACTTACCAATATTTAGTTGTTTAAATAATAAGTTGGTTACCAATAAGTTATTTACCAATAAGCTGTTTAAATAATAAGTTGTTTACCAATAAGCTGTTTAAATAATAAGTTGGTTACCAATAAACTGTTTAAATAATAAATTGTTTACTAATAAGCTGTTTAAATAAGTTGTTTACTAATAAGCTGTTTAAATAATAAGCTGTTTACTAAGAATAAGCTGTTTATAATGTCCTTTTTAGTAATTTTACATTTAAAATCGACTTATAAGTCATTATCAGCCGAACACTTTCATAACTTATTTTAACTTAATTTATGACTTATAAATCATTATCTGTCGAACGCTTTTACTTATAAGTCACAACTTAAAACAACTTATAATTTAACTTATAAGTCATTTTAAAATAAGTCATTCCCGAACGGGCACTTTCCTTTTAAGAGGTCCAAAACTAATGTTTATCGGTTGTTGCTTACAAATTTAACCCAGAATTGAATTGTTAAAGTCATTGAGGATCATGTGATTATTATCCCCAAATAGAAATGAACAAAAATCCCAACTTCATTACCTTTTGGGATCCTTACCTTTTTGTTTTTATTATCCTTTATTGACAATATTTTATGCTTATGTAGATCTTGGGGAAGTTGTTTGAATATGATTCTGAATGGACGCTCCTTGATGTCTGGAGGAGTTTGTTCAATGGCTCCCAAGTCTTATTACTCAGCTCCTGGATGCTTAGCTCGTGTGCCTGTTAAGGTTGCATCCCCAAGCATTAGAAGCTCATGGGAGCCTAATCGAGAGCTGAAGTTTGGCTCTTTCAAAGGTTCTTGTGTGTGTGTGTGTGTGTTTGTGTGTGTATATATACCTTCTAAAGTTAATTTTTACACGTAAGTTTTAGTTAAGTTTCATTTGTCTCTTGAAAAGAGAAGTACATTTTATACTATTGTAATTGTTTTTCTCTTTGTCTAATTCGCAATAGTTTAAGGAAATGCTTTTGGGGTCATCCATTAAAAGTGCTAAAATGGGGGAGAACCCACATATAGAAAGTATAGGGGAATTAAAAGGCACACCTATGCCCTAGACAAACCGAAACCTCACCCAATACAAGGAACCTCCAAAGTAGCTGCACTAGTTTTCTAAAACAAACTTTCCCAAAAAAAATCCACGAAATACACAATACCTCAAGGCAAAAGAGCAAAAGGCTCAAGAAAAGATAATGACTTTGAACAAATGTGTCGCTCTTCCTTTACAATAAGGGCTACTTTCATCCTTCCAAAGCATCCATTGAATACTGTTCGGCATAAGTCAGAATGTTGCATCTTCTCCTTTGTGACCTTCACCCTTTATCACACTAACATCTCACATATGAATCTCGGCATTAACCAAGAGACGCACATCAACAACATATTTGTCCATAAGCTCTTAGCCGCATCATAGCGTAGCAACAAGTGACCGACCCATCCTCCTCACAACATCACATCACACACCTGCTCGTATGTCGATTCCCTCTCTTCTACATATTGCACCGAGTGAGGATCATACCTAAAGCCGCCATCCATAAGAAGAAAGCCGTCGTTTAAGATGAGTAATTCACCTTCGTAGCAGTGTTCTAAAAATCGTTAGAGCGGCCGAGGGGGCGCCTAGGCGGTGCTTAGGCTACCTAGGCAGTCTCTTTTATTTATTTTTCTATTGTACATACTTGTTATACTATACAAAGCATATAGTAGATGTAATTCTTTTTAGTTCTACATGAAACATTACCAAAAAATAATCTTTTAATGTTTAACAAATTCATTCTAAGTATTATAAAGCTTCAAAATAGAGATTTGATTTTGTCTAGGCAGAGGCTTAGGCGCCCAGCCAAATCGAGGTGTAGAGGGCCGCCTAGTGCTTAAGCGGGGATTAATCGGACTTAGGTGGGGATTTTTGAACACTGTTCATAGGAGCACCCACCTTCTTTATGCTTCGGAAAGTTATGAACCTGCTCCCTCTCCTTGCAACACCCGAAAGAAAAAGTGGTAGGTGGTATTATTATTATTTTTTAAATCGTGGCCGTAGGATCTTAAAATGGAGGGTCTAGATATGGTGGCCAGAAATTGATCCATACCTACCATTTGCTATGGATCAACTCCCATATATATATAATATATGTACATCAAAACTACATAAAATTCAGAAAAGAATAATTATTTGCTTATTACTCTTTAGTAAGCAGATGGGACAGTTCCACAACAAGTAAAAGAAAAAAAAAGGCAGTGTAAAATGTATTGGTCAAAATGCATAGTAAACCACAAAGGCATTATTTTCTTGCCTTGTATTCATAACTACTACTAGTATATTATACCATATTATATGGAGGAGGGACAATGTGTTATTAAGTTCTTTTTTTTAAAATTTTTCTTTATGCAGGTATATCGTATAAAACATAGGATTCTTGATATCTCTATACTCTCTGGTGGGGATTCGATTCGGGTTTAGAATTGAGTGAGAATTTTGTTGAAGAATTAAGGAAGACAAGGGAATAGAACACTCAATCAATTACTTATAAAATTCTGTATGTTGATTCTATGCCCTTCAAAGAGCACATTACAATCATATATATAATAATCTAATTAAGTTTCCTAAATGATATGATACTACAATCATAACAGGATAAGTTTTAAAATAACAAGTTATGATGAACTTCATAAAATAAAATTCAAGAATCTTCTGCTTGTTGGATTCTTTGGCATGGGCTCCCAATGTCTCTTGTATTAATCCACCATCTTTTGCGTGCTCATGGTACATTTCTCTCTCTGTCTTTATCTATTGTAGGCGTTGCTACTATTTTCTAGACTTTCTTTTACTCATTCTTTCTAACTCTCTTTTCCCCTTCCCTCGTTCTTTAAGCTTATCCACTCCGAAATAGTTTTGCTGCTTTTTTGTTTCTTTTTATTAAGTTCAAATAATAGAAAAATAAAGAGAAAAGGATGTCTTATCTAATCTAATTTAATAAGTATTAGTAGAGAATAAACTTAATCTTAATTAAAACTATTGGGTGGGGTGTTTGTTGCTCCAAAATGTATAGCCATTTATAAGGAAGAGGAATTTATTCCGCATATCTTTTGATGCTATGAGTAGCTGAAGAAGAGAAGGGACCTATCTTGATTGATTCTCAGCGGGTGGAGTAAGACGAGGATTCTATATGTTCATTAGTTCCTCTTATTCTGATACATATATTTCTTTCATTACTTAATTAATTTTTTAAGAAAAATAAATGCAGATTCCTTTCTAGCGGTGTTGGGGTTTAGGGCTTACCTCTCTCTTTTATCTACATTTATTTGGTTTCAAGTTCATGATTAATAATAATCAATTCCCTATAGTGGCCAAGTACTGGATCCGCCAAATGCCAACAAGTTTGCCTAAGGAACTCATCCAAGCCTAATGCCAATAGCTTTCCCACACTCCTTCACCATACAAAAATTGCCTGCCCTTAGCTGATATTTACTGCTATGGTAGGGAGACTTATCTGGTCACATATTATATGTTTTTGCCTATTTTTATGGTGCATTGATCTATTTTAGAAAGCCCCCAGCTCTTTAGTAACATGTTGAAGATGGCATTCAACCTATAAGAAATTGAAGTTGAACCTAGATGATGTATATCGTTGTCACCATTCATTCATCTTATAGCAAGCTTGGAAATCCCAATTAGACCAAAATGACATAATCTGAATGATAACGTGATGGATTTTATGTCCTTAGAGAGTGCCTGAATTATTTTCATCAGCCTCTTGAAGATAACATGGCTTTATTTTGAGCCCTCGTCTGTTATATTTTGCAGCTTAACCTTGAAATGGACATATCTTTATTTATTGATTGGCAGTACCTGAAGAATTATATTTGTGCTTGCGTACTATCTTAATTAAATTTGTTTTTTTCTGTCCAATAGCAGGTATTCAATCTCGTTGTCTTTCTGCCGGGTCATCGCCACTACTAAATGGGGATCTTTGTGGCTTGTCACATGCCATCTCCAGGATACCTACGCGGCGTAGAAGTGTTATTTCTCCTAGAGCAGCCAAGGATGTCCCCTCTAGTTTATAGGTACCCAGCCATGACCAAGAAGCCACAATGGTGGTGGAGATCTTTGGCGTGCCTCCCTTATCTAATGCCCCTTCACGAGACATGGATGTATGCTGAGACTGCCTATCATCTGCATCCCTTCTTGGAGGAATTTGAGTTTTTGACTTATCCTTTTTTGGAAGTTATTGGGAAATTGCCAAGCTGGTTTTTAATTGCGTATTTCTTAGTTGCTTATCTTGGAATAGTGAGAAGAAAGGACTGGCCACATTTTTTTTAGGTTTCATGTCGTGATGGGGATGCTACTGGAGATTTCACTGCAGGTGATAGGGACTATCAGTCGTCGTTGGTTGCCTCGTGCTGTATATTGGGGTAAGGTTGGTATGCATTTTTGGACGGCGTTTGCTTTTGCTTACCTTTTTACCATCTTAGAAAGTATGAGGTGTGTGCTCTTGCTGGAATGTATAATGACATTCCGTTTTGTGTCTGATGCAGCTTATATTCAAATTCCTTATGATTAATTAGGGTAGCCTTATGAGTCAGGATAATTTTGGTGTATTTTTGTTTAGATAAAGCTCAAAAACTGCAATGACATTTTGGTGTGCTACTTAAAATTCTAATGTTACATGCTTATCGACTTGGATACTGCGAATTCACCGTCTCTTGCTATGAATCATCAGATGTCTTCTTGTTGTAAAGTCCCTTTGATATCGTTCTCTCTTTTTAATACACGAGCACACACACTCCTTTTGTTCAAGAAAAACATAGCTCGGGCAGGTGTTTTCCGATTAAAAGTGAAAGAAGATTTTTGAATGGGTGACAACATGATATTAGGGAATGGAATGGAGAAAGGAATGTTTGGTGGTTGTTGGTAGTGGGTGGTGTGATAGGACTATAATAATTGTCATATTCGTTAATTCTGTTGATATGTGATCTATTCCACCACTTCCAACATGAAATGAAAATTAAGGAAATGAAATGATTTTATCCTATGATTTATTCGTCGGAATGAATTCATCAAATATACTATTTTTTATTTCATTATTTCATTCAATTCTTTTCATTTCTTCCTTTATTCCACTCATTCCATTCGTTAGATCCTAATGTCAAATTAGGATTTCAAACACAATAAAAGATTAGGTTAGTTTTGAAATCTTAATCCTCCCGATTCATATACATAAAAATTACATAAATAAATACACTCTTATCTTTTAAAAACAAATCCTTTTGTTGATCACGTAATGAACATTACTTTCGATATGAACAAATTTTTGTGTAATCCTTCTTATCGTCAAGCTCACTATTCTGCAGTTAATTCTTTCATTTCAGTATCTGTTGTAAAATCTATATAAGGAGAAAACGAACACTTTAATCTCTTCCATCATTCTATAATAACATACTAAGTCTGTAAGAAACGATTCATCTATTAAGATATTCAATAATTTTATTGTCCTCTAATTTGTTCAATAACCTATTTTTTCGCATAATGCTAAAAATAGTAAGTGTTTAAGCTAAATAAGCTTGTTTGATTACTTAACTCTATCAAGTCTTTAAAAAATAATAATCTTTCAACTCATTATAGTTTACAATTTTCAATTATGCCCAGTTTATGCATTAATGTTGAACACGGTCAACTTGACTTTTATAAAACTAAACAACAAATTGCATAATAACTTTTTAAAAAAAATAACGTCATTCGCACAGTTCCTCTCTGTTCTTTAGAGAAAACCTACAATGCTCATTCTTTAACCAACCCACCATCATCAAACAGAGCAAAATCTACAAACCTATCATTAATTCATCTTAGGTAAGGAATAAATATGTGATCAATTCTTTTTCTTTAATTTTTAATGGAAAGTTTAAAATTATTAATTTTGAAATTGCGATCCTCCTAATTCATATACGTTCTCATCTCTTAACACGAAGAATGCCATAAACACAAACACCATAATCATTATGCTTTTCATCTCTTAGCCACGAAAGAAAATCATAAACATAAATTGTATAATCACTACAAATCTTATCTTTCAAGAAAAAACCCGAATTTGATCACGTAGTCGACATTACTTTCAAAAGAAAGAGAGTAATATACGCAATCTAAGTAGAATTATAAAAAAATCACGTGTACTCGTATTATCATCAAGTTTATGTTTCCTTTCCTAAATCATTAACTGCTTTGCCACTAACTTTTTTTCATTTTAGTATTTGTTGTAAAGTCTATATAAGGAAACAAAAACTTTAATCTCTTTCATAATTTTATTACATATTAACTCTATAAAAAACAATTCATCTATTAAAAATTTTAATAATTTTATCAACTTTTAAGAGCTTCTTTGATAAACCTAATTCTGCACTGACACCGAAGATAATAAATGTTAAGTTAATATAAGGTTGTTTGATAACTTAACTCTTTTAAATTGTAAAATAAATAATAATTAATAATAATAAATAATAATAATAATAATTCTTTCAACTTATTATATTTTGCAATTTTTAATTAAGCTCAACTTATACATTGATGCTAAACATGGTCAACCTAGATTATTTTGAAATTAAACAAATTACATAATAACTTTTAAAAATATTCACGTCATTCGCACAATATCTCATTTCCTTATAAAAAAAAAAACCTACCATGCTCAGTCGTTACCACCCGCTATTGTCAATCATATAAGAAACTACAAAACTATCATTAATTCGTCTTGAGTTGTGGAATAAACATGTGATCAATTCTTTTTTTTATAGTTTTTAATGGATAATTAAAATTATTAGTTTTATAATTGTGATCCTCCTGATTCATATACGCTCTCAGCTCTTAGCGCGAAAAAAGCCATAAACACAAACAACATATTCAATATGCTTTCATCTTTTAACAGGAAAGAAATCATAAACACAAATTGCATAATCAATACACTCTTATCTTCCAAGAAAAATCCATAATTTGATCATGTAGTTGACATTACGTTCAAAGAAATAGAGTAATATATGAAGTGTGTAATCTTATTATCATCAACTTCGTTATTTTCTTCCTAAACTACTAACTCTTTCATTTCAATATTTGTTGTAAAGTCTATATAAAGAGGGAGAAATGAACTCTTTAATCTCTCCATAATTTTAGTACATATTAACTCTATAAAAACGATTCATCTATTAAAGATTTTAGTAATTTTATCATCTTTAAGGGCTTCTTTGATAACCTAATTTTGTATTTAACGTTAAAGATTTAATTAAGTTAAATAATCTTGTTTGATAACTTAACTCTATCAAATTGTAAAAAAAATAAAAAAATAATAATTCAGCTCATAATAGTTTACAATATTTAATAAGTTGACCCAACTTATGCACTAAGAACATGGTATGCCTAGATTATTTTGAAATTAAACAACATTTACGTACTAACCTTTTAAAAAATTCACGTCGTCTGCACGATATTTGACTTCCTTATAAAAAAACTAGAGTACTTATTTCTCATCCCCCGCTATTGTCAATCGCATCAAAAACTACAAACTTATCATTAGTTCTTCTATGGTGAGAAATAAATATGTTATCAATTTTTTTTCTTTAGTTTTTAGTGGACAGTTAAAATTATTAGTTTTGAAATTGTGATCCTCTTGATTCATATACGCTCTCATCTTTTAACACGAAAAAAGCCATAAACACAAACATCATAATCAATATACTTTCATCTCTTAACACACAAAAAAAGCCATAAACACAAATTGCATAATCAATACACTATTATCTTTCAAGAAAAACCCCTTATTTGATTACGTAGATGACATTAATTTTCAAAAGAAAGAGAGAAATATACGCAATTTAAGTAGGATTATGAAAAAATCATGTGTAATTTTGTTATCATCAAGTTCATTGTTTTTCTCCTAAACCATTAACTACTCTACCATTAACTCTTTCATTTCAGTATTTGTTGTAAAGTCTATATAAAGAGGAGGAAACATAGACTTTAATCTCTTCCATAATTTTAGTACTTATTAACACTATAAAAACGGTTCATCTATCAAAGATTTTAGTGATTTTATCATCTTTAAGGGCTTCTTTGATTACCTAATTCTGCAGTTGATGCTGAAGATAATAAATATTAAGTTAAATAAGCTTGTTTGATAACTTAACTCTTTCAAATTGTAAATAATAATAATAATAATAATAATAATAATAATAATAATAATCTTTCAACTTATTATAGTTTGCAATTTTTAATTAAGCTCAACTTATGCATTAATACTGAACATGGTCAACCTAGATTATTATTTTGAAATTAAATAAATTATATAATAATTTTTAAAAATATTCACATTATCCGCACGATATCTCATTTGATTCTGAAGCTGATAATTCTCTCGACTGGCTTCGGTGAGCTTATTTTGAGTGATGACATAAAGATCTTTCTCTTTCTCTAGGTCGGGCTCCAGAGTCTGAACATCGCCCTTAAGGAATGCGTTTTCTGCAACGATCTCCTTATTATTTTTTGATAAATGTATCAACGAAGGAAGGGATCGGGCAAAAACCGAGTTAGCCTGAAAAAGGAACTTTGTGGGTCAGAGAAAAAGACCCAAGTGTAAAAGTAACGTAAATCGGAATAGTGCAGAAAGATGGAATTACCTGGAATTGAAGTCTTGTATAATATTCCAGGTACTGGTCGGGGGTGTAGTTCTTGAATCGATCATTATCGGCTGGTAGGACAAAACGCTCGACGAGGTCGTAAGGAAATGGATCGGACATACTCTGGGGCCATAGAGTTCGGGGTTTGGGAATGTTGCTGGATGAAGGATTTGAAGCGGGGAGTTCGGATTGGAGTGGTTCAACATGTTGGTCCGGAACAGGGGGAGGTGGTGCCGAAGAGGAAGAGGCTTGTTTACGGGGCCTTTTTGTGAGCGGTTCTAATATTTCCTCTTCGGTGATGATCCCCAAGGGGAACGGATCAGGAGTTGGTGTCGACGTGGGTGGCATGGGTTTGGGTGAATCCTTTTTGCGTAGCTGCTTCTTTTTCATCAAAGCCATCTTCTCCAACATGCTCATCTCCAAAGTACTCTTCTTGGAGGATCGGGTCATAAGAATGGCTGTTATCGGCTGGGCAGCAATTGGCTTCGTGGTCGAGGGTCTGGGATTGAGGTCGACTTCAAGTTCGGCGAAAGCGGGATTGTTATGCAAACTTGGTGTGCGGCCTATGTCAACTGGCACAGACGGTTTGATAAGTGACATTAAAGAGTTCAAGTTAGTACATTTTAAAACGGGATCTTTAAGCAGTAAAAATATATGTAAAGGGTTCGGAACTTACGCCCATGATTGTACAACCATATTTGGTTGCTAAGAAGCTCGAAGTCCCACTCCTCCTCGGGCATCCTACCGACAAACTGTTTGAATTCTTCAAATCGATCGGCTGGGAACCCTTCGATATTATTAGCGTTTTTGGAGAAGCCGATCCAATGTGAGAGCAGGTGAGTGTCGGGACCTCTGATGTAAAACCAGTGGGAGTGCCATCCTTTGTTGCTGGTAGGGGTCTTCATCAGGGACCGCTTTTGGGCCCCTTTGACGGGTAACTTGTTAATCTGCCGAAATCCCGATTCTCTCGATCGGATCACAGTGAATAGAGCGAAAAAGAAGTCTAGGGTCGGTTCGACCTTACAATCGTGAAAAAATGCTATGAAGCAGACAAGGTGAATGAAGGAGTTTGGAACGAGTTGGGCGAGTCCGACCTCGACGACACTGAGGAAAGTTAGGATGAAAGGATGAAGGGGGAATCGAAGTCCATACTTTAAAGCGTGAGAGGAAACGACGGTCCAGCCATCGGGGCTGCGGTACATCCTCTCGTCTAGATTGGCTATTCGTACCTCGTAGGTTATGGGGATTTGGTATAGCTCGCGAATAGCGGCAAGGTCTTGGGTCTTGATGGAGGATTTGTTATTGATATGGATATAGGATTTATCTGCAGAATATTCCTCTAGCATTCTCATAGTTTCAAGTTCGGCTTTGGTTTTAGGTGATGGTGAAGAGAAAGGGTTATTTGGAAAATCAGAGCTTGTAATGGGGTCTAGGGATGTGGTACTGGGGCCTTGAGAAGTGGAACTGGTGCCGATTACGATGGTGGCGACTGTTGTTGCTTCTGTTGTCATAGTTATGGTAGGAGCAGGAAGCTCAGTAGCGGCAGCCGCGGAGGCTGTGGTTTTAGAAGGGTTGGATGAGCTCGAAGCATCTGTAGTCGCCATTGATTGGTGGAAATGAAGGTTATTAGAGTCGATTTGCGGATAAAAGTTGGAAATTGCAGTGAAAGAGTAGAAATTGCAGAGAGAAGATTCAAAGTATGAAAAATTAGATTTGAAAGTGGCGGTTGATTTTTGGGGGCAAACCGATTTTATCAAAACCAACCCTTTGAATTCGGCTCGATCCCCATAGGCGGAGCCCTTTCATTAATTATGTTGGGCCCTTTAGGGGCACGTGGGGCAATGATGGCGGGTTAGGTTACAGAGTGGATTGGGGCGGTTACACCTTTAAAGGACCGTTTAGATCATTGGCTAAATGGGTTAATTCCATTTCTTGTACTCTTTTATTATATATCTCTCTTTTATAATAAAAGAGTAGGGGGCAATGTTAGGACCTGGGTTCGGGAGGCCCGACCCCACGTGGAGGATTTGACCCTACGTGGAGGTTTTTGGTAGTTGGGGATAACCCAGTTAAGGAATGTAACTTCCTGACTAGTTTGATTTGTGGATCAACCGAATTGGTTTGCATGATTTGATTGATGGTGGCAGGTTATTATACTGTCAAGTGGGGCCCAGGCATAGTAAGTGGCTAGTGAGGTATAAATATAAGGCTTTCCTCCTCCTTTTAAAGGTAATGCAAAATATAACACTAACGCTCTGTTTCTGAGTTTTAAAATGGCCAGAAAAGAAAAGAAATGGACGGAAAATTTAAGTTTTCTTTCCAATTTCTATGTTTCTGAGTTTTTAATAAACGGAAAAGAAAAGAAATGGATAGAAAACTTGACCACTTTTCCTGTCAAAGTTTTCCGTCCAAAATTGGCATGATTTGGACGGAAAAGAAATTGGAATAAGTAATATTTTTATAATTCCCATATTATCCTCAACTTTCAATATAATAAATTTTAAATTACAACCCATGTCCCTAATTTGTTTTTATCTACTAAACCTAACGACTTTCTTTCTTTCTCTCTCCCCTGTAGAAGCAAATCAGATTCATTAGTGGATCAATTACCTTTATCTTTTCTAGTAAAGAACTATGTACTTTACATGCAACTATGTAAGGGTTCTTCACAGCAGTGAAATATAGATTTTAATTTTTTTCATTAGTGAATCTTCGTTAAAAAAATTTTGGCAGACTACTACTGTGAAAAGAAATGAGATTTTAGGCCCTGTTACATACTAATTCTAAAATAGTAACTCTTTTTATTTTATTTTATTTGTTAATTGTCAAATGAGATACTAAAGAACCATTTCTTCCAGATTTTTCCAATAAAATAGTTGCAATTTATTCCTTGCTAGCATGAAGACTTTAAAGTCTTGTTCAATCAACTCAGATATTTTCTTCGATCTCTAGACTCCAAAATTTATTAGTCAAATTTCAAATTGTAAATTGTTATTGATCGATGTTTAAGTAAGTAAAGCACATGTTTTCTCTTTTAGTTTTAGTTAATAGTATCTCTTCCATTTTTTTATATAAAAAAGTCTTATTTTCATAATTTAGAAATTTTAATAATATATTTTTTTAATTTTATGTTCGTTGATAAACGTGAATGAATTGTTATTTTATATTTCTATAAAAATAAATAAAACTCTTTTTCTCTCGAAACAAATAAAAATAAATTAAATTAAATTCTCTTTATGGAACAAATGTGGTATTTTCTTTTTTCATTTAATACAAATCATGTTTGATGACTTTTGGATATGGTATGTCTATGACTTTGTAGAAGTAGTTTTTGTTTAACATTTATTTGGATATTTGTGTTTGATTATGAAATTTTTTCTTTGGTTAAATTTATCTTGTATATTTTTATTCATGGTTCAATGGTTATAATTAATAGAAGGGTAAATTTATAAAAGTGATATTTTTCTTTTCTTTTCATTGGAACTCAAAAACGCAAGGAAAGAAATTTTTTAAATTTTCTATTCTTTTCTATTAAAAACTCAGAAACAACACAAAGGAAAACTTCAAGTTTTCTATTCTTTTCTTTTCTGTTCTAATTTAAGTTTTCTATTCTTTTCTTTTCCGTCCAAAACTCAGAAACAGAGTGTAAAGTCATACACCTCCATTGTTAAACCTTGACACCGCCTGTACTAACTCTCACGCCTGAGCTATCCCCCGACGGCAAAACCGCCCGAAACTCTGAGTGTGGTCTCGTTTCTGTGCAGGATTGACGCACTCTTGGTGATTGAGGAGCGTGGACGAATTTTGGCGTTAACAGTGTTAATAAGTACTAAAATTATGGAAGAGATTAAAGTCTTTGTTTCCTCCTATTTATATAGACTTTAAAACAAATACTGAAATGAAGAGTTAATAGTAGAGCAGTTAATGGTTTAGGAAGAAAACAATGAACTTGATGATAACAAAATTACACATGAATTTTTCATAATTCTACTTAAATTGTGTATACTTCTCTCTTTCTTTTGAAATTAATGTCAGCTACGTGATCAAATAAGGATTTTTCTTGAAAGATCATAGTGTATTGATTATGCAATTTGTGTTTATGGCCTTTTTTTATGTTAAGAGATGAAAGCATATTGATTATAATGTTTGTGTTTATGGCTTTTTTTGTGTTAAAAGATGAGAGCGTATATGAATCAGGAAGATCACAATTTCAAAACTAATAATTTTAACTATCCATTAAAAACTAAAGAAAAAGAATTGATCAAATATTTATTTCTCACCTTAGAAGAATTAATGATAAGTTTGTAGAGTTTGATGCGATTGACAATAGCGGGGGGTGAGGAATAAGTCCTATAGTTTTTTTTATAAGGAAGGCAAATATCGTGCGGATGACGAGAATTTTTTAAAAGGTTAGAACGTAAATGTTGTTTAATTTTTAAATAATCTAGGGAAACCATGTTCTTATTGCATAAGTTGGGTCAGCTTATTAAATATTGTAAACTATTATGAGCTGAATTATTATTTTTTAATTATTTTTTAATTATTTTTACAATTTGATAGAGTTAAGTTATCAAACAAGATTATTTAACTTAATTAACACTTAATTATCTTCAACGTTAAATACATAATTAGGTTATCAAAGACCCGTAAAGATGATAAAAGTACTGAAATCTTTAACAGATGAATTGTTTTTACATATTTAATATGTACTAAAATTATGGAAGCGATTAAAGGTAATGTATACGCTGCTATCCTCGGCAATCCCAACACTCGATATCTGCTGGTACTGCTAGTAGGGGGATCCTGAGACGCGACCCATAGTGCCAGCTCCTCATTCCGAGATAATTCAATCTCGGGCCGAGGAACGGTAGAATCTAACATCTCAGAGTCCCCCCTAGCAGCCTGCAACTCAGCTACACGCTGGTCCCGACTAGCCTGAAATCGGTCCTGTAATTTTTGGCTTATACGTAAGTTAATTATATCATTTTATAAACTAACTAATATTAAACATTATGTAAAATTACGATTACACTTACCCGTATAGCTAATGCTGCGGGAGACATAGTAGAGTCTTTGGCGTGTGGGCTCTATCCCAGAACTCTAACATAGAAGGAGGTCGGCCTAAGCTCTGTCGCATGGCCTAATAAATACATTCATAAAGGAGTTATGAAGTTTACTTGTGACAAATGAGTTACTAAACAACTAAGTATATGACACTTACCGATTTCGCCTCCTCAAAAGACTGCGAGCCAGTAGTGTGTACCACTCGGAGCTGACGACGGTTCTTCTTTGCCTGCTCTGACTTCTTCTTGAAGTCGTCAGCATCCCAGTGCGTACACATAGCCTCCCACACTGCATCAGAGACTATGCGGGGCTGGTGATCTCTAAGCGTGGTCCCGGACTGGTCATCAACTGCCCGGGCTGCCCTCTGTCGCATCTTATACAGCCAGCCGGCGTAGTTCTTGGCGATGTGTGCAATAACAACATCATCGCCGGCTGCCTGAGAGATGCCCGAATCATATCTAAAATATCTCTATAACAAAAGTTTAAAAGTTAGGAACCATTAAATTATTGTGCAACAACTATGTACGTATAAGAAAATTAACTTACGTGAAACTCCCGCAAGACAGTGACCATAAACGCGGGATCGTAAAGACTGTACTGGCTGAAGCGCATACACCCAGTCGGGAGGTGCGTCAGGCAGATAGCGTGTATGGTCGCCTTAGCGACCGGGTCTAGTATACTACAGTAAAAACAATTGAATATTGTTACTTTAAGCTTTTAATGCAACAAATTATATAAACTTAACTCTTAATTTTTAAGTCATAGTAGAATACTTACTGGGAAGAGCCGACATCCACTCGAACTACATGTGGAACTGCCGGTGGACGACCGAAGAGACCGAGGTTAGTCTGCCGGTCTCGTCGACGACGAGCATCTGTAATTATATTATAAAACTTTAGTCAAAATACATAAACTAATTTATATTGAGATATATTATACGTTAACACGAATTAAACCACTTACTAGCTCCTGAAGACGAGCCTCCAGCCTGGCTCGCGTCTCCGGATCCTGATCGCCCCCCGCCGCGACGACCGCCACCGCTATTTCTAGCCATTAATATTCTACTGAAATAACGGAAATATAATATATTATTACTATTTAAATCTAATATATTAATATTAAATTATTTACTAATGTTAAATACGTTTAGAGGTTGTACGTCGTCAAACCCATCAGATTCAACATCAATATCATCATCGGATTCAGTCTCTTCCTCATCATCATCGATATCAGATTCGTTGTCATTATCATCTTCAACGATAACGTACTCATGCACAACCTCCAAATCTGCTACTTCCTCATCGTCGGGTACGTCAACCACATCATTTATCATCACATCTTCATCATTTAGCTGCACCTGCCTAGGATTGCTAACATCTTCTTGCAACGCCTCATCCATCCCCAACATATTTGCACTATCAAATGCACGTGTTTTCGTTGTGACAACTGTATACCAGGGGCTTCTACTATTTACGACGTTAGGAGCGTAGTACACTTGAGTCGCTTGGCTGGCTAACACGAAAACGTCATCAGATTTGAGTTTTGACTTGATATCTACTGTGACGATTCTATTACGATCAACTTTAACACCTTTTTCAGTATCAAACCAGCGACACTTAAATGGTACTACCTTATTACCCCCGGGATAATTAAGCACAAGTACATCCTCTAGACGTCCATAGTAATTGGACTCAGAATATGGTAACAGCTTCCCAACACCACAACCCCAGAGTTGACTGATGTGAGTTTATTCAAGTTGTCGACCTTAAATCTGTACCTATTCACGATACATCCAGGAAAAGAACTAACAACCTTGGAAGGACCACATATGACATCTCTAAAACGCTCAGAAGTGTTCTCTGCCTCAACCCTTGTCTGAAACCACTGTTGGAAAGGTGCAGTAGTGAGTGCTTCCAACTGGGCAGCAGTTAAATCCGGGTTAGAAGCATACGCTTCCTCTTCGAATGAACTGAAAGAATAAAAAAATACTTTATTATATAAGTTGATAACGATTATAAATTATATTAGATGTGACATATAACAATCCATACTTTATGTATGACGATACTTCTGGCATATTTAGAAGCACGTATGTGGATACTATCTTCAATTCTTTGTCGCTTAAGTAAGTCATCGTCTCATGGCCAAATGGTTTACTCGGATATGTGAATACAGCTAACTCATTATCAGCATGAGATTGGGGACCGACAACCTCATTCCTACTTAAACGGTTGTGCTTTGTTGAGACAACATCATCAAAATACAATGAGCAGAAGTTGACAAGCTCTTCCTCCGTATAGCGTTCGGCTATAGAACCCTCAACATGAGCTTTGTTTTTCACTTTCTGCTTTAATCGACGCATATACCTACAGATGTTGCATTTTAATATGATTAATATGAAAGATATGAGTATATGCAATTTGTAGATTATATTACCTCTCAAAAGGATACATCCACCGATATTGCACCGGACCGCCAAGTTTAAGTTCATACGGTAGATGAATAGGCAGATGTTCCATCGAGTCAAAGAACCCTGGGGGGAATATCATTTCGAGCTTGCAAATGGTAAGCACAATATTGTTCTCCATCTGCTCCACACCACTATACCTTATTACAGTTGAGCATAGATCCCGAAAGAAATTTGAGAGTTCGATCAATGCATCCAACACCTTTCTGGGTAACAGCTCACGAAATGCAATTGGCATCAACTTCTGCATAAATACATGACAATCGTGACTTTTGAACCCATTAATCTTTAGCTGCTCAACATTACTGCAACGAGATATGTTAGAAGCATATCCATCTGGAAGCTTCAACCCACTAACCCACTTGCACACGTCTTCAACTTGTTGCTTAGTAAGACAGTATTGAGCTTTAGGTTTTGAATTGTTACCGCGAAGCCACAACTCCGGCCTGATGTTCAGTGCCTCTAAGTCTTTTCGGGAATTGTCATTGTCTTTTGTTTTACCACTCGCATCTAACACGGTGTAAAACAAATTCTCAAAAACATTCTTTTATGTATGCATGACATCAATACAATGACGGACGGAAAGTGTGACCCAGTACGGCAACTCAAACCATATGGGAGCGTGTGTCCAATTATGAGTCTTCCCGTAACCAATTGCTCTCAGTGTACTGTGCCCCTTGCCTGGCGGTGGAAATGTCAACTCGTTCAGCCAGGTCAAGACCTCGTTGCCCGATAGTCTACCAACAACCCCCTTCTTCTCTGTCTTTCTATTGAACTGTGCAGACATCTTTCTGTAGTTGTGATCAACAGGCAAGAATCTACGAGCTGTTCCAAAGAAACTACATTTTCGCCCATGCTGCAACTGATGACCTTGCACATCCCCCATACAGACTGGACATGACAGCTTCCCGTGAGTCGACCAACCACTAATCATCCCAAGAGCCGGAAAGTCAGTGATAGTCCACAACAAGGCTGCCTTTATCAAAAAATTCTGCCCAATTGATCTATCATACGTCTGGACCCCCGTCTCTCATAGCATCTTTATTTCATCGACTAACGGCCTGAGGTACACGTTTATGTCTTTTGTAGGACTCTTATCACCCGGTATGAGTAAAGTCAAGAACAAATACGATCCCTCATGCACATTGACGGTGGAAGATTATAAGCTACCATTATGACTGGCCAAACTGAGTAAGGCTGAATAAAATTATTAAAAGGGCAAAATCCATCCGTAGCCATGCCGAGCCTCACATTTCTAAATTCCTCCGCAAACAGTGGGAAATTTTCATCAAATTTCTTCCATTCATCTCTATCTGCAGGGTGTGTCAGTTGACCAGGCACGACGTCTCTTGTTCTATGCCAACTCATATGATGAGTCGTGTGAGACGACATGAATAGCCGTTGTAGCCTCGGCGCAAGAGGAAAATACCGTAGGATCTTCTTGGGCACATGTTTCTCCTTCCCCCCACGTTTTGTCACCTTGTACCGAGTGCAATTACATATAGAACACTGCACCTTATCTCTGTCTGTCCCATAGTATAACATGCAGTCCTGCTCACAAGCATCGATCTTCTGATAACCCATATTCAACCCCTTTACCATCTTCTTCACTTCGTAATAGTTCGAGGGCAAAGTGTGATTCTTGGGTAAGAACTCGCTGATAAGAGAGAGCAAAGCATTAAAACCCCTCTCACTGCAGTCATGCTCATTCTTGAAGTGTAAGAGCTTTGTAACTGCAGATAGCCTGGTGTGCTGATCATTTCCGGGATACAATGGGACCCCCGATTCAGATAGCATCTTGTAAAAGGCAGTAGTTGTGTCATTTGGCTCTTGTCGAGCACTACCTGAAGAATGATCGTTTTCAGTCCACTTGATATTGTTAGGCCCATAAGCATCCACCAACATCTCCACAACATCATAGTCATCGGCGTTTGAATCACCGTGAACTGGTTGGTCTATTGAGCCGGTCAGTTCCCGGTGATGTATCCATACAGAATACCCTTCCACAAAACCACGAGAAAATAGGTCGAATTTAATCTCGTCGGCTTTCTTCCATATCAAGTTTTTACACTTGACACACGGGCATCTCATCTTCCCGTTCGGATCATCAGCATGTTCTATGGCTTTGCCCAGAAAGTAGTACACCCCTTCACGGTAAGCTTCCACTAATCCCCTCCCGTCAATGGGTATCTTACGGTACATCCAACTCCGGTCGGCTGACATCTTTAACTAAACAAAATACACATTTAGGTCAGGGATATTCATTCATGTGGTCCATGCATGAATTATATGTTCCTAGTATCTCCACTCTACAGGGGTTAGGCTTCTATCCCGTTCCTGGATGCGTCTCCTCACTAGTGTCAACACGTTCAGGACGTTTCTACCTGTTTCAATAAAATTTCGGCAGCACCTCCCTATGGTCTCCAAGTACACGAAATAGACTAAGATAAATTAGTCTAAGTATGCACTCGAAGAACATGTAGAGATAACCGTCGAAAAATCATCAAAACAATTAAAAACGTACTGAACTCATTGACACCGGCCTAAGTGAGAGACATAACATCCAGTCACAGTCCCAAACTGGGGACTATTCGACATTCACTCCTAATGAGTGAATGTTAAACGAGTTTCTAAGCTCCAAACTATACTACATGCGTATTAATTATATGCAGTTTATTGTAATTGTGGAAAACTAAGCAAATGCTACTTAGTTTATTTTTCCAATGATAAACTAAGCAAGTGTTACTCAGTTTATGATAACTATTATTTGAACAAATTATACTATTTTTACATTAATATTTTTTATTATATTATATTATCTTATATTATTTAAATTAATTAGTTTAATTAATTTACATCATTTTATTTTCTCTTCTTTATTTTCTTCATTATTATTTTATGTTATATTCATTATTTTATTTTATTTTATTTATATGTTATTAATTTAATTTAATTTAATTTATCCATTTTATTCTAGTTTATTATATATTGTATTATATTATATAACAACGGATATAATATTATTTAATTTAATTTAATTGTATTAAATTAAATTATTTTTTAATTTATTTTGTTGGCTTATTTATATGTTATTAAATTAAATTAATTTTAATTTTTTAATTTATTTTTTATTATATTATATTATATTATTTAATTAATTTTTATCATTTCAGTTTATGTTATTTATTTTCTTTACTTTATTTTTTATTTTTAAATTAAATATTATTAATTTTACTTTTATTTATGTTGTATTATATTATATTATATTATATTATTTTTATTATTTAGTAGTGTAGAACTAAGTAAGTGCTACTTAGTTCATTTCATTTTATTGTATTAAATTAAATTTTATTTTATTGCAGTTAATTTATTTTATTCAAATTTATTATTAATTTTTATTTTATTTTATTTTGTATTCTATTATATCATATTACCTAATGAAATATAATTAATTTTATTTATTTATTAGATATGTTTTAAGTTATTCCATTTAGTTTTATTTTCTTTTCTTTACATTATTTCTTATTACATTACATTATATTATTTATTTTATTATAATTTATTTTCATTAATTTATTTTAATTAAATTATTTTAGTTAAATTATTATATTATATTATATTATAATATATTCTATTATATTGTATTATGTAAAATTATATTTTGCTATTATATTATTTTAATTTATTTAGTAGTGTAAAACTAAGTAGATGATACTTAGTTTATTTTAATATTGGGGAATTAGTTAAATAAAATAAATTAATAATCAAGTGGGCCCAAAAATTTCAATTGAACAATTTTGACAGAATTTCGGTCGGAAATTCCGTCGAAAATAACAAATATCATTTTTTAATCCGAATCTAACAATATAAACAAATTTACTAACACATTGAACCAATTAGCTCAAAATAAATTAACAGCAACAACTTTGTAGAATCAATGCTCACAGATTATTGAACCAAATCAGTGTAATGAAACAAAATCACAGCAACAACTTTGTACAATCACAATTTCAATCCCAATTTCAGCAATTACCGACCAAATTTTTTAATCCGAATCTAACAATATAAATAAATTTACTAACACATTGAACCAATTAGCTCAAAATAAATTAACAGCACCAACTTTGTAGAATCAATGCTCACAGATTATTGAACCAAATCAGTGTAATGAAAATAAATTAACCCAAATTCGGCAATCTCAATTTTAATCTCAATTTCAGCAATTACAGACTAAAATCCCAATAATTTCAACCCACATTCGGCAATCTCAAACCCAAATTTTCAAATTAAAACAGATTCCAAAGATTGAAACTACTAACCTTTGTAGGTAACAAATTAAAACAAGTTGAGAAGGAGGAGGAGGAGGCGGCCGGGAGTGGGGAGTCGCCGGAAGTGGGGAGTCGCCGGAGGTGGGGAAGCCGCGGTGGTGTCGTCGCCAGAGGTGGAGGAGGCGGCCGGGAGAATAGAGAGAGAGAGAGATGCGGCTGAAGGTTAGAGAGATTAGAGAGAGATGATACAGGAGGCGGCTGAGAACTGAATAAATATTTTAGGTTTTAAGGGCTATTTCCGACGGACTTTCCGTCGAAATTAAGTCCCTCGCAATTACGTTATCGCCGACGGAATATCCGTCGAGGATAACCCTCATTCCGTCGAAAATATGTTTGGCACTGGCGGGAACATTGGCGCCATAACGTGAATCTAATTTCCGACGGAATTCCGTCGGAGTTATCTTATTTTCGAAGGAATTATTTCCGACGAATTATTCCGTCGAAAATAATATAACTCCGATGGAATATATTCCGTCGAAAATAATTCCGTCGGTCTTAGTTAATTTTCTTGTAGTGATATGAATTAGGAGGATCACAATTACAAAACTAATAATTTTAATTATCAATTAAAAACTATAGAAAAAGAATTGATCACATATTTATTCCTCAACTCCGACAAATTAACGATAGTTTTGTAGTTTTTGATATGATTGAAAATAGCGGGTGGTTACGACCGAGCACGGTACGTTTTTTTCTATAAGGCTGCCCTCGAAGAGCAAATGGAGAAGATGCACTTCAAACTAAAAGATCTAATGCAGACCCACAATGCCTTGGAGAAAGAACATGTCGAGCTTAAAAACCAAGGGACCCCGATGACCGAAGAGGTCAAACTCCAAATAATCAAAGAATACAACGAGTCTCCCGAATTGGCAGACAAAGTTATCCTTCAATTTTTTGAGGGTTACCAGAGCCATAAGGAGCAGATGAAGGCAGCTGGGTTAGACATCTCCATTCTCGACTCTTCGGATGATGAAGAAGAAGCCGAAGATCAGCCTCCATCACAGACCTCTTAGAATCTCTAATTTTTGTTTACGCTTTCAACTCCAAATGTAAGAAGTACAGTTTGTAACAACATTGAATATCAATGAAATAGTTTAAAGCTTTCAACAACACAAACTGATGTCATTTTATATTGATAAACATGCGAATTTTATCATCATCTTTAAGGGCTTCTTTGATTACCTAATTCTAGCTGCACTTGACGCTGAAGATAATAAATGTTTAAATAAGCTTGTTTGATAACCTACCATGCTCAGTGGTTACCATTCGCTATTGTCAATCATATCAAAAACTACAAAACTATCATTAATTCGTTTGAGTTAAGGAATAAATATGTGATCAATTCTTTTTCTATAGTTTTTAATGGATAATTAAAATTATTAGTTTTGTAATTGTGATCCTCCTAATTCATAAACGCTCTCAGCTCTTAGCACGGAAAAAGCCATAAACACAAACATTATAATCAATATATACTTTCATCTCTAAGCACGAAAGAACTCATAAACACAAATTATATAATCAATACTATTATCTTCCAAGACAAAACACATAATTTGATCATGTAGTTGACATTACTTTCAAAGAAATAGAGTAATATACACAATCTAAGTGTGTAATCTTGTTATCATCAAGTTCGTTGTTTTCTTCCTAGACCATTAACTGTTTTATCATTAACTCTTTCATTTCAGTATTTGTTGTAAAGTCTATATAAAGAAGGGGATACGAACCCTTTTATTGCTTCCATAATTTTAGTACATATTAACTCTATAAAAATGATTCATCTATTAAAGATTTCAATAATTTTATCATCTTTTAGGGCTTCTTTGATAACCTAATTCTATATTTAACGTTTAAGATAATTAAGTGTTAATTAGTTAAATAATCTTGTTTGATAACTTAACTCTATCAAATTGTAAAAAATAAAATAAAAATAATAATAAAATAATAATTCAGCTCATAATAGTTTACAATATTTATTAAGTTGGCCCCAACTTATGCACTAAGAACATGGTCTGCCTAGATTATTTTAAAATTAAACAACATTTACGTACTAACCTTATTCACGTCAATAACACAAAATCTAACTTCCTTATAAATAAAAAAAAACCTATAGTACTTATTTCTCCCCCCTACGCTATTGACCTATTGTCAATCGCGTCAAAAACTACAAACTTATCTTAATTCTTCTAAGGCGAGAAAAAAATATGTGATCAATTTTTTTCTTTAGTTTTTAAAGGATAGTTAAAATTATTAGTTTTGAAATTGTGATCCTCTTAATTCGTATATACTCTCATCTCTTATCACGAAAAAAACCATAAACACAAATTGGATATTAAATACTCTTATCTTTCAAGAAAAAACCCTTATTTGATCACGTAGATTATATTAATTTCAAAAGAAAGAGAGAAATATACGCATTATAAGTAGAATTATGAAAAATTCATGTATAATTTTGTTATCATCAAGTTCATTGTTTTTCTCCTAAACCATTAACTGCTCTGCCGTTAAATCTTTCATTTCAATATTTGTTGTAAAGTCTATATAAAGAGGAGGAAACAAAGACTTTAATCTCTTTCATAATTTTAGTACTTATTAACACTATAAAAACGGTTCATTTTTATCATCTTTAAGAGCTTCTTTGATAACCTAATTCTGCACTTGACGCTGAAGATAATAAATGTTAAGTTAAATAAGCCTATTTGATAACTTAACTCTTTCAAATTGTAAAATAAAAATAAAATAAAAAATCTTTCAGCTTATTATGGTTTGTAATTTTTAATTAAGCTCAACTTATGCATCAATGCTGAACATGGTCAACCTAGATTATTTTTAAATAAAACAAATTACATAAAAACTTTTAAAATTATTCATGTCACCCACACGGTATCTCATTTTCTTATAGGAAAAAACCTACAGTCCACGATCGTTACCATCCACTATTGTCAATCATATCAAGAACTACAAAACTATCATTAATTCGTCTGAGTTGAGGAAATAAATATGTGACCAATTCTTTCGTTATAGTTTTTTATGGATACTTAAAATTATTAGTTTTGTAATTATGATCCTCCTAATTCATATACGCTCTCAGTTCTTAGCACGAAAAAAGCCATAAACACAAATCCTAATCAATATGCATTCATCTCTTAACACGAAAGAAATCATAAACACAAATTGCATAATAATACACTCTTATCGTCCAAGAAAAAACAATAATTTGATTGTGTAGTTGACATTACTTTCAAAGAAATAGAGTAATATATGTAATCTAAGTGTGTGTAATCTTGTTATCATCAAGTTTGTTGTTTTCTTCCTAAACCATTAACTGCTCTACCATTAACTCGTTCATTTCAGTATTTGTTGTAAAGTCTATATAAAGAGGGGGAAACGAACTCTTCAATCTCTTGCATAATTTTAGTACATATTAACTCTACAAAAACGATTCATCTATTAAAGAGGCATGGTCAGATTAATAGTGGACAGAATGTACAGAACCAGCAGAATCAGGGGGCAAGAAAGCCTGCTCAGGCTAGCGTTGCTGAGGATAGTGATGATCTTCTGTTAGTAGCCGATGACAGAGAAAGACTTAGCAGTGATTGAATTTTGGACTCTGGGTGTTCTTATCATATGTGTCCTACTCGTGATTGGTTCTCCACATATGAACCATTTGATGGTGGAATTGTTTTGATGGGAAATAATTCTAAATGTAAAGTAATTGGCATTGGCACAGTTAAAATTAAGATGCATGATGGCATAATCAGGACATTGTCAGATGTTAGACATGTTCCAGGTTTGAAGAAGAATCTCATATCTTTGGGTACACTAGATGAAAATGGGTGTAAGTACACAGCTGAAGGTGGAGTTATGAAGATTAGTAGAGGCTCTCTTGTGTTGATGAAAGGAATCAAGGTCGGCACTTTATATAAATTGGAGGGTTCTACAACTACAGATTCAGATGTAATTTGTTCTTCAGTTACTGCGGACGACACCACCAGGTTGTGGCATATGAGATTAGGACATATGAGTGAAAGAGGCATGGATGCTTTGAGTAAAAGAGGTCTTTTATCTGGACAGAAAATAGGAAAGTTGGACTTCTGTGAGCATTGTATCTTGGGGAAGCAGAAACGAGTTAGTTTCAAAACCGCGGTTCATAGAACAAAGGGGACTTTAGACTACATTCATTCAGACCTTTGGGGTCCTTCACGGGTTCCTTCCAAAGGTAGCGGTGCACATTATCTGCTAACCTTCATTGATGATTACTCCAGGAAGGTTTGGGTCTACTTCTTGAAACATAAGAATGACGTTTTTGTGACTTTCAAACAGTGGAAGACTTTGGTTGAGAAGCAGACAGGAAAGCAGATTAAGAGGTTCAGATCCAATAATGGCCTTGAGTTTTGTGAGACAGAGTTTAATGAGTTCTGCAAGAATGAAGGAATTGTTAGACATCGTACAGTTGTGAAGACACCGCAGCAGAATGGAGTTGCAGAACGGATGAACAGAACCTTGATAGAGAAGGCCAGGTGTATGTTGTTAAATGCAGGTTTAGGCAAGGAGTTTTGGGCAGAAGCAGTGAACACAACTTCTTTCTTGGTGAATCGTTCTCCTTGTACAGCTATAGAATGTAAGACTCCTGAAGAGGTTTGGTCAGGTATTCCTGCAGATTATTCATCCCTTAGGGTATTTGGTTGTCCTGCATATGCACATGTGAATGAGGGAAAACTCGAACCTAGAGCGAAAAAATGCATCTTTCTTGGTTATGGTTCTGGTGTGAAGGGTTATAGACTTTGGTGTGCGGATCAGAAGTCAGCAAAGGTCATCATTAGCAGAAATGTTACTTTTGATGAGTCAGCTGTGCTTCATAAGAATAAGGAATACTCTGTTCCTTGTATTGATAGTTTTGATAGTGTTGGTCAGAAGGTGGAGCTTGAAGTAACTTCTCCTCAGGTTCAGAAATCACAACAGAGTTCAGATCATGTGCCTACCACAGAGATACGGGTATTCAGATTATGTTGCTTATGCCTTATCAGTCGCCGAGACAATTGAGTATAGTGACCCTGTGACTTATAAAGATGTTGTTTCCTCGAATGATTCAGAAAAATGGTTGTTCGCTATGAATGAGGAGATGGAATCTCTTCAGAAAAATCAGACTTGGGAGCTTGTGAAACCACCTAAAGGTAAGAAAATTATGGGCTGCAAATGGATATTTAAGAAAAAGGAAGGCATCCCAGGAGTTGAAGACACTAGGTATAAGGCTCGACTAGTAGCTAAGGGATTCAGTCAAGTCGAGGGAATTGACTTCAATGATATGTTTTTACCTGTTGTGAAACACAGCTCTATTCGAGTATTACTTGGTTTAGTTGCTATGCATGATTTGGAGTTGGAACAACTCGATGTGAAAATAGTTTTCTTGCATGGTGAACTTGATGAAAAGATTTATATGCGTCAACCTCAGGGATTTCAGATTCAAGGAAAGGAAGACCACGTTTGCTTGTTGAAAAAGTCCTTATACGGTTTAAAGCAATCTCCCAGGCAGTGGTATAAACGATTTCACTCATTTATGGTTGGGATTGAATATAGCAGGAGTCAATATGATAGTTGTGTATACTTCAGAAAATTTCAGGATGGCTCATTTATCTATTTGTTGCTTTATGTTGATGATATGTTGATTGCAGCAAAAGATAGTTCAGAGATTGATAAACTGAAATCACAGTTGAGCACTGAGTTTGAGATGAAAGATTTAGGGGCTGTTAAGAAGATTCTTGGCATGGAGATTCAGCGAGATCGCAGAATTAAGAAATTGTACTTATCTCAGAAAGACTACATCACGAAGGTGTTAGATCGTTTTGGTATGAAGGATGCTAAACCAGTAAGTACTCCTCTTGCTGCTCACTTCAAATTATCAGCTGAATTATCTCCTCAGACAGATGAGGAGGTTAGGTATATGTCAAGTGTTCCCTACTCTAGTGCAGTTGGTAGCCTAATGTATGCTATGATTTGTACTCGTCCAGATATTTCACATGCTATTAGTGTGGTAAGTAGATACTTATCACGTCCAGGTAAAATTCATTGGGAAGCTGTGAAATGGATTTTAAGATACTTGCGAGGTACCTCTGATGTTGGTTTAGAGTTTGGAAGAAATGGCAATACCCTTATAGGGTATGTTGATTCAGACTATGCTGGTGATCTTGATAGGAGGAGGTCATTGACTGGTTATATATTTACTCTTGGAGGTTGTGCAATTAGTTGGAGAGCTACTTTACAGCATACGGTTGCTTTATCTACCACAGAGGCAGAATATATGGCTATTACAGAGGCTGTTAAGGAAGCTATTTGGTTGCGAGGCTTGTTTGGAGAGATCAGCATGGATCATGGAGTTACTGTTGTCCATTGTGATAGTCAGAGTGCTATACACTTGACCAAGGATCAGATGTATCATGAGAGGACGAAGCATATTGATGTTAAGTATCATTTTGTTCGAGACATTGTTGAAGATGGTGACATTAAGGTCTTGAAGATTAGTACTGCAGACAATCCAGCTGACATGTTAACAAAGCCGTTACCACATACCAAGTTCGAACATTGTTTGGACCTGGTTAGTGTTCGATGCATTTGAGCTCTGCATTTGAGAAGAGGGGAAAGTTCACTGTTTGTGCTATATTTGGAGGATTCAAGTCAAGGTGGAGATTTGTTGGGTATGACATGATTCCTTATTGGATTTGGATTTAAGTATTATCTAATTCCTTATTGGATTTGGATTTAGGTATTACCTAAAATCCGTTTTGGTTTAAGGAAAGTTATCTTTCCTAATTATACTCAATTTAGTATTTCCTATCCTATTTGGTTATGAAGTTTCCTATGGCCTATAAATATAGGTGCTAGGATTTTGGGGAAGAGCAATTCAGAGACATTCAGATTCATTCAGAAATATTCTAATAATTCTCTCTCTATCTTGTATTCTTCAAATATTTATTTAGTGGATTTCTTCTATCTTTTCCGTGGTTTTTCCCGATTTGGGTTTCCACGTAAAACCTTGTGTTATTGTCTTTATCTTTCTGCATTGATTTATTGTGTTTGTCATAGTTTGTCATAACATTAACTCTATAAAAACGATTCATCTATTAAAGATTTCAGTAATTTTATCATCTTTAAGGGTTTCTTTGATAACCTAATTGTGACGCCCCCAAAATAGGTTCACACAACCCATTTTGAGTCGCCAATAACATTCTACAAAAATACAAATAAAAATATAAATTTTTCCATTTACAACTAATATTTGTCGTGCAAAATACGACAACACAAAACAAATACATCTTAAATTCTCAATACATTTATTGCCACACTAATAGTAATGTATTGAGATACTCCTATTGTCTTGGACCATCACTCCATTCCCCGGCTAGTCCCCGCTACACTCTATTTTCCTGAAGAGAACAAAGGAAAAGGGTGAGCACAAATAGCCCAGTAGGAAATATCATGACTAAGATAATAAAGAATAAAATTATCTTTAACCTTCAACCGAAATAAATCAGAGATTTAAAGATATTATTTAATAACAACAACTGCAGCGGAACGGACAATCCATTAGAAGAGTCAAGTAGATTATAATATCTACCATCTTCTATAAGTTAAAGGATCACCACCAATATTATATCCCTGTAACACCAATCAATAATTCATGTTCAACAACCTCTCTTTGTACTACATACCAAAGATATTTATTTGTAACACCAATCAACAATTTCAACAGCCTCTCTTTGCACTACGTGCCAAAGATATTTATTTGTAACACCAATCAACTGTTTCAACAGCCTCTCTTTGCACTACGTGCCAAAGATATTTATTTGTAACACCACCGGTCATGATCACACCAAACGCCAGTTCATCTTTGCACTACAGGCCAAAGATATTTTCACCAGAAGCCTTTATCTGTAACGCCAAAGGTCATGATTATACCAATACACAGTTTGGTCAAAATCATATCACACCAGTTTATCTTTGCACTACGTGCCAAAGAGAACTATCACCACAATTTAAGTATGAGGATGATGACAATGATATAAACATAAATACAGTGAGATCAAGGATAAGAAAAGATTTATAATTTAATCAGTGTCGAAAATTGACCAAATTGCCAACACGATGACCAAATTGTGGAGTCAAATTCAAGAATGATATTCAAGAAATAAGTTCAGAATTCAACTATAACGTATAAAACGAAATAGAAAGATTCAGGTGAAAAGATATTAGATGAAGCACAAACTATTAAGCTACTAATTTTCAGGGATTTTCACCATTTAAAAATAAGGTTTTGGAAACAAACAAAGATTTCTTATCATAAATGGAGAAATGTGAAAGAAAAAGATATCCCGTAAAGAGTATAAAAGAAATGATACGTTATACGAGTATAACAGAATATATGAAACTGCAAATGGATTTTCACTCGTCATGCGGCAATCCGCGTAGACAGATTATTTTCACAAAAGATTAATAAGTAATGAATACGAAGGGTTGTTCACCAGGCATGCGTCAATCCGCACGGACAGGTTATACCCACAGATTAATAAGAAACAAATGCAAAGGGATATTCACCAGGTACGACACTCGTACATACAGGTTATTCCCACAGAATAATAAGAAATGAATACAAAAGGATATTCACCAGGCATGCGTCATACCGCACAGACAGGTTATCCCCACAAATTAATATAGAATGAATAACAATCTTTATGAGTATAATTTCACTTACGAACATGAAAGCAAATGATATTATATATGAGTATGAAAGAAATGATATTCCCTACCTTCGCTAACTGGATGTTACTTTCTATGAAGTTTACTAACTTTGAAAAATACTAGTATTCTCGCAAATACTCACAATAGCCTAGCACACTAAGAGAACTCAAAAAATTTAGAGAGAGAGAGAAAGTATAAGCAATGAAGGTGTGAAAATTTCTTAAGCAAACTCTCTCCATTTATAGGAAAATCAAGGTGAGGGCATTTTGGTCTTTTCCCCAACTTTTCTTGGTTTATTACACTTATACCCTTGGCATATTCTTTTTATATCATCCATCCATTTTTTCTTTCATTTATATCATCCATCCATTTTTTCTTCCATTTATATCATCCAACCATTTTTTTCTTCCATTTATATCATCCATCCATTTTTTCTTCCATTATCAAAAGATAATTCCATTATCAAAAAGATAAAACCATTATAAAAAAATAACTCCATTATCACAATAAATCCCTTTTTCTGTATTATTGAGTTAAATGTATTAATATGACAGATAGCATATATTCGCAATACTGACAACTAGATTATTCCTAAGAAAGAGGGGGGCCTTCCATAAAAATGGCGCGCAATTAAATAACCCCTTTCCTTGACAGAATTTATAGACATTGTCAATAATGCTAAAATATCCTATCAAATAATATGAGTTACAGTGTCGTGACAAATAATAAAAATATTATGCAGATGCTACTGTAACAATTATTGAATCAAGATACTGTGCAATTGTTACTTTATCAATTATTGAATCAATAATATAAAACATTATGCGACATCGTGTGCTACTGTGGAATACCGTGTGCTACTGTGGAATAACGCGTTTTACTGTTCTTTTTATTACCGGGTATTTCAACAGTTATCGGTTAAAGTTTTGCCGCCAATTTCTATCACTTTTTATATTCGACAGTTAACCCGTTGTGGGGCTCACTATTGTTGACAATATTGTCATTTCGGCGCCGTCGTACGGTAGCAAATATAATATTCCCCGACAGAAATAATATTTCCCAACAAAAGGAATATTCCCCTACATACCATTTATCAGATAATTTACATATAACACCCTTAACTATCATTTATAACAATTAAGCACTTCACTATTTAGAAAAATAATTATAAAGAAAATAATAAACTTTTATTTCAAAAATTCGGGGTCTTACACTAATTCTGTATTTAACGTTGTAGATAATTAAGTGCTAATTAAGTTAAATAATCTTGTTTGATAACTTAACTCTATCAAATTGTTAGAAAAAAAAATTCAGCTCAGAATAATTTATACAATATTTAATAAGCTGGTCCAACTTATGCACTAAAAACATGGTCTACCTAGATTATTTTAAAATTAATCAACATTTACGTAATAACCTTTAAACAAAATCACGTCATCCGCACAATATCTGACTTACTTATAAAAAACCTACAATACTTATTTCTCACCCCCGCTACTGTCAATCACATCAAAAATTACGAACTTATCATTAAATCTTCTAAGGTGAGAAATAAATATGTGATCAATTCTTTTTCTTTAGTTTTTAATGGGTAGTTAAAATTATTAGTTTTGAAATTGTGATCCTCTTGATTCATATACGCTCTCCTCTCTTAGCACTAAAAAAGCCACAAACACAAACATCATAATTAATATTCTTTCATCTCTTAACACAAAAGAAATCATAAACATAAATTGCATAATCAATACATTCTTATCTTCCAAGAAAAACCCATAATTTGATCATGTAGTTGACATTACTTTCATTGAAATAAAGTAATATACGCAATCTAATTGTGTGTAATCTTGTTATCATCAAGTTCGTTGTTTTCTTCCTAAACCATTAACTTCCCTACCATTAACTTTCATTCCAGTATTTGTTGTAAATTCTATATAAAGAAGGGGAAACGAACTCTTTAATCTCTTCCATAATTTTAGTACATATTAACCCTATAAAAACGATTCATCTATTAAACATTTAAGTAATTTTATCATCTTTAAGGGCTTCTTTGATAGCCTAATTCTGTATTTAACGCTGAAGATAATAAGTGTTAATTAAGTTAAATAATCTTGTTTGATAACAACTTTATCAAATTGTATAAAAAATATAAAAAAAGATTGATTCAGCTCATAATAGTTTACAATATTTAATAAGTTGGCCCAACTTATGCATTAAGAACAAGCTCTGCCTAGATTATTTTAAAATTAAACATTATTTACGTAATAACCTTTAAAAAAACTCACGTCATCCGCACGATATCTGACTTCCTTATAAGAAAAACCTACAATACTTATTTCTCACCATCTCCATTGTCAATCTTATCAAAAACTACCAACTTATCATTAATTCTTCTAAGGTGAGAAATAAATATTTAATCAATTCTTTTTCTTTAGTTTTTCATGGATTGTTAAAATTATTAGTTTTGAAATTGTGATCCTCCTGATTTATATACGCTCTCATCTCTTAACACGAAAAAAGCCATAAACACAAACATTACAATCAATAGGTTTTCATCTCTTAACCCGAAAAAAACATAAACACAAATTGCATAATCAAAACACTTTTATAATTCAGGAAAAGAACCCTTATTTGATCACGTAGATGACATTAATTTCAAAAGAATGAGAGAAATATACGCAATTTAAGTAGGATTATGAAAAATACATGTGTAATTTTGTTATCATCAAGTTCATTGTTTTCCTCCTAAACAATTAACTGCTCTGCCATAAACTCTTTCATTTCCGTTTTTGTTATAAAGTCTATATAAAGAGGAGGAAACAAAGACTTTAATCTCTTCCATAATTTTAGTACTTATTAACACTAAAAAACGGTTCATCTATTAAAGATTTCAGTAATTTTATCATCTTTAAGGTATCTTTGATTACCAAACTCTGCACTTGACGTTGAAGATAATAAATGTTTTAAATTAGCTTGTTTGATAACTTAACTCTTTTAAATTGTAAAATAAAATAATAATAATAATAATCTTTCAACTTATTATAGTTTGTAATTTTTAATTAAGCTCAACTTATGCATTAATGCTGAACATGGTCAACTTAGATTATTTTGAAATTAAACAAATTACATAATAACTTTTAAAAATATTCACGTCATCCGCACGATATCTCATTTCCTTATAGAAAAAAACCTATCGTGCTCAGTCGTTACCACCTGTTATTGTCAATCATACCAAAAACTACAAAATTATCTTTAATTCGTTTGAGTTGGGGAATAAATATGTGATCAATTCTTCTTCTATAGTTTTTAATGGAAAATTAAAATTATTAGTTTTGTAATTGTGATCCTACGGATTCATATACGCTCTCAGCACGAAAAAAGCCATAAACACAAATTATAATCAATATGCCTTCATCTCTTAACATGAAAGAAATCATAAACACAAATTGCATAATAATACACTCTTATCTTCCAAGAAAAAACAATAATTTGATCGTGTAGTTGACATTACTTTCAAAGAAATAGAGTAATATACGCAATCTAAGTGTGTGTAATCTCGTTATCATCAAGTTCGTTGTTTTCTTCGTAAACCATTAATTGCTCTACCATTAACTCTTTCATTTCAGTATTTGTTGTAAAGTTTATATAAAGAGGGGTAAACGAACTCTTCAATCTCTTCCATAATTTTAGTACATATTAACTCTATAAAAACAATTCATTTATTAAAGATTTCAGTAATTTTATCATCTTTAAGGGTTTCTTTGATAACCTAATTCTGTATTTTAACATTGAAGATAATTATGCGTTAATTAAGTTAACTAATCTTGTTTGATAACTCAACTCTACCTAATCGTAAAAAAAATAAAAAAAATCAGCATATAATAATTACAATATTTAATAAGTTGGCCCAACTTATGCACTAAAAACATGGTCTACCTAGATTATTTTAAAATTAAACAACATTTATGTAATAATCTTAAAAAAATTCACGTCATCCGCACGATATCTTACTTCCTTATTAAAAAACATCTACAATACTTATTTCTCACCCCTGCTATTGTCAATCGCATAAAAACTACAAACTTATCATTAATTCTTCTAAGGGGAGAAATAAATATGTGATCAATTCTTCTTCTATAGTTTTTAATGGATAATTAAAATTATTAGTTTTGTTATTGTGATCCTCCTAATTCATATACGCTCTCATCTCTTAGCACGAAAAAAGCCATAAACACAAATCATAATCAATATGCCTTCATCTCTTAACACGAAAGAAATCATAAACACAAATTGCATGATCAATACACTTTTATCTTCCAAGAAAAAACAACAATTTGATCATGTAGTTGACATTACTTTCAAAGAAATAGAGCAATATATGCAATCTAAGTGTGTGTAATCTTGTTATCATTAAGGTCGTTGTTTTCTTCCTAAATCATTAACTGCACTACCATTAACTCTTTCATTTCAATATTTGTTGTAAACTCTATGTAAAGAGGGGGAAACGAACTCTTCAATCTCTTCCATAATTTTAGCACATATTAACTCTACAAAAACGATTCATCTATTAAAGATTTCAGTAATTTTATCATCTTTAAGGGTTTCTTTGATAACCTAATTTTGTATTTAACGCTGAAGATAATTAAGTGTTAGTTATGTTAACTAATCTTGTTTGATAACTTAACTCTATCTAATTGTAAAAATAAAAAAATAAAAAAAATTCAGCCTATAATAATTTACAATATTTAATAAGCTAACCCAACTTATGCAGTAAACACATCGCCTAGATTATTTTAAAATTAAACAACATTTACGTAATAACCTTTAAAAAAATTCACATCCGCTTTACATCTGACTTCCTTATAAAAAAAACATGCAATACTTATTTCTCACCCCCGCTATTGTCAATCGCTTCAAAAACTACGAACTTATCATTAATTCTTCCAAGGTGAGAAATAAATATGTGATCAATTCTTTTTCTTTAGTTTTTAATGGATAGTTAAAATTATTAGTTTTGAAATTGTGATCCTCCTGATTCATATATACTCTCATCTCTTAGCACGAAAAAAGCCACAAACAAAAACATCATAATCAATATTCTTTCATCTCTTAACACGAAAGAAATCATAAACACAAATTGCATAATCAATAAGCTCTTATCTTCCAAGAAAAACCCATAATTTGATCATGTAGTTGACATTAATTTCAAAAAAATAGAGTAACATACGCAATCTAAGTGTGTGTAATCTTGTTATCATCAAGTTCGTTGTTTTCTTCCTAAACCATTAACTGCTCTACCATTAACTTTCATTTCAGTATTTGTTGTAAAGTCTATATAAATAGGGGGAAACGAACTCTTTAATTTCTTCCATAATTTTAGTACATATTAGCTCTATAAAAAGATTCGTCTATTAAAGATTTTAGTATTTTATCATCTTTAAGGGCTTCTTTGATAGCCTAATTCTGTACTTAACGCTGAAGATAATAAGTATTAATTAAGTTAAATAATCTTGTTTGATAACTTAACTTTATCAAATTGTGAAAAAAAGAATTTAATTCAGCTCATAATAGTTTATAATATTTAATAAGTTGGCCCAACTTATGCATTAAGAACATGGTCTGCCTAGATTATTTTAAAATTAAACAAATTTACGTAATAACCTTTAAAAAAATTCACATCATCCGCACGATATCTGACTTCCTTAAAAAAAAAAACCTACAATACTTATTTCTCATTCTCGCTATTGTCAATCGCATCAAAAACTACAAACTTTTCATTAATTCTTTTAAGGTGAGAAATAAATATTTGATCAATTCTTTTTCTTTAGCTTTTAATGGATAATTAGAATTATTAGTTTTGAAAATGTGATTCTCCTGATTTATATACGCCCTCATCTCTTAACACGAAAAAAGCCATAAACACAAACATTATAACCAATATGTTTTCATCTCTTAATACGAAAAAACCATAAATACAAATTGCATAATCAATACATTCTTATCTTTCAGTTAAAAAACCCTTATGTAATCACGTAGATGACATTAATTTCAAAAGAAAGAGAGAAATATACGCAATTTAAGTAGGATTATGAAAAATACATGTGACGAACGAGAATTTTTGAAAATTATTTTAAATATTTATTGATTAAATAAATATTTTTGATGATTTGATTGTTGAATTAATTGATTAATTGATGAATTTGTGGTAGATTAATTTAATTATATGTGTTACATTAATTAGATTAATGTGAAGAATTTTTATATTTAATATATGTATTTAATTGAATTTATTTGATTAAATACATTATTTAAATTAGTATAATGTTATTTCTAATTAATTTAATTATTAATTAGAGATTCAATAATTTGTCATATTTAATAAATGAGAATTTTATTTATATGACTATGTGATTTAATGTAGAATTTTTCTATTTTATATATTTGATTTTATTAAGATTAATTAGTTGATTAAAGTGTGACATGAAACTATATAATAAGCTAATTATTATAATAAACCAAAAGAAGGATTTATAAGGACTTACCAAACGAAGCCTTAGAGGGGGGTTGGAGTCAGTTAACCCATGATGGGATTAACTGACACCCACTCATCAGACCACTAATCAGACTAATTATATTCACGTATTCTTTTATTTTTTTTCTAAGTCTAAATCAGTGAACCAGAGAGAAAAGGAGAGAAAATTTGTGAGAATTTTGAGAATTGAAGAAGGAAATTATTCATCTAGTTGCATAATCTATCACCAAATCAAAGGTAATTCTTAGACTTTAACCTTTAATTTACGTTTTTCTTAATTTTTCTCCATGAATGCATGTCTGAGTTTTCTGTAATTAAGTTATATGGTTAAATTTTTATAGAATGATGATTGAATATTAGAAAGCATGTATAAGCGTCTTTTATATGATGTATATGTGATTTAGAGTAATTAATTCATAAGATTATGCCTTGAATTAGAAGTTCTGAAATTTACAGAGAAACAGAGTTTAAATATGACTTATATGTATGAAAAATTATGCTTGAATTACATGTTAATCGTTAAATTGATAGTTGTTTATGTTTATGCATGTAAAAACGAAAAGAATGAAACTTAAATGGATTGATTTGGTTAAGGAACGAATTTACTGTGATTGATTTCGTTAACTGTATCAATATGTAAATACAGAACATGAACAGTGAAAATTTTAGTTTTAATTGATTATTTAGATTGTCTGTGATGTCAAAATCACTGTTTATGGAATGGGTTTATGATTTCAAACCATATATGATAATTGGGTATGTTTAATTTGATGTACGAATAACAAAATGGGAAATTTTTGGCCTGTTTCTGCGTTCTTCGCGAACTGCAGAAACTGGAATTCGTAATTCTCGCCCCGGCGAGAATTTTGTGAAGCAATTCCTCGCCCCGGCGAGGAGCTCGCCCCGGCGAGAATTTTGTGAAGAAATTCCTCGCCCCGGCGAGGAGCTCGCCCCGGCGAGAATTTTGTGAAGAAATTCCTCGCCCCGGCGAGAGCTCGCCTCGGCGTGAGTTTTGTGAAGGTTTTTTCTCGCCCCGGCGGGAACTTAAAAAAAAAAAAAAAAAAAAAAAAAAAAAAAAAAAAAAAAAAAAAAAAAGAGTAAAAAAGACGAGAGTAGAAATTTTATTCTTTCTTTGTGATCATGGTATGAAATCGTGGTTATACCTAAAGCTTAGGCTAATCTATAAAATGAATGTTAAAATTACTGTGAAAAGTGGTAGCATAAGCCCATTGATTGTTTGGGTCAACTGAGCTATTGAGATTAAATGAGAATGAGTTTTGACGTGTTTATAATACTGTAACTAATTATTGTTACTGTTTTATAAACGGAATGTATAGGTTGATTAGAGAAACGTGAGTCTTAAATTTTTTAGTCTACGCACGAGGCAAGTATCTTATCCTTACTTTTACGATTACGCAAGTTTCTAAATTTCATTATCATAAAATACAAGCTTCATAATGCTATTATTTCTTGAGCAAGTTATTGTTTCTTTTCCATTCAATTTTATGGATTCAATGAGACGTTTTTATTTTCCTCTTTGTAATGCTTCAGTTATATAGAACGTATTCAATCGTACCTTTTGTGAGATTTAGTTTTTGATTCTCGAATTACACCTTTTGAACCTTGATTGACTAGCGACCCTTTTTGATTCGACTAGCCCATAGTTGATGAGCGTTCTAAATTCTAGAAACGTTATTGAAGTAAATCCAAACCAAACTTCCTTTGGTGCGGACTCCGATGTCAAACTGAGATGAACAACCCTTATACAGGGGATATTATTTATGCGTTAGCGTTAAGATGTTGTGCACATACATGGTACAAAGGGCTGATCCCCCTGAGTACGAGAAGAAAGGTCCATATAGTCTTACGACTGTTAAAGGTTTAAAGTAGAAATACTTGATAACCTGGGACATAGTTCGTGGTCTTAAGACCCTCAGATGTTCTTTTGAATCTTGTTTTACATTCTTGACTCGAAAGCTAAATCTTCAATTATTCGATATCCGTTGATTATTTCGCATGTTATTATTATTGTTGTTGTTATACTTGCTGGGCAATCATTGCTCACCCTCCCTTGCTTAATAACACTGCAGCTTAGTTTGAAAGAACTGACGAGCCATCTACTAGTAAGGGCAAAGGAAAAGCAAACAAGTGATGAAGACTTGTTGTATTTGCTTTATTGTTGTTTCTGTAATAGACTTGATTTATGTTTTCCGCACTGATGTTTAATTAAGGTTAGATAACCTGGGATTTGTTTATGAATGATGTTGTAACCCTCTAATGGGAGATTTCTATTTCTATTTAAGTATTTTCATTTATATCTGAATGGGTAGTTAGATGTGATGTGATGTTTTTGGATTGTGAACACCAAATCCTGAGGAAATGAAGTACCCGGATTTGGGGGTGTCACAATACATGTGTAATTTTGTTATCATCAAGTTCATTGTTTTCCTCCTAAACCATTAATTGCTCTGTCATTAACTCTTTCATTTCAGTATTTGTTGTAAAGTCTATATAAAGAGGAGGAAACAAAAACTTTAATCTCTCGCATAATTTTAGTACTTATTAACACTATAAAAACGGTTCATTTATTAAAGATTTCAGTGATTTTATCATCTTTAAGGGCTTCTTTAATTAATAACCTAATTCTGCACTTAACACTAAAGATAATGAATGTTAAGTTAAATAAGCTTGTTTGATAACTTGACTCTATCAAATTGTCAGAAATAAAAAATAAAAAAATCTTGCAGCTCATTATAGTTTACAATTGTTAATTAAGCCTAACTTATGCATTAATGTTGAACATGATGAGCCTATATTATTTTAAAATTAAACAACAATTACGTAATAACCTTTAAGGCACATTATCCGCCCAGTATCCCACTTCTTTATTGGGAAAAAAAAACTACATTGCTCAGTTCTCACAACCCGCTATTGTCAATCACATCAAAAACTACAAACCCATCATTAATTCATCTAAGGTGAGGAATATTTTGTGATCAATTCTTTTTGTTTAGTTTTTAATGGATAGTTAAAATTATTTGTTTTGAATTTGTGATCCTCCTCATTCATATACACTCTCATCTCTTTAACATGAAAAAAGCCATAAACACAAATATCATAATCAATATGCTTTCATCTCTTAACACGAAAAACACCATAAACACAAATTGCATAAGCAATACACTCTTATCTTTCAAGAAAAAATCCTAATTTGATAATGTAGTCGATATTACTTACAAAAGTAGGAAACTAATATACGTAATCTAAGTAAGATTATGAAAAATTCATGTGTAATCTTGTTATCATCAAGTTCATTGTTTTCTTCCTAAATCATTAACTCTTTGCCATTAACTCTTTCATTTCGGTATTTGTTGTAAAGTCTATATAAAGAGGGGGGGAAAGAACTCTTTAATCTCCGATCATAATAGTTTACAATTTTAATTCAGCCCTTATGCATTAATGCTGAATATGGTCAACATAAATTAATTTAAAATTAAACAAACAATTACGTAATAACCTTTAAAAAAATTCACGTCATTCGCATGGTATCTGGTTTCCTTATAGAAAAAAACCTACAGTGCTTAGTTCTCAGTCCCACTATTGTCAATCACATCAAAAACTACAAACCTATCATAATTCTTCTAAGGTGAGGAATAAATATGTGATCAATTCATTTTTTTAGGTTTTTTAATGGATAGTTAAAATTATTAGTTTAGAAATTGTGATCCTCCTAATTGTCGACGCCGGGAGGAATCGCTTATGCAATGATTATTACCCTTTCCAATTTTAGCCTTTTCATTAGATGATTTTTTGGAAAAGGTCGGCATTAATGTCGACGGGGTTTTCAAAGATTGTTTTTTATGATGAGCCAATTTAACCAGAGTCGCCAGTTGGTATATTTGAAATGGATGTACCAACTCATCCGAGTTTCGTTTTCGTAAATCGCTGGCTCATATGTGACTCCGAGATAATTGGTCTGCGAATCGAGATTCATAGAGTTCGGGGACTTGCTTAAGTAAGGGGAAGGTGTTAGGCACCCCTCGACTTTCGTGAAACACGGTTACCGCAATCTTGATGCTTTTCCTATCCTTTAATTCATGAAGTGTGTGTGTGTGCGCGCGTATGTGTGTGTGTGCCTATGTGAGTGTTGTGGTGAGTTTGTATGAAAGAATCATTTGGATTTTAGGGGAAATCGTGTTTTCCTTTTGGAGAATGCCTTAGAATGTCCATCGGCTTAAACGGGAAAGCTTTATGAGAAAGGTTTGATTTTAATCGTCAAAAACTATGAGATTTTCCTTAGGTGTCGTTTTGACAAAACAACAGTTTTAAACCTTCGTCAAAATAGGAATCGAGATCTATACGTTGCCTTCGTAACTCAAATGATGGGCAATTTCTAGAATCTCTTTCACCCTATGTATCAAGGTTTAACAAAACGTTTATTTATTTTATAAAACCATTTTTTGTGACCTTCTTTATCCTCCTCGTTTAATAGGAACCGACATTCATTAACACTTCCAATTTTTTAGCTACGTGATGCTAACCCCCTAGTTTGCTTGATTTTAAGGAAAAAAACCTTCATCGTTTAATCTTTGAAATCATTTTTCGTGTCACAAAATCCAATCAAGCATAAACACGCGTCGGGGCTATTCATGGGCATGTAAGCCATCAAAATAAACCCCGAACGCCAACAATCGCATACTTTCACTATGACGGGGCCTTAAACACGATTCTCGCCTTGGCGTCGTTTTAAGGCCCCACGATTACATATTTACAATGACGAACGCATCTACCCGATTACATATATCCAAAAATATCCATCATCGGATTTGGACCACGGGGTCGCGCTCCTAGGCTCACATTCGAACTTGTTACACAATCGCAAAATGGATACAACGTAAATAAACAACCATGGGATGCCTAATGCTCTAGGATACCTTACAATGATAATTGAAATACACTACGAATGACCCATTACCGTAATAGCTAAAATTTGCACGAAAACAGACATCATCGGGCTATTAGGGGGAATTTCCTTTCGATGAGACCCTCACTAATAGTCCCTAATCCATGGTTTCACAATAACATGCAAGAAAGCTACATTCAAGATAATTCGGATAACAAAAAGCTTGGCAAAAAAAATGGTATAAAAAAATGCTAAAACAAAGGATTTTTCACCTTGCAAATAATCCCCCCAATATGTATGAATTTGTGTATTGAGTAGAGTAGAAAATATGAGGTGTAATCACACAAAATGGGTACAATTTCTCACCATTTCTCACTCATTTCTCTCTTAATTTTTGCTATTTTCTTGCTGTTTTTCTTCTTCTCCCGAACTGCTCCAGCTGCTGGATCCTCTTTCTTTCTTCTTGTATGCGAACTGGCCTAATAAGGCACAACCAAGGGCAGCCGCAGATCAATCTGTGGCTGGCCGCAGATTGATCTGCGGTTGGCCCTTAGTTCTCCCCCCAGCCGTGCTCGAGTCCCGTGCGCTGTGAGTCTCGTGTTGTCTCGAGTTCCGTCCTTGGCCGCAGATTGATCTGCGGTTGACAGTGCTGATTTTCTCGTTTTTCGTGTCTCGTCTCGATTTTCGTGTCGTACCATTGGTTTCCGCTGACGGATTTGTGTTCTGCAGTCTGGGAACCGTCGGAAAACGTGCCACGTAATCCGGGTAAGCGCAGTGATCAGTAACTGACTCTCGACATTCGCTTGTTGTTGTGTCGGCTTCAATCTCATCCCGTCGTGGTGGCTTTGAGGGTTCGTCTTTATGTCCACCTTTTATTCTCGTGTGCCGGGTCAATTGATGGTTTTGCCCTCCTGTCAGGGTTAGTATAGGAAATGCAAAATTCGGGTGTCTACAGCTGCCCCTCTTTATCATGTTTATGAAATGATAAATGAAATTAACAGGATAAAGAATAGACACTCGATGCATGAATGACAGTGCACAAGAATGACCATACATACGTGATGCAACACATATAATTTATGGTGCAACACAAGAGGCAAAGCATGCAAAACATTCTTGAGGGTGTCAATGCCTCACGCCATCGTCTTGTCCGCGCTGGGTTTCGTATCCGGTCGCTCGTCTTGTAATCACCGGATATCGTCGCCGGTTGATTGTCTTGTCGGGGCCGTGTATCGTCGCCGGTCACCCATCTCGTAACCGCCGGATATCGTCGCCGGTCGATTGTTTGGATCTCAGCCCTTCCCAAGGTGTTAGTTGTTTGGATCTCAGCCCTTCCCAGGGTGTTAGTGGTTTGGATATCATCCCTTCCTAGGGTGTTAGTGTTTGGATATCAGCCCTTCCCAAGGTGTTAGTTGTTTGGATATCAACCCTTCCCAGGGTGTTAGTGTTTGTATATCAGCCCTTCCCAAGGTGTTAGTGTTTGGATATCAGCCCTTCCCAGGGTGTTAGTGTTTGGATATCAGCCCTTCCCAAGGTGTTGGTTGTTTGGATATCAGCCATTCCCAAGGTGTTAGTGTTTGGATCTCAGCCCTTCCCAGGGTGTTAGTTTTTTTTGGATCTGAGCCCTTCCCAGGGTGTTGGTTTTTTTGGATCTCAGCCCTTCCCAGGGTGTTGGTTTTTTTGGATCTTAGCCCTTCCCAGGGTGTTGGTTTTTTTGGATCTTAGCCCTTCCCAGGGTGTTGGTTTTTTTGGATCTTAGCCTTTCCCAGAGTGTTGGTTTTTGGATCTCAGCCCTTCCCAGGGTGTTGGTTTTTTTTTGGATCTTAGCCCTTCCTAGGGTGTTGGTTTTTTTTTGGATCTTAGCCCTTCCCAGGGTGTTGGTTTTTTTGGATCTTAGCCCTTCCCAGGGTGTTAGTTTTTTTGGATCTTAGCCCTTCCCAGGGTGTTGGTTTTTTGGATCTCAGCCCTTCCCAGGGTGTTGGTTTTTTTTTTGGATCGTAGCCCTTCCCAGGGTGTTGGTTTTTTTTTGATCTTAGCCCTTCCCAGGGTGTTGGTTTTTTTGGATCTTAGCCCTTCCCAGGGTGTTGGTTTTTTGGATCTCAGCCCTTCCCAGGGTGCTCACCATCTTGTTGTGGTTTGCTTGGATGCCTTCCCAGGTATGCTCACCACCTTGTTGTGGTTTGCTTGGATGCCTTCCCAGGTTTCTACCGGGTCTTGCCCCGACAGACCGATTCGTCGTGTTCCACGTCTGAGTTATTCAGAATCTTGTATTTTATTTTCACATAACGAGTCGTGTATGATGCATGCTTTTTATTCATGGATAGAGAATGACCCCTGTACAGTCTTTTTGATACTATTTTCCACAGGTGTCGTCGCCAGGTGTCGTGGTATGCTTGGATCTCGGTCCGCCCATAGGATTGGTTGGCGGCTCCTCCGCTGATTGGACGGTTCGTCACCGGCGACAGAGATATTGCAGATGATCTTCCGGAACGTTCCTGATCCTTATTATTCTTTCCAGTGTCGGCGGGCTTTGCGGAGGGTATTCTGAGCTATTCGGTCTCTGTCCGTTCTGGTGTTCACGCATCTGCTTATGTGCAATGCTTGGTTTGAGTCAAATTTGGGGTATTTGATGACTCTCGAATGATTTTCACAAATGATACCATCCAGAGGTATTTACTCCCCATGAGTCTACAAAGATGACGTCCGGAGATGATTTTGAAGGCTTTGATACCCCCGCCCATATTCCTTATTCCATCTCAGCTGATTTTGCCCCTAGTCGGATTACCGAGGAAAGCCGGATCCGACTGACCTCGATTACTACCGAGGCTGAGAGGTATGCTGCTCTTGTTGAGAGAGATGCTGCTATTCTGGCCAGGGATGTTGCTCATGCTGATAGAGACGCCATTGTATTGCAGACTAAGGCAATTATAGATGCTCACTCTGAGACCGTTAGCCGAACCACTGCTTTATTGGATCGCGTCGACATGATGGGGCAGCAGATTACAGGGAATGCCGATGCCTCTGATCTATCCACCACTTTATCCATCCTGCTTCGATTGGTTTTAGATTTGTAGATCATTTTATTTCCTGCATAGACTATGTCAGTTTCATCGGTTATCAAAAGAGAAACCTTGTAATAAAATGACTTATTTATATAGACAGGTATTTAAATTTAGTCGTTTTCCCCTTTTTGTCGTATCGTTGCCTTTCATTGGACCCTCATTTTATCCAGCTAACCATGATTTTGATATCTCGCCTTTTTTCTCTTCTCAAGTCTTGATGGGGATTTGTCAGATATTGCCGCACCTCCTGTCGATTTCATCGGCTGAGTCTTAGATTTGGGCTAACTGCTTGGTTGGGTTAGGGTTAGGTCAATTGAGGTGAAGCTGATCAGGTGGCTGGTTTCGGAAAAGTTTCGAGGGTATAGGAAGGTTTTACTGGCTATTGGGAATCGGTTTGATAGAAGAAAGTGTTATTTTGTAAGGAATGGGACCGTGCCATGATGGCTGCCTACGTACCCCCACAAGTCGGAAGATCAGGTCCTACGTAGTTCGTTCTCCAAAACAGGGGGAGAGAAATGACGATTTTTTTTATGCATAGAACCGCTTCACCGAGTCAGAATTTAGGGGCTGGGGGAACACCTCCCCATCCATTTCTGGCAGTATGAGGGCTCCTCCGGACAGCACTTTCTTAATCACAAAAGGCCCCTCCCAGTTCGGGGCAAACTTCCCTTTGGCTTCGTCTTGACAAGGCATTACTCTCTTTAACACTAGGTCATTTTCTTTGAATTTTTGAGGTCTTATCTTCTTGTCGTATGATCGAGAGATCCTTTGCTGATATAACTGACCGTGCAACACAGCGGCCACCCTCCTTTCATCAATTAGGGCCAATTGGTCATACCGACTTTGCATCCAATCCTCCTCGTTTATTTGAGCATCAATCAAGATTCTGAGGGACGCCATCTCAACCTCAACTGGCAGAACCGCCTCCATTCCGTATACCAGAGCGTACGGGGTTGCCCCTGTAGAAGTACGTACCGACGTTCTGTACGCCAGCAAGGTGAGAGGTAGCAGATCCGGCCATCCCCGATGATTAGCAGACATTTTCGCCATGATCTTCTTGATATTCTTATTTGCAGCCTCCACTGCCCCCATTCATCTTAGGACGGTAAATGACCGAATTGAGGTGTTTGATCTTAAACTGGTCGCATAATTCCTTCATGAGGGCATTGTTCAAATTCTTGGCATTGTCGGAGACTAAAACCTCAGGTTGCCCGTATCGGCAAATGACATTATTCTTGATGAAACCGACGATGATCTCCTGAGTTACTTTGGGGAAGGAAGCTGCTTCTACCCATTTAGTGAAGTAATCGATCATGACGAATATAAATCGATGGCCGTTGCTTGCCTTGGGCTCTATTGGTCCGATCACATCCATACCCCACATTGAGAATGGCCAAGGGGAGGTCATACAGTGCAGTTCATTGGGAGGCGCATGGATAACATTACCGTGCGCCTGACATTGGTAACACCGTTTGACGTGATCATCACAGTCGGCTTTCAGCGTCAACCAGTAATGCCCCGTTCTCAAGATCTTCTTGGCCAGCATCGGCCCACTCATGTGTGGCCCACACATCCCACCATGTATTTCGTCCATAATCTTTTGGGTCTGCGTTTCATTTACACATCGTAGCAATCCCAAATTGGCATCCCTCTTGTATAGTGAATCTCTGCTCAGATAAAATTTCATTGCCATCTTTTGAATTCTCAACCTCTCCGCTCGGCTGGCTTGGTCGGGAATGGATCTATCCCTCAGATATTCCCTTATGTCGTGATACCAAGGCTGCTTTGGCAGAACCCCCTCGTCTGATAGTACTGCCACATGCTCTTCGTATGCCGGGGCGTTCTGCACTGCTATCTCAATCTGTGGAACGTCCCTGCTCTTGATTGTGTGGACTAGAGAAGCTAAAGTCGCCAATGCATCGGCGAAATCATTCCGTCCCCGGGGGATATGTCGAAAAGTGATATCTTCGAACTCTTGCATCAGTTGGATAACATAACGGTGGTATGGAAGCAACCGGATCTCTTTAGTGCTGTACACCCCGATCGCTTGTCTGATTACCAGCTCCGAATCCCCGAACACCGCTAACCTTTTCACCCCCATATCGCGAGCCAAACGGAGTCCCAATATACATCCCTCATACTCAGCTGTGTTGTTCGAGTTACTGAACTGCAATTTAGTGGCAACGGGATATTGCTCTCCTGTGATAGAGACCAGGACTGCTCCGGCTCCTGCCCCCTCCGCATTCATGGCACCATCAAAATACAATTTCCAGAACTGTCCCTCGTCATCTCCTCTCGCGTGCAAGATCCAGAATACATCTTCGCCCGGCAAAGGAGTGTCTAAAGGCTCCATTCCCCCTGGTGGTGTTTCTGACAACTGATCTGCAATTCACTGCCCTTTCATGGCTTTTTGCGTCACGTACACGATGTCGAACTGCTGTAATATTAACTGCCACCTTGATAATCGACAGTTCAGCATGGATCTTTCAAAGATATACTTCAGGGGATCCATCCTTGATATCAGGTACGTGGTGTGCCCATGGAGATAATGCTGTAATCTCATTACAGCCCACGCCAAAGCACAACAGGTCCTTTCGATAGGGGTGTAATTCTGTTCACATCGGCTAAATCTCTTGCTGAGGTAATAAATGGCCTGCTCTTTGCCTGATTCATTCTTCTGCCCCAGCATACAACCCATCGCAATGTCATTGACTGATATATACATAAACAGAGGGATTCCCATCCTTCGGGGGTACCAGCACTGGTGCTTCCGTTAGCTGCTTCTTAATGACCTGAAAGGCTTCCTGACATTGCTCATTCCATTCTTGGGAGACATCTTTTCTTAACAGTTTGAAAATTGGCTCGCACGTGGTTGTCAAATGGGATATGAAGCGGCTGATGAAATTTATTCTTCCCAGAAATCCTCTTATCTCCTTTTCAGTGTGGGGTGTCGGCATATCCACAATGGCCTTAATCTTGGCCGGATCCAACTCGATGCCACGATCACTAACCAGGAATCCCAAGAGTTTTCCCGATTGCACTCCGAAAGCACACTTTGCCGGATTGAGCCTTAAATTGTATTTTCTGAGCCGGTCAAATAGCTTTTGGAGATAGGTCACATGATCAGATTCTATCTTTGACTTCACGATAATGTCATCCACGTAGACCTCTATCTCCTTGTGCATCATATCGTGGAACAGGGCCATCATAGCTCTTTGATAAGTAGCCCCTGCATTTGTGAGACCGAAAGCCAACCGTCTATAGCAGAAAGTGCCTCAAGGGGTGATGAAGGCTGTTTTCTCCCGGTCCTCCTCTGCCACCATTATCTGATGATACCCCGCAGAGCAATCAACGAAAGAGTACATCTCGTATTGGGCTGTGTTATCCACCAATATGTGTATAAAAGGTACTGGGAAATTATCCTTGAGACTGGCCTTGTTCAGATCTCTATAGTCAACACATACCCTCACCTTTCCTCCAGGCTTAGCCACTGGGACTACATTGGACAGCCATTCTGGGTAGGTGGACACCATGATGATTCCAGCCCTAAACTGTTTGATCTCCTCCTTTACCTTCAAGCTCCATTCCGGTTTTAGCTTTCTTAGTTTTTGCTTGATAGCCTTGAAACCCTCTTTGATGGGCAGCTAGTGTACCACAATGTCGGTGGATAATCTGATCATGTCCTCATGAGACCAGGCGAACACATCCTCATACTGGCGTAGCAACTTGGTCATTTCTACTTTCTGGTTAGGGGTCAGGTCTGTCCCTATATTGAGCTCTTTGGGTTGGTCAGGGGTTCCGATATTTATGGTGACGATTTGGTCTAAGTTGGGTTTGGGTTTATCCTCGACCCATCCTTTGATCTCGTCAGGCACGTCATCGTAATCTGTTTCGTCCTGCTCAATGCCCATTAAATCGAAATTCAGCTCAATATCAAAATCATAGTCATCATTCAAATTTGAGGGGTCGTTTGTTAAGCAAAGAATACTCAAATTGGTACACCTGACATTGAAACAAAATACTGTCATATATATAATTCATCTTTCCACAATGATCGCTCTTAAAATAACATGACAAACTAACATAGTTATGCAAAATATAAAATCAAGAACCAAAACTGGTAGACATTCATCCCCCACTCTCCGGGGTCTATCACCCCGACACCGTGTTTTACCCTTGTCTGGATATTATTGGCTCCACCGTCCAGTTATCGGTGGTCAGATCAGCCGGGATGCGACATATGACAGGCGGCTGCGCACCAGAGACTTCCTTGACGACTACCGCCACATCGTATCTGTCCTCCCTCATAGCCTTGTTAGGGATAACTAACCCTGCCCAATCGATGACAGGCATACTCTGTTTGGCTCCCGACGTTGTGGCCGTATCCTTCCCCTCTCCAATGTTTATTGATGGTCCAGAGACATAGCATTTGGTTTCGAACTGCTGCATGACCTCCCGCAGGAAACTCTTCCTTTTGACTGACTCATCATCCGCAGGAGTCAATTCTTTACCTTCTAATTCGGACACGGGCTTGCCCGTCCCTTGTTCATTGTGGACTTTCGGCATTAGGATTCCGGTCGATCGAAATGGGGTTTCCCTTTGCGAGTGGTTCCGCTCTATGCTTCCATGATATCCCAACCCTACCCTACCTGTCTGGTTGGGCAGTTGAATAGGCGTGGAAATTCCTTGGCTGTCTTTTCCCAACCCCTGCCCAGGTTGAAACTTCATCTTTATCATTTCTCTAGTAACGAAGGTGAGCTCAGGGGAGGCTTTGGATTTTATGGTTGGAGCTCCCAGACCTCTATAGTGGGGAGTGCTGATTTCCAGTGCTTGAAAACTGGCAGGTGCCGCGGATTCATCCACGTTGATTACTGGCAGACCATTCTTGGACGGGAAAGGGTCATTACGCTCTGTGGAGATTGTTACCAGATTCCCGCTGACGATGAACTTGATTTGTTGGTGTAGTGTAGAGGGAACTGCCCCGGCCATATGTATCCATGGTCTTCCCAATAACATGTTATAACTGGCCGAGATATCCAGGACCTGAAAGGAAATATCGAAAGTACACGGCCCTATCTCCACGGGCAACTTTATTTCTCCCATTGTATCCTTCCGGGATCCATCGAAGGCTCGCACCACCACATGACTGGCCCGCAAGCGCTTGGGATTGATGTTCATTTTCCTCAGCGTACTGAGGGGACAAATATTCAGTGCTGATCCCCCATCAATCAGCACCCCATTCATGACATACCCTGATGAGATCACTGCGATGTGCAGCGGTCTCCGATGCCCCCTTCCCTCTTTCGAGATATCATCATCTGTGAATGATAGCACATTGTTCTCTAGCCGATGGTCCACTAGGCGGCCGAAACTTTCTTGGCTAATTGTCTTGGGAATGTGAGCCTCCCCTAGGACTTTGGCCAAGATTCTGCAGTGGTCACTGGATGATAACACCAAATCCATGATCGACGTTAGAGTCGATTCCTCGCTCACCGTCTTGATCCCCCTTACTTCCGGATGATCCATCTTTTCCAAGAACTCCACGGCTTTCTCCTGGGATATCCTCTCGTTCTCCTTTCTCTTACACTTGAGGACTCTTCCTGGAAGATACAAGGAATTCCCCTTTGATGCTACGGAAGCACAACTGGCCGCCTCCTCTAATACGCCCCCGTAGTTCCACGGTACTGTTTTTAGATTGCAAATAGGGATCTGTGGTCTTGCTGCGATGATGAGAGGTTTTGGAGCCGCTAACTTGATAGGCCCCCCTGTGATACTCCGGCTCGCACTCGTCAACCTAACCGGTGCCCCTTGCATATTCTCCTAACTACCCGTCATGCCAACCATCTCATCAATCCTTTTCATATAATCTCGCCTTGGCGGTCCTTCGGTTTCGATGGCTTCCACCATATTGACCCCTCCCCCATCATGCTTCGGTAGGGGATTGATTTTAACATTTGGCGGCTCGGGCTGTTCCACCACGATTTCCCCGCTATCAATCAGGTTTTGAATTATGTGTTTCAGCGTCCAACATTCCTGAGTGTCATGACCCGGGGAACCCGAATGATATGCACACATTTTACTAGGGTCAAATTTTCTTCCCTTCGGGTTACTTGGAGATGCCAAATCGACAATCTTCCTCTGTGATATCAATATTGCCAAAATCTGCTCAAGAGGATCCCCAAGCGGGGTGAATACCCGCTTTTGTGTGCTCTCAAACCTCCTTCGTCCGTCCGTTCTGGGATTATCAAAATTAGGTTTCCGGGGCGGCACAAATCTCTGTATTTGTACAGGAGGTATATTCTCCACTTTCCTGGATGATCCCTGCAGTACGAGAGAGACATCTTCCTCTTTTCGCTTTTGGGGCCTGCGGGAAGTACTGCCATAATTCCCACTTTGGATTTGTTCCGCAGCCGTTTCAAGAGCTGTGAAGTCCCGGATTTTACCAGATTTCAACCCCATATCCACCATTTCTCCGTGTTTTATCATCTCGGCGAAAGGTCTTCCAATCCCCGATATGACCCGCTCATAATAAGGTGCTTCCTGTATATCCACGAAGGTCATCACCATCTCTGACTCACTCATTGGAGGATTCACTTGTGCGGCCATACCCCTCCATCGTTGGGCATAGTCCCTGAAGGTTTCCCTTGGTTGCTTCTTGATTTTTGTCATTTGATATCTATCAGGGGCCATCTGTGCCTGAAAGCTATACTGTGTCAAGAAGGTATGGGCCAGCTCCTCCCAATTATGAATCCGGGCATTATCGAGACGGGCATACCAGATCCTCGCCTCCCCCGTCAGGCTTTTCTGGAATAATTGCATCCTTAGTCCTTCGTCTTCCGCATAGGACCCCAGTTCTCCAATATATATTTTCAGGTGAGTGTAAGGATCCCCTTTCCCATTGTATTTCTCAAATTCGGGGATCTTAAATTTCTCTGGATATCTGGTTCCGGGGAAGACACACAAATCTGCATAATTAACCCTACCCAGGGAGCCTATGCCTTTTAGAGATTGGATGGTCTCCTCCATCTGCTTCATTTTCCTGCGAAGGTCATCAGTATCTCCCTCCTCTGGAATCGTGATTACTGTCTTGTTGAGGGCAAGAATGACCTTTGGGAGGACCGGCTCGTCCTTAAGCTGATGTTGGTTATTTTTAAATAGGATTGCGTCATCCTTAGGAGGATTCTGGTCACCCCCTGGCGGTGGTACATTATGCGGTCCCTGGTTTGGCGGATCCTGTCTGATTAGGAACTGCTCTTTTAGCATTGTGGCCATTTCCATCATCTGCTTTTTAAAGTCATCAAACTCTTCCCGAGATATGGAACTATGATTGGGGAACTCAGCCATTTCAGAGGTAGAGACCTGGGCCTTTTTAGACTGCAAACGTGTTTGAGGAGCAATCCTACAGGGGAAAACGGTTTAAAGTTTAGTCTAGGGAAATGAGAGACGTGGATGCATGCTCAAACTGTAAATTTTATGTTTTTAGGGTCTTTTAATCTTTCCCTGCAAAACCAAATGTCAGCAGTCTTTTATTGCAATAATCAATGCTAGACGCGAATTAGGAAGTTTTCCCAGCTGTTCCCTGCAAACATAGAGGTCAGTACCTTCTTTTAGCAACAGGGGATGTAAATGATATTGCATTGGATCATGACATTTAATACGCGTAAACGTAAAAGGGCATGAAGAGACTTTTCCGGCGTTGGGTTAATCTGAGGCTGACCTATCCTAAGGTTACTCTCACGGGCTTTTCGGCATGAAGGTCCCCAAATCTTCGCAATCTACTCGTCTGAAACCTTTCGATTGGAGCGGATTTGGGTGGTGCATTTCCTGAGCCATCTCCGGGGAGCAGCCCCTTCGAGTCCAGTAATAAGCAACCGACAAGTTCGCCTCAGGAGGAGGTACTCTCTCAACATACATTCACATTCATCGTCCTCACCACATGCAAATGATTACTTTGAAGTAAAGAGAAACCCATTCAATCATTCATTCATTGGACAACAACACACATTTACACAACAATAAATAAAAGACGTCAAAATGTCGTACGCACATACACATTTATAAATTTTAAAGGATAGGATAGCATCAAGATTTGAATGCGGCTTAAACCCTCTAAAGTCCCCAGCGGAGTCGCCAGCTGTCGACGCCGGGAGGAATCGCTTATGCAATGATTATTACCCTTTCCAAGTTTAGCCTTTTCATTAGATGATTTTTTGGAAAAGGTCGGCATTAATGTCGACGGGATTTTCAAAGATTGTTTTTTACCAGAGTCGCCAGTTGGTATATTTGAAATGGATGTACCAACTCATCCGAGTTTCGTTTTCGTAAATCGCTGGCTCATATGTGACTCCGAGTTAATTGGTCTGCGAATCGAGATTCATAGAGTTCAGGGGCTTGCTTAAGTGAGGGGAAGGTGTTAGGCACCCCTCGACTTCCGTGAAACACGGTTACCGCAATCTTGATGCTTTTCCTATCCTTTAATTCATGAAGTGTGTGTGTGTGCGCGCGTATGTGTGTGTGTGTGTGCCTATGTGAGTGTTGTGGTGAGTTTGTATGAAAGAATCATTTGGATTTTAGGGGAAATCGTGTTTTCCTTTTGGAGAATGCCTTAGAATGTCCATCGGCTTAAACGGGAAAGCTTTATGAGAAAGGTTTGATTTTAATCGTCAAAAACTATGAGATTTTCCTTAGGTGTCATTTTGACAAAATAAGAGTTTTAAACCTTCGTCAAAATAGGAATCGAGATCTATACGTTGCTTTTATGAATGATGGTCAATTTCTAGGATCTCTTTCACCCTATGTATCAAGGTTTAATAAAACGTTTATTTATTTTATAAAACCATTTTTTGTGACATTTGAAAACGACCTTCTTTAGCCTTCTCGTTTAATAGGAACCGACATTCATTAACACTTCCAATTTTTTAGCTACGTGATGCTAACCCCCTAGTTTGCTTGATTTTAATGAAAAAAACCTTCATCGTTTAATCTTTGAAATCATTTTTCGTGTCACAAAATCCAATCAAGCATAAACACGCGTCGGGGCTATTCATGGGCATGTAAGCCATCAAAATAAACCCCGAACGCCAACAATCGCATATTTTCACTATAACGGGGCCTTAAACACGATTCTCGCCTTGGCGTCGTTTTAAGGCCCCACGATTACATATTTACAATGACGAACGCATCTACCCGATTACATATATCCAAAAATGTCCATCATCGGATTTGGACCACGGGGTCGCGCTCCTAGGCTCACATCCGAACTTGTTACACAATCGCAAAATGGATACAACGTAAATAAACAACCATGGGACGCCTAATGCTCTAGGATACCTTACAATGACAATTGAAATACACTACGAATGACCCATTACCGTAATAGCTAAAATTTGCACGAAAACGGACATCATCTGGCTATTAGGGGGGATTTCCTTCCGATGAGACCCTCACTAATAGTCCCTAATCCATGGTTTCACAATAACATGCAAGAAAGCTACATTCAAGATAATTCGGATAACAAAAAGCTTGGCAAAAAAAATGGTATAACAAAATGCTAAAACAAAGGATTTTTCACTTTGCAAATAATCCCCCCAATATGTATGAATTTGTGTATTGAGTAGAGTAGAAAATATGAGGTGTAATCACACAAAATGGGTACAATTTCTCACTATTTCTCACTCCTTTCTCTCTTAATTTTTGCTGTTTTCTTGTTGTTTTTCTTCTTCTCCCGAACTACTCCAGCTGCTGGATCCTCTTTCTTTCTTCCTGTATGCGAACTGGCCTAATAAGGCACAGCCAAGGGCAGCCGCAGATCAATCTGTGGCTGGCCGTAGATTGATCTGCAGCTGGCCCTTAGTTCTCCCCCCAGCCGTGCTCGAGTCCTGTGCACTTCGAGTCCCGTGTTGTCTCGAGTTCCGTCCTTGGCCGCGGATTGATCTGCGGCTGACTGTGCTGATTTTCTCGTTTTCCGTGCCTCGTCTCGATTTTCGTGTCGTACCGTTGGTTTCCGCTGACGGATTTGCGTTCTGCAGTCCGGGAACCGTCGGGAAACGTGCCACGTCATCCGGGTAAGCGCAATGATCAGTAACTGACTCTCGACATTCGCTTGTTGTTGTGTCGGCTTCAATCTCATCCCGTCGTGGTGGCTTTGAGGGTTCGTCTTTATGTCCACCTTTTATTCTCGTGTGCCGAGTCAATTGACGGTTTTGCCCTCCTGTCAGGATTAGTATAGGAAATGCAAAATTCGGGTGTCTACACTAATTCATATGTGATTTCATCTCTTAACGCACAAAAAAGCCATAAACACAAACATCACAATCAATATGCTTTCATTATCTCTTAATACGAAAAAAAACCATAAACACAAATTGCATAATCAATACACTCTTATCGTTCAAGAAAAAAAACCTAGTTTGATCACATAGACGCCATTAATTTCAAAAGAAAGAGAGTAATATACGCAATTATAGTAGAATTATAAAAAATTCATGTGTAATTTTGTTATCATCAAGTTCATTGTTTTCCTCCTAAGCCATAACTCTTTCATTTCAGCATTTGTTGTAAAGTCTATATAAAGAGGAGGAAACAAAGACTTTAATCTCTTCCATAATTTTAGTACATATTTACTCTATATAAACGGGTCATCTATTAAAGATTTCAGTAATTTTAATTATCATCTTTAAGGATTTCTTTAATTTGATAACCTAATTCTGCACTTAACGCTGAAGATAATGAATGTTAAATAAGCTTGTTTATAACTTGAATCTATCAAATTGTTAAAAAAAATTAAAAAAAATTCCAGCTCGTTATATATAGTGTACAATTTTTAATTAAGCCCAACTTATGCATTGATGTTGAACATGGTCAGCCTAGATTATCTTAACATTAAACAATAATTACGTAATAATGTTTTTTAAAAAAATTACGTTATTCGCAACGTATCTCGTTTCCTTCTAGAAAAAAACCTACAGTGCTTAGTTTTCACTACCCGCTACTGTCAATCAAATCAAAAATTACGAACTTATCATTAATTCTTCTAAGGTGAGAAATAAATATATGATCAATTCTTTTTCTTTAGTTTTTAATGGGTAGTTAAAATTATTAGTTTTAAAATTGTGATCCTCCTGATTCACACACGCTCTCCTCTCTTGGCACTAAAAAAGCCACAAACACAAACATTATAATTAATATTCTTTCATCTTTTAACACGAAAAAAATCATAAACACAAATTGCATAAGTAATACACTCTTATCTTTTAATAAAAATCCTAAATTGATCATGTAGTCGATATTACTTTCAAAAGAAATAGAGTAACATGCGTAATCTAAGTAGGATTATGAAAAGTTCATGTGTAATGTTGTTATCATCAAGTTCGTTATTATCTTCCTAAACCATTAACTGCCTTGGCATTAACTCTTTCATTTCAGTACTTGTTGTAAAGTCCATATAAAAAGGAGGAAACGAATACTTTGATCTCTTCCATAATTTTAGTACATATTAACTATAAAAATGATTCATCTATTAAAGATTTCAATAATTTTATCATCTTTAAGGGCTTCTTAAGTTGATAATCTAATTTTGCACTTAACGTTGAAGATAATAAGTGTTAATTAAGTTAAATAAGCTTGTTTGATAACTTAACTCTATCAAATTGTAAAAAACAAAAACAAAACAAAACAAAAAAAAGACAAAAAATTCTGCTCATAATAGTTTACAATTTTTAATTAAGCCCAACTTATGCATTAATGTTGTCTAGATTATTTTAAAATTAAACAAAAATTGCGTAATAACCTTTAAAAAAAAGTCACGTCATCCGCACAATATCTGGCTTCCTCATAGAAAAAAAATCTACAGGGTTCAGTTATCACCACCCGCTATTGTTAATCACATCAAAAACTACAAACCTATCATTAATTCTTCTGAGGTGAGGAACAACTATGCGATCAAATTTTTTTCTTTAGTTTTTAATGGATAGTTATAATTATTAGTTTTGAAATTATGATCCTCCCGATTCATATACGTTCTCATCTCTTAACACCAAAAAAGCCATAAACACAAACATCATAATCAATATGCTTTCATCTCTTAACATGAAAAAAATCATAAACACAAATTGCATAATCAATACACTCTTATCTTTCAAAAAAAAACCCTAATTTGATCACGTATAGACAACATTTATTTCAAAAGAAAGAGAGTAATATACTTAATCTAAGTAGGATTATGAAAAATTCATGTGTAATTTTTTTATTATTAAGTTCATTGTTTTCTTCCTAAACCATTAACTGCTCTGCCATTAACACTTTCATTTTTGTATTTGTTGTAAAGTGTAAATAAAGAGGAGGAAACAATGACTTTAATCTCTTCCATAATTTTAGTACATATTAACTCTACAAAAATGATTCATCTATTAAAGATTTCAATAATTTTATCACCTTTAAGGGCTTCTTTGATAACCTAATTCTGCTTTAACGCCGAAGATAATGTGCTAAGTTAAGTAAGCTAAAAAATCTTTCGCTTCATTATAGTTTACAATTGTTAATTAAACCCAACTTATGCATTAATGCTAAACATGGTCAGCTTAGATTATTTTAAAACTAAACAACAATAACGTAATAACCTTTTAAAAAATTCACGTTATCCGCACGGTATCTCGCTTCAATATAAAAAAAACCTACCGTGCTCAGTTCTCACTACCCGCTATTGTCGGTCACATCAAAACTATAAACCAATCATTAATTCATCTGAGATGAGGAATAAATATGTGATCAATGCTTTTTCTTTAGTTTTTAATGGAAAGTTAAAATTATTAGTTTTGAAATCTTGATCCTCCTGATTCTTTAGATAACACACGCTGCAAAAAAAAATTGCATAATCAATAAACTCTTTTCTTTTAGAGAAAAATCCTAATTTGATCACGTAACGGACATTATTTTTTAAAAGAAAAATAGAGTAATATACGTAATCTAAGTAGAATTGTGAAAATCCGTTTATAATCTTATTATTGTCAAACTAATTATTTTCTTCGTAAACTGTTAACTGTTTTGCTATTAACTCTTACGTTTCAGTTTATTGTAAAGTCCATATAAGGAGGAGGAAGCGAAGACTTTAATAAGTCCTTAACCTCGCTTTTTCTCATTTTAATATTGGATTTAAAGCAAAATTTATAACAAAAGAAAGGAAAAACAAATAAAATAAGTAAGAAATCAATTGTTATTGAAGCAAACATAGAGGTGTGTATTGTCCATTAATCTATTTTTGAACTTATTTTGTTTCACGTATTAAGTTTGTTTTATAGATGTTAATTGTGTGTCATGGTAACGGTTATCAAATGATTTGGCACTAATCTAAAAAAAATTGTACTAAAATCACACTGCACCAATCCCGGTTCATGAAAATATTTAAATTGAAACTATATCAAGCGGTTCATTTTCTTGGACTGCATTGAGACATTTGTTAATGTGCTTTGACGCTCCCCTCAACAACATATCTAGTTAACCATTTCGTTCTCTACAATTATAAGCCCCATCCCCGGAACAAGACTTGTCTTCTAGTAGTAGTTAGACTCTGCGTGCCGCCTTCGCTTCTCAACTTGGAGTTCTTGTTGCAGGTAAAGAAAAAGATCTCTCTTCCCCAACCTTGAAGGAGAGGAAGAAAGAATACCAGCGTCACCAACTAGATCAATAGGAACAGAGCAACTAGGGTTGTATTGCACCTCATCATACCGACAAATATTTTTAAATTAAATTATATCTTTTTTCTAACGTAGAGATCATGAGATCCAAACTCACCTACATCTATTTGATATTTTAATAGTATAATACTAGGTCAAAAGCAGTGCAATTAATTCAAGCACTTGGTGCAGAGCAATGCACTACTGATTTAACACCAAATATCAGTGCCGCCCCACCTAAATTATTGTTACGGTTCAAATGGCTATCCCTAGTCTTTCTACCTGTTCTTAATACAAAGTCATTAATTCTTGTTTGAATTTTTAAGGCCATTTGGCCTTTGATATTTTTGCTCATTTTTATGTTATTTAAAAGACCAACTATCTTTCATGTCAATTGTCACCGTTCCGATCTATATGATTTAAGGGTAATAATAACATAATATTGTCACGACAACTTTGGTAATATGCAAAGCATTTATAAAAAAATAAAAAAAAATAGAAATAGAACTAATATGATATACAACCATCAGAAATTCACTTCATCTATAAATCTGAACATAGTTTCTTACATATAAAAGTTATTATAATCAATCGTGATCTAGTAAAGCATAAGTAATAAACTTTTAATAATATTAAATAATTACAAGAATATTATTACTATAGCCAGCACAAGTTGAAAAAATAAAATAAAAATGAATCACTAACATGTTAACTGCAGCCAAAGGCAAGGAAGAAATTTCATTTCTCTGTGGAGCCAGACAAATTAAAAATGATAAAATTCAAATTTTTGACAAGTACAGAAAGAAGTCAGATTACTACAGATTATTACTGAAAGCATAGATAGTAACAGCCTCTTCCAGGTATGAAATACATTTGACAGAGAGTTCTGTGTAGGTGATTTCTGCTGTTAATATCTTCTCTTTTCTTTGAAACTTCTGAACTGCCATTAAGATGTTATCGTACAGTCACAAGAGTAATTCTTCGGTCTAAGACTAGCCAGCAAGTGGGTTAGCATGTATAGTCACACGGTTGAGCCTGATCTCTGCAAGAGGTCTATCCCCTGGTCCAGTTGGAGTCTGCAAAAGCGCAAGATTAATAGAAAATTCACCTCTTGTATACATTTTGTGTCAAGGATGTTCAAAAGCACCATAACAAGACGTGTGATATTAGAAGTCACAGGCTCACAAACTTAGCCTCGCTTCAGAATTTTTCTTTCTTTTAGTTGATGGGTGTCAGCTTGTGAAATATTTGTATCAAATTTCATAGGTGAGCAAAAGCTGCTATGGAACTAATTAAACTCGCACATTTCAGACCTACGAAAATAAATATTGAACCTGGGCTGTATGAATACCAGACACTTACCTTTTCCATGATATCAAGGACTTCAAAGCCATGGATTACTTTGCCAAAGATGGTGTACAATCCATTGAGATGTGGTTGCTTTCCATAAGTTAAGAAGAACTGGCTTCCATTTGTATTTGGCCCGCTATTTGCCATTGATAGTACACCTCTGGCATTATGCTGGATAAAAGTCACAAGCACAATTCAATGAACTTAAATGCTCTATGCTAAACTTAGTTTATTTTTGGACAAATATATGTTATTGATAATATGTCGTGCAATATTTTACAAGAATCCTCCCAATATGTTTGATACATATTCGTTTCTTAAATTACAGCATATCTCGGCTGTCATAATATTAAAATCATCTAGGAACCACAGTTTTTTCATGGACAATTAGCCTATGAGTATTCTTTAGGTGGATTCCGACCTGCAGCATTCTCTCACCACTTTTTCCAGAACACATTATGAGAGAGAAAGGGGGTAGGGGTTGATAGTACAATGTCAAAAGACTTGTGTGACTAACTGATAGAAAAACTCAGTTTTGCCATACGATGACAAACCTAATCACCTCATGCATGACTAAAGGAGGAGGTTCAGTATAGGTGGCTAACAGCCATCTTTAAATTTGAAAGATATCTTGATCATTTTTGAATAAAATGTTAAGGACAGGGAAAGAAAATAAATTGGATGGACATGGTAGAGAAGGACACCTTAACTCATGGTTCAATAAAAAGATTGTCCTAGGTAGGATCTCACGACAGTTGGGACAAGGCTCTGTTTTGTTGAGGTGAGTTGAGCAAGAACCAAACTGGCTTTATATGGCACTAAATCAATTCAAAAATCATGCAGTCAACCTCAAGCTATGAGTTGAATAGATAGTGCAGCCTCTCCTTTTCTGGTGTAATAGTTCAAAAATGTAGCATCACTCGATGAAGGGAAAGGTAAATAACTTCACTTTACAAGAATTTAGTTGCAATATTATAAAAAGAAATAGAAAGTATGTATTGCTCAGTACTTCTTCACTGTCTACCTTCAGACTCTCTTATTTCGTCATTGAACTTTTTGCCCCATATACTAGTCCCACCTTTCCCGGTGCCTGTGGGATCTCCACCTTGGATCATGAAACCCTTTATATTTCTGTGAAATATGGTACCGTCATAATAGCCGCTTGCACAAAGTGCCAAAAAATTCTGTACCATAAAATGTTAGTATTGTTGATTAGTAACCACATCATGACTAAAAACATTTGTAGCATCACAGCTCTCGGACATGTTTCCAACAATAAAAGCTGATGTCTTGATTTTAATAGTTGGAATATCAATTCAGAAAGCCATCTAGGACAGTGAACAATCAATGTGTTTTCTTGATACAAAAGTAGTGGCAAGTCCAGGTGGGAACATGTGTCTGCCAACATATGACAGTAATTCAGCCATGTCCCCAAATGTAATGTAGATATACTAGAAGGTTTATCCATGTAACTCTATCTTAACTCCTCTCTCCTTCCCTAGTCCCTATGAGCAACGACAAGACTCATTTGTTGGATCTCTATCAGCAATGGCATTGCTTCTATATTTACACTTTAGTTACACTGGTATCTCCTCCATACTACAATGAGAGCCCAATTCCATGTTCTCACACATTTTAAGGTTTTTCAATGACCCACTTACATACTTTCACTGCTGAAAAATTAACTTGGTATATAGTCGGCAAATTCTAATCTGAGACCCGGAAAAAAAAAAGTTAACTGGGATAAGAGTGAATGGTTATTTCCATGACCTATTTATATTAATCCTTCTTAATCCAAAAGGCAGAAAGTAAAAATTAAACAAACAGACACTATGCCGAAATCAAAGTGAAGTAGCATTAATCAACCAATCCAGCAATTGCACCCTTTATCCTTGACCATGCATTAAACAGGCAAAATCATACATGTGTATGTAATTCTGGGAGACCAATTCAATATTCTAATGTTATTGCAATTATGCAGGACCTCATCAAAAGAACCCCTTCTTCAGTTAAGGTGAACTACTTAACTATAAAGTTCTAGGGTTTATGATTCAAAAAGATGAACACAAGAATGAATCTAAATACGAACCAACCTCGGCTGCTTTTGGGACCTCATCACAAGAGATCTCGCACTTGATATCACCCAGATTCGTGTGAAGCGTCACTGACTGTGTAAATACTCGTTAGTAAATAAATATTGTGAGCTCCTCTCTTCGTTGTTGAAGATAATGGTGTTTGATGAATTGACGGAGTGAGAAATACGTACCATTGGTATGGTTTGGCGTTGATTGAGAGTATTAGAGTAACCAGCTAAGCCTTTGAGATTATTCAATTCCAAATTTACTGCCTTCGCTTCTAGACTTTAATAGTTATACGTATTTTGTTGACTTGGGTTTGGATCATTCTTTCCTTGTGTTTCTGTTTATTCTCTAAAATATTACTAGTACAAACTTAATTTGATTAATTTTTAAATTTTAAGATTTAGGACATGTTCGGGAATTACTTATTTTTCTTGACTTAAAGTTAAAATTTTAATAGATTTATAAGTTACAATTTCAGTAGATTTATAAGTAAAAGTGTTCGGCATTATTTTTACTTATAAGTCGGAAATTATAAGTAATAGTTGTGGATGTGTTCGGCTAATAATGACTTATAAGTTAAAATAAATATAAAGATTACTAAAATGTCCTTCAATAAAAAGAACATTAGAAAAATAAAAAAGGGCATTTATGTCATTTCATAGTCGTTGACCAACTTTAAAAAAATGACTTATAAGTCATTTTTTTAAGCAACTAAAACTTACTTATTTTTTTTACTTTTTTTTAACTTATAAGTAGAAAAAAAAGTTGTTCCCGAACAGTTTTTTTGGCTAAACTACTTATAAATTGGGTTGACCAACTTATAAGTAGCTCCCGAACAAGCTCTTAATCTTGAGCACTTTTTAGATATTATTCAAAAACTGGCTTAATTTGACTTTTTTTGGTCAAATTGATCAATTTTACAGTAAAGAATTAAGCATATTTATTTATATTTTTAAAACTATGAAAATAAGAGATGGTAGTTGTAACGACCCCAAAATCCATACAATCCAACTCTCGACTTCGGTCGTTATCAATACATCTTCATCTGACTTTACATCATTAATCGATGTTAAACTTAATAAAAATGCGGAATAATTAAAACTTTTCTATTACAAATCGTTCTCAATCCCAAAACTTCTAACCTTTACATCTAAATATCTTAGAATCATATTGATGTTATGATTCGCCTTGTCAATCTTATTATAAAAGATTACATCTCAATACAATCCTTACAACTTAGCATAAATAAATTTATCGAAAACATAACATAGTTTATAATAACTTCAACTAAACATTTACTCTTCATGCGTTATGTTGATCCATATTATTCAGGTAGCATATAACGTTACCTTGAATCCTTAACCTGCAAAAATGGTTATTTGCAAGAATGAGCTCGACAGCTCAGCAAAATCTAACAGTTTTCATGCATCACATTGCACATAATTTCATGCTCTACATACCTCTCATAATCATTCTAGTATCCATACTATAGATGCATTGATACTTTAAACAATAACAGTTCATATCATATATCACATATTTGATTTTTACCTTCTTTAGCTTTTCATTCTTCTTCTTCCATGGCTTCTTCTTATTCTCTTTGATCTTTCTTAACCTAATTAGATGATGAAGAAGAGACTTGTTCCTTATTAATCTCCAAAGTTCCTCTCCAATTTCACAGAGAATTTATTCTCTTCGTTTCCTCAATTTCTCTCTTCCCCCCTTCTTCCTTTTCTCTGTTCTTCTCCTTAGTCTTTAGAATTTTCAGTCTTTTAGAATACGTAAAGTTATATAACATATAATACGTATTAATAATATTATTAACTCCCCACTAACTCCCACGAACATTAGTTATTTCTACTAACTCCCCACAAGGCCTTGTTTGGCCAAACATAACTTCTCATTTTCATTTATTTTTATATTACTTATGTAGTATAGTTTATTAGTCACATTTAAATTCAATCAAATTTATTTTATTAACAAATCTAATTAAATCTTACAAACAAAATTATAATTTCTATTTATTTAATAAATCGTTTTACTAAATAAACATTAATTCTCTAATTTAATAATTAAATTAAATTAGCATAATTCCTTCACAATAGCGTAATAAAATACGCACCAAATATACAATTATCCTCTATAAAATTAACCAACATAATCATACTTAAATAATTTATTCAGTAAATATTTTCCATCAATTATTTATTCGATAATATTTTAACTTATGAAATTCACATTCGTACTACATTAAAATATTACACATTGCTTTCTCTTTTTATTAAAACAATTATGTACCTACATTAATTCACTATTCTAATTAAGTGAATTACTCTCACTATTTATGAAATTTAATTCATAACAATTCTATTGCCAATAAGGCATAATAATCAAATTAATATTATTCAACTTAATCAAATTAATATTATTCAGCTAATTTTCTTTTCGTAACAACTTCATTTATTTTCTTCAATAGTTTAATTAACTATTAGACCTCTTTTCTCAAATATATGAATATATAATCCTTTTCACACCAAATCACATATTTCACAATATATATATCACATATATACGCATACTCAAACTCAAAACATCTCTTAATAAGAATTTTATTCGCTAAATTATTATTTAATAATTTTTGAAAATTCAAGTTATCACATCTTTCCCCCCTTATAAGGATTCCGTCCTCGGAATCAACAAAACCTCCCTTACTCGGTTTTCACTAATTCTCTTTCACAATTATCGTTGAATAACTTAATGCATTACCTTAGTGTAGGATTTATTTCATTACCTTCACTTAAACTTGGAACACTTCGAGTGTTATATATTCTTCAACTCTTTAACGCATTTAATGCATATCATACTCGTAGTAATCATTTAATATCCTGATTTAGTATTGCATAAATATTCAGGATATCACATTCACCCCTTCTTCTAATAATTTCGTCTTCGAAATTTTGATTTACTAATATGCATTCCTTCCGTCTATCAAAATGGACTATACGTTAATCTCTACTTATTCATTGGGGTTTACAACCAAGTTCTTTCTATAAAGACTTTTCTAAGATCATCGCATTCTTCACATCTTCCTTTTCTAAACATTTCTCATCATTACTCATCATCAGCTAAATTTATCTCTTCCCTTTCTGAAATTTCATTTCTTTCTTGGATTTATTATAGTTTGTTTAACTTATCACCACATGTCACATTCTATAACCTACCCCTTTCTAAGGAATATTCTCCTTTCCACTTCCAACTTTCAAAATAAAAAGAATCTTTCACAATTGTTCAATAATTGGGAAGCAGTAAGAGTAGCTCAGGAATTTAAAAGATTCATTCAAAAACTTTCAATATCATGCTGAGGAGTCGTAAAGACTTGAACCTTGTCCTAGGTTAACAGATATTTCTACTGTAACCTTTAACAATCAAAAGACTATGGACCATCTCTTCTCGTACTCCAGGTGATCAGCCCTTCGTACTATGTATTATGCACATACATATTAACGCTATTGCATAGCCCCCATTACAGGGTTGGTTCACCTCAGACTTATTACAAATTCCGCACCAGAACAATCTGTTTTGGCACAAACTCTCAAAGAACTTTTAAATTTCATAAACATCTTTCAACATTTGTCTAGCCGAATCAATTAGCTTAGACCTTGTATAATAATTTGGACATCAGTCAAAACACTTTTTAGCCAACTCAATTGGCATATCTTTTCATAGTTTAAAAGGAAATCAAAAATTCTTTTTATGACGTCATGATACCGCACCGCTCGATGGTACGTTGAGGATTCCGTCATTTTATGACTTTGTCATACTACATCATACCATAGTGGGCTGACGATCCTATGATCACATCCAACACTAGGTTAATCTGCATTGATGACTCCATCGTTCAAAATACATTTTGATACTTTCAAATCATTTTTGCCTAGCTGAAACAAGTAGCATAGACATACGAATAATAGCAATTTTTTTAAAACTTATTGGTTCAAACATTGACCCAATATAATTTCGAGAGCACAAAATTGCGAATATCAGCACGATGTCAATAAATTTCGAAAATCTAGTATAGCTAGAAGATTTGGAATCTCCACTTTCTTCTTCAACTTCCATCTTTATTCCATTACTTCATTAGTTAATCATTCTATCAATCTTCAATACCATCAATGCTCTCTACACCATAACTTTTCTATGCCCAATACAGTTCATCAAACTTACCACACTTTGAAAATTCAGGAACTTACCACAATCATAAGGTTTTAGGAACTTATCCTAGTTAGATCAAAATCGTCCATTCGCTAAGGGGTTCCACCATACGATTATGAGTCACGAACTTACCATAAGTATGAGTTTTAAGAACCGTACCTAATCTTAATATTCTCTAACTATCAAATATAAATATAAGAAAAGAATCACCTTTTCGTCATACGTATAGTGATAGCGCGATACCAACATTCCAATGAATTGTCAATATAGGAAGCTAAGTGGTTCTCAAACCAAGCATAAATTCCTCGCCCATACAAGGAATTGTACGACTCAGCCACTAACATGAGTCCTTCATTGAAATCCCACCTAATTTCATCTTGCTCTTAACTTACTTTTTGCTTGATACGAATTCCTTGTATTACATCATCCATAACTCCTCGTGAGCTTACCTCGTACTATTTCATAGTACCGTTTCTTCATAACATCATGCTACAACTATTCAATCATTTCAGATCCTCTGATCTTTTATAATTTTAGCAGATCACTTCGTGATCTCATTCTATCATCAACTCTTCTTAAGATTTTTTTTTCTTATCTTATGATCGTCTCATCCTACGATCTTCTTTATTCTTCTTTTTAATCATGTTATCTTATGATTAATATTCCCTGTTCTTTTAACTCTTCAGGTTCTTCTTTGAACCTAAATATTTTATCATAATCTTGTCTCACATGAATTATCTATACTCTATTTGAGTTCATCCTTATCATTTATATCATTCTCACCTTATAGATATCGTCTATTTATTAACAATATCTTTATTACTGGAGTCAGGTAACTCCTGGTTCTCATCTTTTATAACTCTTCAAGATTCTTCTTTGAATCTCTTTGTTTATATATTAATTCTTCCTTTAATAATCTCTAACTTCATTCATATTATTCAATATTTTATTCGACTTCACTTCGCGTCATTCGCATGTTCTTCTTGTAACGTTTCTAGGACTTAACTCATGTCGTACATCTACCTATACGAAAAGAATCACTTCTTAATCATACACATCCATAATTCTATACTCGGTACACCTCGAGTCTCTAACAGTGTTCAGTATAGCATCTGAGTGGTTTCTCACAAACGACCAACAAACTAGTTCCCGTCTCGTCTACACTGTCTTTCACAACGAGTTAGATCGGTTGCTAGTTAGTATTAACCTCCGCTTTCTGAAGGAATCATTTAGCCCAGATGTCATACATCAACCATTAAAGAGTACGATTGTCTATATTATTCTTTAAACTCTATCATCTTCACCTCTCTTCTCTAAGGTTATAGCCTAAGGTACTCGTACCTAAGGTTTCAAACCTATCAGCCCTGATACCAACTGTAACGACCCCAAAATTCATATAATCCAACTCTCGACTTCGGTCGTTATCAATACATCTTCATCTGACTTTACATCATTAATCGATGTTAAACTTAATAAAAATACGGAATAATTAAAACTTTTCTATTACAAATCGTTCTCAATCCCAAAACTTCTAACCTTTACATCTAAATATCTTAGAATCATATTGATGTTATGATTCGCCTTGTCGATCTTATTATAAAAGATTACATCTCAATACAATCCTTGCAACTTAGCATAAATAAATTTATCGAAAACATAACATAGTTTATAATAACTTCAACTAAACATTTAATCTTCATGCGTTATGTTGATCCATATTATTCAGGTAGCATATAACGTTACCTTGAATCCTTAACATACAAAAATGGTTATTTGCAAGAATGAGCTCGACAGCTCAGCAAAATCTAACAGTTTTCATGCATCACATTGCACATAATTTCATGCTCTACATACCTCTCATAATCATTCTAGTATCCATACTATAGATGCATTGATACTTTAAACAATAACAGTTCATATCATATATCACATATATATTGGGTTCCATAACCCAATCAATTTAGCCATATATTGACTTTTGTAATTCATGTTACAACATAGGCAATTCAACATGCTCATTGCAGTATAGATCTCAATAAACAAAACATCAAGTCATATAGCAAATAGGAACTGAAAGACTTGCCTCGAAGCGTTCCTTGATCGACTAGGAGAATTTGTCCTTCCATTGTCCTACACGATTAAGTGTATATACAACCACAATTAGTCACATAATGACGCTTATTAGACACTTATGTTAATTATACTTTACATTTCATCTTAAATTTTAATCTAATATTATTAATCATTTAATAATATTTTATTCACTTACTAATATTGTTAATCTTTTAATAAGATTTTAATCCTTTACTAATATTATTAATCATTTAATAATACTTTAATCATTTATAAACAATTTAATTTAATTGTTTATCTCTTACTACTTAATTTATTTAATAGCCATATCATGACATTCATATAACATTTAAAAATATTATTAAATATTCATTTAAGTTTACAACCATATTTTAACTCAAGTTTGAAAATATTAACTCAAGGTGCATAGGTTATAACACTCATTTTCACAATTTCTTTAACAAAACGTTGTTTTCGTTTTTAACGTAACTTTTTCGTTACATGACCGTTTTTGTTGCTTCTTATATAAAATTAAACCTTACTCAGTGTACTATAACCTCATCTAGGCCTTAAAGTCAGACCCTTAATTTATTTTCTGGACTGCTTTAATAAATAATTTATTTCGAACATGATCTGTTCCATAAAATGGCTCAATCTCGCTTGTCTGGCTAGGAAACTTTAATATCTACAACTTTACAGTTTTAAGTTTCTTCAAATTCTAAACACACGAATTTATATAAAATTTTCAAAGTCAGAATTCGCTGCAGAAAATTTCATTTTTTGGACAGCTGTAATGTTCCGAACCAGCCTCACTAAATCAGTCACTACAGACGAACCATAAGGAATTTTTGTGCGATTCTTATTCCTGTGTTTAGCTTACTTCCATACCTTTAATTTGATATACGGCCCATTCTCTAACTCCAAAAACTCGATTTTATATGATTTTTACAAAAATCGGGTTGATTACTCACTTTTCTGCGAATTTGTGTTCTTAAATTCGTACTTTCTATTTTCTTAATTCTTGAATCTTTTGTTTGATTCTTGATAATCCATCTTTGAATCATTACATACTAGTTTAATCGTGATTTACTTTCATAAGTCTCATAAAACATCATTTTTACAATTGAAAATCAAAGTATTACACAAGGATTTTGATTTTTACCTTCTTTAGCTTTTCATTCTTCTTCTTCCATGGCTTCTTCTTATTCTCTTTGATCTTTCTTAACCTAATTAGATGATGAAGACGATACTTGTTCCTTCTTAATCTCCAAAGTTCCTCTCCAATTTCACATAGAATTTATTCTCTTCGTTTCCTCAATTTCTCTCTTCATCTCTTCTTCCTTTTCTCTGTTTTTCTCCTTAGTCTTTAGAATTTTCAGTCTTTTAGAATACGTAAAGTTATATAACATATAATACGTATTAATAATATTATTAACTCCCCACTAACTCCTACGAACATTAGTTATTTCTACTAACTCCCCACAAGACCTTGTTTGGCCAAACATAACTTCTCATTTTTATTTATTTTTATATTACTTATGTAGTATAGTTTATTAGTCACATTTAAATTCAATCAAATTTATTTTATTAACAAATCTAATTAAATCTTACAAACAAAATTATAATTTCTATTTATTTAATAAATCGTTTTACTAAATAAACATTAATTCTCTAATTTAATAATTAAATTAAATTAGCATAATTCCTTCACAATAGTGTAATAAAATACGCACCAAATATACAATTGTCCTCCATAAAATTAACCAACATAATCATATTTAAATAATTTATTCAGTAAATAATTTCCATCAATTATTTATTCGATAATATTTTAACTTATGAAATTCACATTCGTACTATATTAAAATATTACACATTGCTTTCTCTTTTTATTAAAACAATTGTGTACCTACATTAATTCACTATTCTAATTAAGTGAATTACTCTCACTATTTATGAAATTTAATTCATAACAATTCTAGTGCCAATAAGGCATAATAATCAAATTAATATTATTCAACTTAATCAAATTAATATTATTCAGCTAATTTTCTTTTCGTAACAACTTCATTTATTTTCTTCAATAGTTTAATTAACTATTAGACCTCTTTTCTCAAATATATGAATATATAATCCTCTTCACACCAAATCACATATTTCACAATATATATCACATATATACGCATACTCAAACTCAAAACATCTCCTAATAAGAATTTTATTCGCTAAATTCTTATTTAATAATTTTTGAAAATTCAAGTTGTGACAGTAGTAAATTCGACATAGTTTCTTATGGTTATAGTTTCCCCGCCAATATTTACAAGAAAATGGTATAAATTTTGATTACAAAAATGATCAATTTGATTGAAAAAGTCAAACTAAACTAGTTTTTACGGGATGGAGAGGGAGTAATATTTATCATTGTACCAGCTTAAATTAAAGAAATTTATACTCCCTTCGTCCCAAATTAATTGCTCAATTTTGACCTTTTAAAGTCAAATTGACCATTTTTAAAACTAATCTTTTTACTACTTTTGTTAAAATATAGGTGAAGAAATTATAACCAAAAGAAAGTATATACAATTTATTACTAACCCCAATTTTTATAATTTTAGAAATATATTTATATATGCTTAATTATTAATTCTAAAAATAGTCAATTTGACTTAAAAAAGTCAAAATTGAGCAATTAATTTGGGACGGAGAGAGTATCAATTTTGAGTTGAAAAATGTCTTGTATTATTTTAATAAAGTCAATAATAATTTTATATTTTAAAAGAGATGGAATATTATTTTAGTGTGTAAAAATTAAATACACATATACTATCTTTTGTGGCCCATAAGATTAAGATTGTTGGTTGGTATTATAAAATATGCTAGTAATAAATAAATTGAAAATCAAAAATTTAAGTGGAAAAACTTGCATAAGAAAAATCACGGGAACAAATATCTAAACTTAATTTATGAAAATTAGAACTTAAAATAACTTACTGTATCTACCAACAGAATTTCTCTCCTCTATTTTCTTATGTTCTATATATTTCATAACCCCCCCCCCCCCACATCGCATTTGATCTGCATACTTGTGGTATAGAGTTTTATACCCTTCAATAACACCATGTAAGAAATTTAAGAAAAAATAGAGGTAAAACAGTTCCTACTCTGTGTTGTGCTTCACTCTAAGCTTATTATTTCAATATCATTCTGAATTTTATGATTGTTGGCAAAGATACATGAAACTCAGGGGATCCAATCTAGCATTAATAATATTTTGGAAAGTATAATTGATGAAACACTTGTGAAAAGGCATTACATTACCTTCATGAAGGGATTTCCGGCCAAAAAATGGCTAAGAAGGGGAGTTTCGAATCTGAATCAGTGAGAATCACCACTCAAAATTTATAGCATTTCATGTATGTATTGAGTAGTATTTTTACTATGTTGAGTAGTATTTTTACTATTTATTGTTTGTTATTTCTTTCTGTTTAATAAGTCCTAGTCAATAGGAGTTTACCAGTTCTTTAGGAGTATCCCAACGGTAGTTTGTTATTAAAGGGATTAGGTTTGCTATTTTTTCTGATTTGCTTGTTACTGTACTGCTATATATATATCTCCTCTGTTAATGAATAAAGTACCGAAGTTATTCAGATTCAACATGTTTTATTGCTTTATATTAAAACTAGTTTTAACATTGTGGTATCAGAGCCCCCACTGGGCCTGAGGTAGAAAGAAAGAAGCAGCAGCTTACTTACAGGCTACAGCAGCAAGGACTTATGGCATTAGACAACAGTAATTATGTGCAACCTGCCATTCCTCGATTTGACGGCCACTACGACCACTGGAGTATGCTCATGGAGAATTTCTTGAGATCAAAGGAGTACTGGAGTCTTATAGAGGGAGGAATTATTGATCCAACTGGTGGAGACAGTGATGTAGTACTGTCAGACGCTCAAAAGAAAGCGTGGGAAGATCAGAAGCTAAAAGATCTTAAGGCAAAAAACTACCTGTTTCAAGCTATTGATCGAACAATCCTGGAGACCATCCTTGAGAGAGATACCTCTAAGCAGATCTGGGATTCCCTGAAGAAGAAGTATCAAGGCTCAGCAAGGGTGAAACGAGCGCAACTTCAAGCTCTTCGCAAAGAGTTTGAAGTCATTCATATGAAAGAAGGAGAGATTGTAACAGATTATTTCTCAAGGGTGCTTGCCATTGCCAATAAGATGAGGATTCATGGTGATAAAACGGAGGATGTCACGATAGTGGAAAAAATTCTTCGATCCATGACCACCAAGTTTGCTTATGTGGTCTGTTCGATCGAGGAATCAAATGATGTTGATAAATTATCTGTGGATGAGCTACAAAGTTCTTTACTGGTGCATGAACAAAGAATGGGCAGCAACGTCATAGAGGAGCAAGCTTTGAAGGTTGCAACCTATGGAGAAACAACTACTTGGAGAGGATCAGGAATAGGCTGAGGTTGGAACAAAGGAAGAGGAAGAGGCAGAAATTCTTTCAATCCAGCTGACAAATCAGGTATTGAGTGCTACCATTGTCACAAGTTAGGTCATTATCGTTCTGAATGTCCTATAAAGTTTAACACAACAAAGGAGGAGAACTCTAACTTTGTTGAGACAGAAGAAGAGGTGCTGCTGATGGCTTATCATGACAACGAGGTACCGCTTTCAAATAAATGGTACTTAGACTCTGGATGCAGCAACCACATATGTGGGAATAAAACCTTGTTCTCTGAATTGGATGAGTCTTACAGAGACACTGTCAAGCTTGGAAATAACACAAAAATTACTGTTATGGGGAGAGGAGACATCAACCTAAAGGTCAGAGATCATACGGTGACAATCTCAGGTGTCTTTTATGTTCCGGAGCTGAAAAGTAATCTCCTTAGCATAGGGCAGTTGCAAGAAAAGGAATTTGCTATTACAATTCAAGGAAGTTGCTGTCAAATCCGTCATCCAAAGAAGGGTCTGATTGCACAAGTGAATATGACGGCCAATCGACTATTCCCACTACATATTGGAGATGATATGTAGACATGCCTTTCTTCAAAAATTCAAGATGCTACTTGGCTGTGGCACTTCCGCTACGGTCACCTGAATTTCAATGGCCTAAGAACTTTGCAGCAGAGAAACATGGTGATGGGACTTCCTCAGATTACCTGTCCATCAAGAACTTGTGAAGAATGTGTTGTGGGGAAGCAGCATCGTGACCCCTTTCCACGAAAGAATGCATGGAGGGCTAAAGAAATATTACAGCTGATTCACTCCGACATCTGTGGGCCAATTAACCCAGTGTCAAATGGCGGAAAGAGGTACTTTATTACTTTCATTGATGACTATAGCAGAAAAACATGGATATATTTCTTGGAAGAAAAGTGTGAGGCCCTTGTTATGTTTAAAATCTTTAAAGCTTTAGTTGAGAAATCTATGGGAAAAGCAATTAAAATTCTTCGCACAGATCGTGGTGGTGAATACAATTCACAAAAGTTTGTAAGTTTTTGTGCAATGCATGCGATTCGCAGGCAACTTACGGCAGCATATTCACCACAACAGAATGGTGTAGCGGAGAGGAAAAATCGCACAATTCTAAATATGGTGCGAAGTATGATGGCAAGAAGGAGTGTCCCAAAGAGTTTCTGGCCAGAAGCAGTCAATTGGAGCATTCATGTGTTAAACAGGAGTCCTACTCTTGTTGTGAAGGACATGACTCCAGAAGAGGCGTGGAGTGAAAAGAAACCTACTGTTGATCATTTCAGAATTTTTGGGTGTATCGCATATTCCCATATTCCAGACCAGAAGAGAAAAAAGCTAGATGACAAAGGAATGAAATGTATCTTCCTGGGAGTGAGTGAAGAATCCAAGGCATACTGGCTATTTAATCCTATTACAAAGAAGATCATAATCAACCGTGATGTCTTATTTGATGAAGAAACTTCGTGGGAATGGAATTGTGTTGAGCAGCAGCAAGTATCAGTCACTCTTGATGAAGAGGGCGAGTCAAATCAGCAACTATCAGCTAATGAGGTTCCCTTGCCAACAACTCCAACTGTGGTTACTCCAAATGAAGATCAATCCTCAGGTGCACAGGGCCAAAGAGATCAACGTACGAGAAGAAGACCGATATGGATGCATGATTACGAGAGTGGTGGAGAGCTCTCAGATGCTGAAACCTTGGCCCATCTAGCTCTATTTGCAGATTGTGATCCTATAGCATATGAAGAAGCAGCAAAGGAGGCTAAGTGGCAAAGAGCTATGGACTCAGAAATTGAAGCCATAGAGAGGAACAACACCTGGGAATTAACTGATCTTCCAAAAGGGCAGAAAGCAATCGGTGTGAAATGGGTGTACAAAACTAAGATCAATGAAAAAGGAGCAGTGGACAAACATAAGGCACGACTGGTTGCTAAGGGGTACAAACAGAAGTTTGGAGTGGATTATAAGGAAGTGTTTGCTCCAGTGGCTAGGATGGATACCATCCGACTTGTGATTTCGATGGCGGCACAACACACATGGCCTATTTATCAACTTGATGTGAAATCAGCCTTTTTGCATGGAGATCTTCAAGAGCAAGTATATATTGATCAACCCCTTGGTTATGTGAAAAAGGGAAGTGAGGAGAAGGTATACAGGTTAAAGAAGGCTCTATACGGTCTAAAACAAGTACCACGTGCTTGGTATAGTCGTATAGATACCTATTTTTCTAATGCTGGCTTTCAAAGGTGTCCATATGAGCATACTTTCTACATTAAATCTGGAATTGCAGGGAAGTTCTTGGTGGTCTGTTTGTATGTAGACGACCTTATCTACACAGGCAACAATGATGAGATGTTTGCTGAATTTAAGAACTCTATGATGGCTGAGTTCGAGATGACTGATTTGGGAAGATTGCATTATTTTCTTGGCATAGAAGTACTACAATCATCGACTGGAATTTTCATCACACAAAGAAAGTATGCTCTGGAGGTTTTGGAGAAATTTGAGATGAAGGATTGTAATGCAGTTGCAATCCCAGCAGACCCAGGACTGAAGTTAACTATGGATCCTGATGGCAAGAAAGTTGGCAGCACGTTCTTTAAGCAAATTGTTGGAAGTTTGATGTATCTTACAACCACAAGGCCTGATATCATGCTTTCAGTAAGTCTCATCAGCAGGTTTATGGAACATCCAACCGAGCAACATCTCTCTGCTGCGAAAAGAATCTTACGCTATATAAAAGGTACATTTGATTTTGGTGTTCTTTATAAGAGGGGAGAAAAGTCAGAGCTTGTTGGATTCACTGATAGTGATTATGCTGGTGATGTTAATGATAGAAGAAGCACGTCTGCTTATGTTTTTATGATGGGGTCAGGACCAATTTCATGGGCTTCAAAGAAACAGCCAATTGTGACCTTATCAACTACTGAGGCTGAGTTTGTCGCAGCAACAACTTGTGCTAGTCAGGCCATTTGGTTGAGAAAGTTACTTGAGGAGTTGAGTTATGAGCAACAAGGTCCAACAACAATTTATTGCGACAACATGTCTGCAATCAAGCTCTCAAAGAATCTGGTCTTTCATGGAAGGAGCGAGCATATAGATGTTAGATATCATTTTTTGCGTGATCTGTGTAAGGATGGTGTGATTGATATGGTCCATTGTAAAACTGAAGATCAATTTGCAGACATACTGACCAAGCCTCTTAGGTCAGCTGTGTTTGTAAAACTCCGAGGTCTAATGGGTGTGTGTTCAAGGAAAGTAGTGATTGACAAAGAAGCAGATGAAGGTTGCTGGAGCTTTCTATGTAAACTGCTGCTTAAAGAAATTTAAGGCATCAGTTTAAGGGGAGATATGTTGAGTAGTATTTTTACTATGTTGAGTAGTATTTTTACTATTTACTGTTTGTTATTTCTTTCTGTTTAATAAGTCCTAGTCAATAGGAGTTTACCAGTTCTTTGGGAGTATCCCAACGGCAGTTTGTTATTAAAGGGATTAGGTTTGCTATTTTTTCTGATTTGCTTGTTACTGTACTGCTATATATATATCTCCTCTGTTAATGAATAAAGTACCGAAGTTATTCAGATTCAACTTGTTTTATTGCTTTATATTAAAACTAGTTTTAACAGTATGGAATACCTTCTAGCAAATTCATCCTTCTACCTATTGCATATAAATGACTAACAATAATTTCAAATATTTCTTCACCAGCGGTATTGAGATTACGCTGTGAAAGCAAGCGTCGGGCCCGTCAAAGTTGCCAGGACACCGGATATTTGGCCGGCGATTGAGAACGGTTAAATAGGGAATGCTTTTTAGGCTTTGAATTGATTGCTGATTTTGGGGGATTTTTTTTTATTTTTGGCGTGGAAAGAGACGGGAGAGCATATCGCCGATGAGTACGCGCCATTTCTCTTTCCGGCCGGTGGGAAACGAGTGTGGTCAAGTGGATCATTATGTGGGTCCTAATCCTATATCTGGTGGGTCCATTTGGTTACACAATTTGGTTGATTGTTTGGCCGCGAGATATTTCTTGTTCGCGCAGGGGTTTGGGAGCTTGTTCCCGGAAGGGCTGAAAATGAATTTGGGTGGTTTGAAACTCGATTGGAGATAACTCCAATCACGGTGTTTGTGAGTTTACAAATGGAGAGAGAAAAAAAAAAAAGAGAAGGGAGAAGAAAGAAAATTTAGAGAGGAGAATTAAAATTTATTGTTTGTGAGTTTTTAGACGAGAGAAAAGAGAAGAGAAGGAAAGAATTTTTTTAAAAATTTCTGTTTAATAATTTTTTTCAAAGTTGGAAATATTTGAAAGAAAATTTGTTAAACACTTAGCGTACAAATTAAAATACTAAAACTACATTTATAATCATTTTTAAAATATAATTTTATAAGGGTAAAATAATAATATGCTATTTTAAGTTAACATTTCTTTTTAAATTTCACAAACACAAGGAAAGAAAGTAAATTTTCTTTCTTTTACTCTCATTTCTCTCAAAAATATTAAATTCCTTTCTTTTCTTCTCTCCAAACTAACAAACACGGTGCAACTCGGATTCTAGTTTTGTTAAAGTTACAATTTTACTTATTGATTTTCCAAAAAAAATATATTAATATTATTCACCAAATTTAATGAACGTAAAGCAGCCAAAATAAAAAACTCTATCTCCTGTAATAATAATAATAATAATAATAATAATAATAATAAATGATATATATTGCGAATGTTTATATCGATTAAAGTGTATAAATATTAGTGATAATTTTTTTTAAAGAAGTGTAATAGGTGGAATCCTTTTATAATTCTTATTAATTTTATGTATTAATAAACTTAGCAATTATAAGTTCGTATAAATTTATCGCAATACATTCGTGAGCGCATATATATAATTTAGTTGCCGGCCGGACCTGTAATACCCATAATAATAATAATAATAATAATAATAATAATAATAATAATAATAATAATAATTTTTTTTTTAAAATATATTAATTGGACTTTATCATTTATTTGGGTCAAGCTAGTCATTTAATTTATGTGGACTAATAAATATTAATAAGTGATGGATAGAATAATTTGGTAAAATTGGGCCTTAATATTAAATGGGTTTAATTTATATGTGGGTACCCTAAATCTTATTAATATTAAGAGAGTTATAATAACATATATCAATAAATAATTAAACCTAATCTTACCTCGTTATACAAACCGAGAAAAAGAAGAGAAGTAGGGAGATAGACGGCTTATGCGAATTGCCTGGTTCCTTAGTGGAAGAACAAGAGAGGGTAGAAATATCCAAGATAACTTAATAAGGTATGTACCTTGTTAAGTTTTGTTGTTATTATTTTTAATATAATGATATAATGATGTTAAGAAATCATGTATTCATTCTTTCTGAACAACATTGGTAAACTGTATGGAATTGGATTGACATAACAATTAATTTATATTAATGCAAACATAGATAATATAAAGTTTATTTATTAAAAATTATTCATTCGCCGGTTCGAGTTCTTTTCCAGAAGCACTAATTTGTATAGGCTATAATATATATATATATATATATATATATATATATATATGTGCATGCATGTAGATTTATAAAATGGTATTATAGTAATATTTTTAGGTTAAATTGTGTCACCTCTAATCCTATACAAAATTACAACGATTCCCAATTATAGCTAAATAATATTTAATTAGAGCCTACATGTGATATATATACTTTAGGTAATTTGCAAACGGATTGTACATTATATTTGAAACGGAGGGAATTGAACAAATCTTTTTACATAATTAGTTTCATGAAAAAGATGTATGAGTACTATTTTGATAACAACAACAATAATTATAATTCGGTAATTGTACTTACATTATTATTATTTTGTTTAATTAGTTCGAACGAAGAGAGTCTGAACGAATCTTATTTGGAATATAATTTTCTGGGCATTACATTGCTTAATTCAGGTACGAATTCCGTACTTCTTCAGCTCTATTCTCGTTAAATTTAATTAATTCGTTTTGTTCCTCGTTTCGAATTATGTTATTATTTCACATAATTGTTTCTTGTGAAATTCATATAATAGCTTCATTTTGAAGTTGATACATTTGACTTGTTTTTGTATTCTTTGAATTAAGTCATCATATCTAATATTTATTTTAATATTTGTAGAGCAGTACATGTTACTTTCTTTTTGAGACATTGCGATTTGATCTGGTTCAACATGTACACATAGAACCCTTTTGTTGGTATTGTGTCGCATGTGTTGTGACATGATATCTTTGTTAGAATATATTGTAGGGTATACATGAGCTATAACCACCCGTGGGGGTACTACAGGCATGTCGTCTCGGCACGAGAGACATGACACTTTCTGTGACGGTGTGATCGGTCCACGACGTCTCCGTTTTGGGCTCCGGATGAAGTAGGTCATTTGGTATTTTTGTTGTGGGAGGCGTATGGGTTAACCCTAGTTTCTGTTCTGCGAATTGGTGATGTTGTGTCAAACACACCTAGCCGATTTGCATACATTTGGATTCGCGGTCCAATGTGTGATTAGCTTGTGTGGCATTATTTGATTTCCTATGTGGCATTATTTGACTTGCCTTTGTGGCAAGACATATTTCTGATTTGTTCTGAGCTCGGTATGAAATAACACTTAGTCATTTGATTCAGCCTATTAATTCATTGTGATATTTTTGTTCGATTCTGTTCAGTTCACTTAATTGAGATGTTTGAGTTCATTATTTTTGCACTCTTCTGTTTGTTTCGTTAATTCTGTTGATTCAGATATATTCTATTCAGATCTTTGGAGATTATATTTTTTTTGTCAACCTTGTTCAGTAATTTCTCTCAGTTGTTTCCGTATTTCAGTTGTATATTTTTGTATCTCTATATCCGTACTGGGCACTTGGCTCATGCTGTGTTTTTCTTCCGGTAAGTTTGCAGGGGTGATTCAGGGCTAGTGTGATGAGAGAGCTGCCTTTGACCATCTAGGTTTATTTGATTTTAGGTTTTGACTATTTTGTCTTCTTTTGGAGAATTGTATTCAGTTCATTATTGGTGGTTTATTACTATTAAATATTTTGAAATTACTAGTGCTCTGTTTATTTATTTTGAGGTTTGTTGTGCTTTGCACGTGACCTCCCTTTCCTATTTCAAAAAGGGGTGTTACATGACCTATCACGACAAAGTTAATATTCTCCAAAGTCCAAAGTAAGAGTCAATGGAAAATAATCAACACCACCAAATATCATTGTATTCACAAGTTTCCAAAGAGCACGCCTGAAGGCTTAAAGTAAGCATTACATAGTTCTGCACTGAAAATTACTAAAAAATGAAAAGTGTGCTCGTGGCAGTTTCTCAAAACGACTTAATTTTAGTTAATAAATAGTGAAATGTCAAAATTATGAATAATAAAATCAATGAAAAAACCAAATTATCATTAATAAATAATCTAAATTACGTTGTTTTGAGTTATTGTCACGAGACCAACTAAGTGCGACAACTCAACAAATTACCCCATTTACAAATATACACACTTCAATTTTCAGTGCGTCAATTATCAACCATCCTAATGTGCAATTGTTAATAAATTAAAAACATGAAGAAGTCTAAATTCGATTCTTTAAACTTATATATTCTTTAGGCAAATTGCGTCCATATGTATAATGAATCCATTCCACTTATATGATCAATTTAGCCTTCTCTAAAGTCTAAACTTCCTAAAATATGGACTTTCTCTATACAGTCCTCACCATTTTACAAACTCTACTACTACTAATTCTCTTAACCTGCTCAGCTCTAATATTAAGAATCCTCACCGGAAAAATCAATCAAAAGCCCGGCATACCATCCGGTAGCCGGTACTGTATTTGGCCTAGCATTTCACTTCAAAAGGCCGCATGACTACCTAGCAGAAGTTGCTAAACAGAACCATACTTTTAGGTTTCTTGAAACAGATCACTGTGAAGTATACACAACTGATATTCGAAACATTGAGCATGTACTCAAATCAAATTTTGATAAAAACCCGAAAGGGAAATTTGATAGTGACGTCGAAACTGACCTGTTTGGCCGAGGCATCTTTGCTGTCAATGGTGTTCAATGGCGGCAACAAAGAAAGCTTGCAAGTCATGAGTTTTCGACAAGGGTGTTGAGAGATTTTAGCTGTACAATTTTCAGAAAAAATGCAGCCAAATTGGTTAGAATTGGTTATGAGTTTTCTATGGGTGGCAAAATCTTTGATGTACAAGTGAGTAATACTCCCTCAGTTCCAAATTTGGCGATATATTTTTCTTTTTTGTCCGATCTAAAATTACAGATACATCCCACTTTTGGACTATAAAACGAAATACATGCCATTGTTTTTATTCTTAGTTGATTGATGCCACCACTACTACAATTCTAGCTAATGTTAGGAAGTATGAAAAAACAAAGATTTTCTCGAAAAGTTGTCGCTCTACAAATGTATATATAATTTTGGAACGGTGGAGTAATATGAAACTTGCCATTTATGATCATTTTGGTTAAATATCGTGCAAGTTAAAGATATGCATCAAATTTTGCAGGATTTGTTAATGAGATTTACTTAAGATTCCATATTCAAAGTAGGGTTTGGAGTGGATTTGAATTGCGTAGAAGGATCAATTAAGCATAGCTGCAAGTGCATTTATCAAGGCCTTTGATGATTCGAATGCATTAGTATTTCACCGATACATTGATCTTAAGATGAACTATGTATGTAAAAGAAAAGACACATTAGAAGTATAATCAGGCTCAGATATAAAACTTTTGTTTTGTTATTTTACTTGAAAAATTATATGCCATTTTTTTTTATCTGTATATAAGATGCATTATCAAATACTTGAGCAGAAATTACAACAGGAAGTGGTGGAGAGTTACCCTACCCTACCATCATATTCCCTCCGTCCCAAATTAATTGCATTTCTAGGACCTAAAAAGTCAAATTGACTATTTTTAAAACTAATCTTTTTACTATTTTTTCTAACATATAGACGAAGATATTATAACCAGAAGAAAGTATATACAATTTATTACTAATTTCAATTTTTATAATTTTAGAAATATATTTATATATGCTTAATTATTAATTTTAAAAATAGTCAATTTGACTTAAAAAAATCCTAGAAAAACAATTAATTTGGGACAGAGGGAGTACTACATATTCACATCCTCCCGAGTAATATAACTGTATTATTTGTCAGCAATATTCGTTTTTATCTGCGTTTTTAGTTAATGCACATGTAGAAAAGATGTTATATTGCTGAGGATTCAATTCATGTTTCCTGATAACTCTTATTTAAGATTAACAGTTGAAAAAGCATTACATTTAGCAGCTCTATGATATGATGATAAACAGGCTGGTCCGCCCGCGAATTTTCCCGGGGAAGGAATTTGCTTATAGGCAGATGAAAATCTTCTCGGCAGTCTTTTCGTGTTTAAATTGAGCGATATATGAACAGAAAGAAAGAAGTTAACTACGTACAGAACAATGCTTAATCTTCGCGTTCATGTGATTAGGCCACTAGAACCTCATATATGTCAATTGCCATAGCTGGATTTTGGGCAAAACAGTAGTACTATGTATGTATTAATAGTATTATTCAAAAAGGATTCATATAATATATATACCCATACTGATATTCCTCTTTCAAAGATTCTTTTTACAAAAATGGTTATTTTTCGGATGTAAAGACGAAAATTTTAAGTTATAGCTAGCTAGTACCAGTAGGGAATTAATTATATGCCACGTTTGTACAGTTAAACGTCATTTTTCTTGGCAAAGCAAGTGACGTAAGTGTTGTTACTTCCTTCATCCACATCCATAAAATTTCACATGCCATATTTGTATAGTTGAACGTCATCCACATCCATAAAACACAAATCTATTCTCTCTCTCTCTATCCCTCCCTCCCTCCCTCAATCCCCATCTCCCAGCATTCAGTATGGTGTCCATTGAGTTTCTCTCTCCTCAAATCTCAAATTCCATAGCAGTCACTGGACTTTCACTGATCTCTGCTTTTCTTGTCCTGAAATTCTTGACCAGGGGAAAACAGGGGAAGAAAAAATACCACCCAGTTGGTGGCACCATATTCAACCAGCTACTTAACTTCAATAGGTTGCATCATTATATGACTCATCTTGCTGCCAAGTATAAAACTTACAGATTGATTAGCCCATTTAGGAATGAGATTTATACATCTGATCCGGCCAATGTTGAGTATATTCTCAAAACAAATTTTGATAATTATGGCAAGGTATGCACCCTGGTCTCTTTTTTTCCCACTGCTTTATACACCCACAAATTCACATATATTGTTGTTGTTTGTAGTGAAAACTTTGACCAAATATGAACTTATTATGTGATGCTATTATCTTCCATCTCAATTAAGGAAAAGGCTAGGTAACTAAACTTTAGTTAGCTCGACAAAAGTATGGTTCCGAATTCCATGAAGTTGTCGCACTCTTTAATAGCTTTTTGTTGTATTTATTATAGCAAATGTTACGTCTGTTCTGACCCACAAAAAGAGAGCTAGATGACAAATGCAACATTTGTTATAATAATTAGCAAATACGATTCATCCTCTTTTTTCAAGAATTTCATAATTGGTAGTTAAACCCATTTCATAATTCATATGATGGGAGTTGTCGGGGTATCAGCTTGTAATACCCGGAAATAAATAAATAAATAAATGACATTTAAATTTATTTTTTAAATATTTTAATTGGACCTTGTATTTTATTTGGGTCAAACTAGTCATTTAATTTATGTAGGCTAATAGATATTAATAAGTGATGGATATTAATTTAATAAAATTGGGCCTTAAAACTAATTGGGTCTAATTTATATATATATGTAACTTTAAATCCTATTAAAATTAAGAGCATTAATAAAATCCGTTAATAAGTAAATAAATAATTAAACCTAATGCTACTTCATTATACAAACTGAATAAGAAGAGGAACAGCACAGAGGCGGCTGTGCTGCGAAAGGAAGAAGAGAATCACAGTTTTATTGTTTATCAGGTAAGTTTTAATAATTAACCATACATGTGTTGGCTTGATATCACATATATAAGGATTACACTTGGTTAGTTTAAGTATTCAATTGAATTCATAGTAATACGTATTCATTCTGAAGGAATCTTATATCCTGATAGATTGTTATATAAGTTATGGGAGGTACACTTTAAATTGTTATTAATTAATCAAATATATATACCTTGCATAAATTGTAATCATAGGCAAGGAGTATGAAAACTTAGGTTGTTTACCAATCTGCTAGGATAAGGAATAACAGTCGGTAAAGTTATTATATAATATTTTAGTAGGTAATTAACGGTAATGTGTTACTTATAAACTGTATTGAGATTTTATATATCAATTCTTACTAATCAATTCTGTTGATAAAGTTATAAAATTTACCTAATAATTATTGTAATAGTATTACGTTATTAATAGTTAGAATTGTAATAAAAAATTTATTTTATCTTATTAGATCGGATTGAAGGAGACTAGCATAATCTTATATAAATTTTGGGTATTACATTGATTAATCCAGGTACGGATTCCGTATTTCTTCAGCTCTGTTTTGGTTAAATTTAATTAGTTCGTTTTGTTCCTCGTTTCGAATTCTGTTATTATTTCACATAATTATTTTTTGTGAAATTTATATAATATTTTCATTTTGGAGTTGATACATAAAACTCGTTTTTGTATTCTTTGAATTAAGTCATCATCTCTAATATTTATTTTAATATTTGTAGAGCGGTACATATTGTTACCTTCTTTTTGAGACATTGTGATTTGATCTGGTTCAACATGTACATACAGAACCCTTTTGTTGGTATTGTGTCGCATGTGTTGTGACATGATATCTTTGTTAGAATATATTGTAGGGTATACATGAGCTATAACTACCTGTGGGGGTACCACAGGCATGTCGCATCGGCACGAGAGACATGACACTTTCCGTGGCAGTGTGATCAGTCCACGACATCTCCATTTTTTTGCTCCGGAGGAAGTGAGCAACTTAGTGTTTTGTTGTGGGAGGCGTATGGGTTAACCCCAGTTTTCTGTTCTGTTCTGTTTTGCGGATTGGTGATGTTTATGCCGAACACACCTTCCGATTTTACATGCATTTGGATTCGCGTTCTAATGTGTGTAACTTGCCTGTGTGACATTATTTGACTTGTCTGTGTGGCAAGGTATATTTTGTTTGGAGCTCGGTATGAAATAATACCCAGCCATTTGATTCAGCCTATTATTTCATTTGTTAGTTTTGTTCGTTTCAATTCGGTTCATTTGATTGAGTTAGTTATTTAATTCATTATTCTTGTATTCTATATCCGTACTGGGCATTTGACTCATGCTGTGTTTTTCTTCCGGCAGGTAATCAGGGGGACCAAGGACAAGTGTGATGAGAGATTTTTTCTTTCCAAATGGTTTAGATAATTTGTTTAGACTATGATACATTGGTTTTATTGGAGTTGTAATAATTACATTAGATTGTGGTTTGAGCTAATTTGGTATTTTTTTATGGTTTGACTTGTGGTATTTATCAGATATTGAGACTATTCTTTTGTGGCTTAGGGCCTTATTATAATTTAATCAGTTTTGTTCTGTTTTGTGCGTAACATCTCTTTCTATTTCGAAAAGGGGGTGTTACAAAGTTGGTATCAGAGCCAAGTTCTTTCTTATAGAAAACTTATTTAGGTTTGACTTGTGAGTTATGGGTAGACTTCTAGGTTAGGTTTTTATTCCGTTTGAATTTATGTTCAACTATCACCTCAGCTAAATTCGAATATGTCTCTAATCTGTTTTGCTTTTATCCGTTGATTCTTTCTTAGACGGCTCGTGGATCTGCTAGAGTTGCTGGGAGGCGAGGTAACAATGGTGGTAGAGGTGAGGGACAACCCAATGAGCAACCTAATAATCAGACTAATGCTCAATTGGCTGAGTTGGTGAATCAAGCGGTTAATTAGGCCTTACCGCAATTGGTGGCACAGGTTGTGCAGGCAATGTAGCAGCCGCCAGAGATTCCTGAGCAGGGGAACCCAAAAAATGATGGCCCACATGCAAATGAAGATGAAGGGAATGCAGATGGCCTTAATCAACAGGAGGTTCCGATGCATGTATGGTTGGAGAGGTTTCAGAAGCGGAAACCACAATCATTCAGTTTAGCTCCGACTCCAATTGATGCAGAGAATTGGATTGCCCATTTGGAGAAGATCTTTGATGTGTTGGGGTGTTCGGATAATCAGAGAGTATTGCTTGCAGCTTATAAGCTAGAAGGGGATACACAGAGGTGGTGGAAGGCGATGAAAACAACGAAAGGGGATGGATATGTTGAGACACTTAGCTGAGCAGAGTTTTGTGAGGTCTTCTATCAGCAGTACTTTCCTTGGGCTTCAAACCCCTCTCTGGTATGAAGGATTTGACGCTCAGCACCTCCTAGTAGTAGTGTTGGGCTGGTTGCTTTTCATCGAGACCCCGAAGTCCGCCCCGATGGCTATTGTTCGGGAGTTCTATGCCAATGCCCGTGAGACCCAAAATGGCATCGCCTTCGTTCGGGGCAAACAGGTCTCCTACACCGCGCAGGCAATCAGCGAGCTCTTTCACCTGCCTTCTACTACTAGTGAGGACATCAACTGGGTGTTACATGAGCGCTTCGAGACAGATCTCGATGCTTTGGTGCGGGAGATGTGTCAGTCGGGCACTCAGTGGAGGACTTAGCCGGGCACCACTCAGAAGGTCCACTTCCCTCAGACCGCGCTGAACAGATATGCCAAGGCATGGTACGCCTTCATCTGCGCGAGTATACTACCGACCACCCATCACCAGGATGTGACCCGGGACCGAACGGTCCTCTTGCACCGCATTCTGCGTGGAGGGAGCATCGACGTGGGTTATATCATTCACCATTCCATGCTTCGTTTCATGCGTGTTGTCAAGTCTGGTGCCATTCCACACGCTTCGATAATCACACGCCTTTGTCTAGCGGCGAAGGTGGAATGGGGCGAGGAGACCCTCCAGTTGCCTATGCGGGATATTGACAGCGCCACGATCAGAAAGTACAATGTATGGCGAGGTGGAGAGTCTCGGCCCAATGGGTTGGGTTTTATTATTGCTAATGTAGATGAGGAGGGCAGTGGCGGGGAGGACGTATCTGCACCGCCAGTGCAGTCGGAGAGAGTCGGTGGACATGAGCGCGAGATGCGCCGCATGGACGACCTATACACGAGCTTTAGAGACTACAATGTCTCCTTTACAGGTGCACTGTCTGAGGCATTCAGCCAGCAGGGGGTCCACATTGAGTTTCCTACCTTCGGTGTCGGCATCCCTTATCCTCCGCCTGACTCACCGCCTGGCGGCGCCTGGGACGACTCTTAGGGGAGTATTCTTTACCCTTTTATCTCCAATGAGGACATTGAATATTTTAAGTTTGGGGGTATTAGACTTGCCTATTATTTTTGTGATGCTTTTAATTATCTGTTTTTATTTTTAGTTATTTGCTTGTTTTAATTAAGCTTTATTAATATTTGGGATTAAAAAAATGGTGAATTTCTCTTGCATATCATATCATGTAGTTTAGTTGCATGATCCTAATATCTTGATTAGTAAACATCCTCGCTTGCCTGTGATGAAAATTCTTGGAAATTACTAATTGCTAAGACTTGGGTCGAATGCCATGTTTTATTGCAACTCTTGTCTTGTGTTGATTCTGATAGCACCAGTTAGCACGCCTTTAGTAGTATCTTACTAAGTAGCCTAAAGATTTGCATAATTGAGTTCTGGGGGGAATTTGATGTGTTATTAATGAATGTAACAAATGAGGGTAGTGTTAGCTAAGACAACAGGTGTCTAAGTTTGGGGGAAACTTAGTGGAGCGTTTCATCAACGAGATGGAGCGTAAAACGCACTCGTTGATCTATATATGAATATATATATATATATATTGAATAAATGCTTAGTTAGCCTAGTTTTGTGGCCTTTGATATTCGAGTAAGTACGCCCTAGGGAATGTCTCTACACCTAGCGCCCTAAGACCAATTGGTTTGGGAGTCGTTGGTCGAAAGCTCGCTACATGGGTATCATTAAATAGCCTAAGGGAACTAGCATTGCACAAGCAAGTGTCATAGTCCGAATAACCTCTAAGTCGGCCCCCAATTTAGACATAACGTTGTTTTAACTGTAATTTACCTCATTTGTTGTTTTGCAAGTTTGGGTATACAAATTTCCCCTAAGAAACATATTATGAAAATCATTTGGGTTGCTACAAGTTTGATGATTACTATACATACACACTTTATCGTTCACTACATGATTTGAGTTGCATGACTATCATGGTACACGAACCAAGTTTTGATGAGGCGCTATATTCTTCTGAGGCAAAACATTTTGATTGTTTACTAATTGATGAGGGTCATGGCGCATTCTTAGATTATCACATTTCATTCATGTTTGCATTCATTTCATTGTAATTGCTTGAGGACAAGCAACAATTCAAGTTTGGGGGTATTTGATAAGTAGGTTTCATACCTACTTATTGGACATTATTGTGCTTCATTTGTTGCTTATCTAGTAGCTTCGTAGTATATTTTCATGCATTTTTCTATTCGTTTCGGTTTCGCTTCACTATTTTTCATTATATGGCTTTTTGCACGATTTTTGGTAAATTTGTCACGGGTTTTGTTGTAATTGTTTTTTTGGGAGCTTAATGAATTTTTGTTGCTTGTATAGGACACGAGAATTGAGAAATCAGGCTACAGTAGTACAACAGCAGACTGGCAGCTTGTGCAGCTGCGCCCAGCCTGGCCTTGTGGCCGGCGCAGCTGCGCCCCTCCTGTTCCTGCCATGCCCCTCCGGCGCAGCTGCGCCCCTTTTGTAAAGGGCGCCGGCGCAGCTGCGCTTGTCACCAGCCAGCCATGCAGACACGTTCCATCCAGCGAAGCAGCACTACCATGGAATTATGCAATGCCAGATTTTGAGGGATTAGTGGGTTTAAACTTTATTAGTGGGAATCAGAATAAGTCAAATGAAGACAAATTAAGCATGTATTATAACCAATTGAGAATTCAATTTTGGAGAGGCCGCTCCAACACGAAAGTTAGAAAGTTTACTGCATTCTAGCTTCAAACTTGGAAACAACCAGCTGAGCATCAATTGTGTTCGAGAACTGAAGAATGGAGCTATATAGATGCTGAATTGAAGCTTGGGAGCAAGAAATCAAGAATCAACACAACTTGGAAAATCATCAGAAGTTGCAGAACGAAAACAAGGAGCTTTAATATTTTCTGTTTTTGATTAATTTTCTTATTATGTAATTATGATGATGAACCTATTGTGTATGATGAAATCTATTATTGGTATTATGAACTAAACTTAAATTTTGGGATTATAATGGATCTTTTGCATTACTGAAAATTGAAATGCTTCCTTATTATTGTTAGTTGGTTATGAAATAAATGTCTAGCATAATTTATACTAAATGTTTAATTGCTTGATCACCAATTACCTTGATAATTTATATGGAATTGAGAAAGGAAATATAAATTGAGATCTGATTATGCTAGCATATGTTCATAATCTTTACATTCCTCGTGAAGTTATGTTTCGTGCTTAGGATAGAGATATACCGAAGCACCATATGTGGCCAATTGAGAACTTGTACTTAAACCCTCTTGATTGTAATTCACATAGAAATATAATGCGTTAGTCATCTAGGGTGTTCATATTCATTCTATCAATTGTGGATTTAATGTGATATGAATATGGTGCATTGAGAAATGGTCATATTTTACATTCGTGTTCTCGACCAACATTCCATAATAATCAATTAGCAACAATAGGAAGCATAGAAATCTAAGTTTGCAATAAGTGAAATTATAATCCCAAACCCATAAAATCTGTATTTATTCAACCATAATTTGTTCTATTTGTTTCTTTAGTAATCATTAGATAATTTTCATCATTGTAATCAATTGTTTAAAGAGACCGAAATAATTACAAAATCGGTGTTTGTAGTTATAAATACAATTCTATTCCTCGTGGGATCGATACTTTACTTACTTTATATTACTTGTGGATCGCGTGCACTTGCGTGTATGAGTCGTATTTGTTATACATACAAATTCACTAACATCTATCTATTCGGCAGAAAGATGATGAGTCCATCACAGATTTCATGACGAGGTTCACCAGGTTGGCAGGCTTTACAGGAACCTCAGCAGGGACTGCAGCGGAACAGGCAGAGAAGTTCAAGTGGCGAATTCATTATAGATACTGCCAACATCTCATTAACAACAAGTTTACAGATGTGTTAGCAGTGGCTAATGCGGCTAAGAATATTGAGATGGAGCGGCAAGACTTTCGGTCTTCTAAACCGGAGGGGAGTCGGAAGAGGGACAAAGATGACCAACAGGGTCAAGCTTTGGGTCAGCACGGGAGGAATCATGGTGGTCAGTGGAACAAAAACCGTGGTGGCCAATAGGGGCAATGGCGTGGCCAGAATCAGAATAGAGGTTATCAGCAGTTGCTTCAGCATGAACAAAATCGTCAGCTTCAGTTACCTTGGCAAGGTCAGAATCGCCAACAGTGGCAGAATCGTCAGCAGGGGCAGAATCAGGGTCGTTATCCTGGACCAGCTGGCAGCTGGTGGGGGTAATCCAAACCTTATTCCGATAGCTCCTTGTGCTACATGTGAGGGTAATCATCCGGGGAGGCAGTGTCATAGAGTTACTGGTGCACGCTTCTTGTGTGGGCAGATGGGTCATATTGCTGGAGATTGTACCGGGCCACGTGGTAATGGTGGAGACGGTGGTAATGGTGGTAATGGAGGTCAGCGTCAGGGTGGTCGGGTGTTTGCTTTGACTTATAACCAGGCGACAGGTGCGCCAGGTACTGTTTTTGGTACTCTTTTAGTTGGCAATCGTGAGGCTTTTGTTTTGTTTGATACTGGTTCTACTCATTCAGTTGTTGCTCAGTCTTTCGTTCAGCACCTTGGTGTGCCACCTCAGTCTTTAGATTCTGTTATGTCTATTGCTACCCCGATGGGGACTTCTGTTGTTATTTCTGACTTATATCGAGGGTGTCCGATCAGTTTTAAAGATAATATTTGTAGGGCTAATCTTCTTCCAATGTGTATGTACAATTTAGATGTTATTCTCGGGATGGACTGGTTGGATAAGCACCAGGCCACTATCGATTGCCAGGCGAAAGAGGTTATATTTGGAGATGTGAAATCTCCGAAGTTCGTATTTCAGGGTACACGGCCGAGTAAGGTGGTGAAGTTGATTTCAGCTTCGAAGGCTGGGAAGTTGGTGGCAAAGGGTTGTGAGGGGTATTTGGCGTTTGTAAAGGATACCTCTATGGGTGAGTCTCGTATTGAGGATGTTCCAGTTGTTCGTGACTTTTTCGATGTGTTTCCTAAGGAGTTGTCAGGGTTGCCACCACAGCGAGAAGTTAAGTTTACTATTGAGTTTATTCCTAGTGCGAAGCCTATCTCTAAGGCACCGTATCGGATGGCACCATTGGAGTTACAGGAGTTGAAAGAGCAGTTGCAAGAATTGTTAGATCGTGGTGTGATTCGGCCGAGTGTTTCGCCGTGGGGTGCTTCGATTTTGTTTGTGAAGAAGAAAGATGGATCTATGAGGCTGTGCATAGACTACATGGAGTTGAACAAGATTACCATCAGGAATCGGTATCCATTGCCGAGGATTGATGACTTGTTTGACCAACTTCAAGGGGCGAAGTATTTTTCGAAGATAGACTTGAGGTCGGGATATCATCAGTTGAGGGTGAGAGACGAGGATATCTCTAAGACAGTTTTTCGCACTCGTTATGGGCATTACGAGTTTCTGGTGATGCCATTCGGGTTAACTAACGCTCCGACGGTGTTTATGGATTTGATGAATCGGGTGTTCAAGGAGTACTTGAACCAATTTGTTATTGTCTTTATTGATGACATTTTGGTTTACTCAAAGTCTAGGGAAGAGCATGAGAAGCATCTTCGCACAGTGTTAGGGATTTTGCAAAAGGAAAAATTGTTTGCTAAATTCTCTAAATGCAAGTTTTGGTTAGAGCGGGTTACATTTTTGGGCCACGTTGTGTCTGCGGAAGGCATTAAGGTGGATCCTACGAAGGTTGAGGCTATCACTAAATGGCCAAGACCTACTACGGTGACAGAAGTTTGGAGTTTCTTGGGTTTGACAGGGTATTATAGGCGATTTGTGGAAGGGTTCTCTTTGCTTGCCTTGTCATTAACTCAGTTGATGAGAAAGGGTACGAAGTTTGTGTGGAATGAAGAGCGTGAGAAGAGTTTCGAGGAGTTGAAGAAACGGCTTGTGACAGCTCCTATACTTACATTGCCATTGGGAATAGGAGGTTACCAAATTTATAGTGATGCTTCTAAGAAAGGCTTAGGGTGTGTTTTGATGCAACACGGTAAGGTGATTGCTTATGCTTCTAGGCAGCTTAAACCTTATGAGGTAAACTACCCCACTCATGATTTGGAGTTGGCAGCAGTAATTTTTGCTTTAAAAATTTGGAAGCACTATTTGTATGGGGAGACTTGTGATATCTTCACCGATCACAAAAGTCTTAAATACATTTTCACTCAAAAGGAGCTCAACATGAGGCAAAGGCGTTGGTTGGAGCTTCTAAAAGATTATGATGCGAGAATTCAGTATCACCCGAGGAAGGCGAATGTGGTAGCAGATGCTCTTAGCCGAAAGAGTTCAGGGAGTGTAGCAACCCTTATTACACAACCTCACCTTATTTCGGATATGGGGCGACTAGAGTTGAAGTTGCGTGTACAAGGTTCAGATGGGCATTTGGCAGGTATGAGAGTGGAACCATTTCTTATCTCGCGGGTTAAAGATGCTCAAAGGGAAGATGGAGAGTTTTGGGGTATGGTGCAGAATCTGGAGGAGGGAAAGCAGCCCGAGTTTCGTATTGATGATCACGGTGTGATTTGGTTGGGTGAGCGTTTGTGTGTACCGTCGGATCCAATCATCCGGGAGGCTGTATTGGCTGAGGCTCATAGTTCGCCATTTTCTATTCATTCAGGTTCTACAAAGATGTACAGAGATTTGAAGAAGAATTTTTGGTGGAATGGGATGAAACGAGACGTGGCTGAATATGTGAGAAAGTGTCTCACTTGTCAACAAGTGAAGATAGAACATCAACGAGCTAGCGGGTTGCTGCAACAGTTAGACATTCCAGTTTGGAAGTGGGAGGATATCACGATGGATTTTGTGACTGGTTTGCCAAAGACTTTCAGGAAGAATGATGTTATTTGGGTTGTGGTGGATCGGTTGACGAAATCGGCACACTTCTTGGCTATCCATGAGGGTCACTCGGTGATAGGTTAGCACATATATTTCAGCAGGAGATTGTTAGACTTCATGGTACTCCGGTGTCTAGTGTTTCAGATCGGGACCCACAGTTCACTTCACGGTTCTGGAAAGGGTTTCAACGAGCTTGGGGCACTCGGCTTAACTTCAGTACTTCTTTCTATCCACAAACCGATGGGCAATCCAAGCGGACTATTCAGACATTGGAGGATATGTTGAGGTTTTGTGCACTTGAATGGTCGGGTAATTGGGATGACTACTTGAGCCTAGTTGAGTTTGCTTACAACAACAGTTGGCATGCAAGTATTGGAATGGCTCCGTTTGAGGCGTTATATGGTAGGAAGTGTCGGGCACCAACTTGTTGGGATGAAGTTGGTGAGAGGGCCATAGAAGGGCCTGAGTTAGTTTAAATCACTACGGAGAAGGTAGCGGCGGCTAAGGAAAAATTGAGGTCAGCCCAATCACCTGGTGAGCATGTATTTTTAAAGGTTTCTCCTTGGAAGGGCATTCGCCGATTTGGGTTGAAAGGGAAACTTAGTCCACGTTATATTGGTCCATTTGAGATTTTGGAGAGAGTTGGTGAGGTTGCATATCGGTTAGCTTTGCCTCCAAAACTAGCTCATGTGCATAATGTATTTCATGTGTCGGTGTTGAGGAGTTACAATTATCATCCATTGCACGTGGTGCAGTATCCGTTTGATAAGATTTGAGAGGATCTTACTTGCAGTATCCATCCGTTGCATATTAGACCTTGTATTTTATTTGGGTCAAACTAGTCATTTAATTTATGTGGGTTAATAAATATTAATAAGTGATGGACATTAATTTAATAAAATTGGGCCTTAAAACTAATTGGGTCTAATTTATATATATATATATATATATATATATATGTAACTTTAAATCCTATTAAAATTAAGAGCATTAATAAAATCCGTTAATAAGTAAATAAATAATTAAACCTAATGTTACTTTATTATACAAACTGAATAAGAAGAGGAACGGAACAGAGGCGGCTGTGCTGCGAAAGGAAGAAGAGAATCACAGTTTTATTCTTTATCAGGTAAGTTTTAATAATTAACCATACATGTGTTGGCTTGATATCACATATATAAGGATTACACTTGGTTAGTTTAAGTATTCAATTGAATTCATAGTAATACGTATTCATTCTGAAGTAATCTTATATCCTGATAGATTGTTATATAAGTTATGGGAGGTACACTTTAAATTGTTATTAATTAATCAAATATATATACCTTGCATAAATTGTAATCATAGGCAAGGAGTATGAAAACTTAGGTTGTTTACCAATCTGCTAGGATAAGGAATGACAGTCGGTAAAGTTATTATATAATATTTTAGTAGGTAATTAACGGTAATGTGTTACTTATAAACTGTATTGAGATTTTATATATCAATTCTTACTAATCAATTCTGTTGATAAAGTTATAAAATTTACCTAATAATTATTGTAATAGTATTACGTTATTAATAGTTAGAATTGTAATAAAAAATTTATTTTATTTTATTAGATCGGATTGAAGGAGACAAGCATAATCTTATATAAATTTTGGGTATTACATTGCTTAATCCAGGTACGGATTCCGTATTTCTTCAGCTCTGTTTTGGTTAAATTTAATTAGTTCGTTTTGTTCCTCGTTTCGAATTCTGTTATTATTTCACATAATTGTTTTTTGTGAAATTTATATAATATTTTCATTTTGGAGTTGATACATAAAACTCGTTTTTGTATTCTTTGAATTAAGTCATCATCTCTAATATTTATTTTAATATTTGTAGAGCGGTACATGTTGTTACCTTCTTTTTGAGACATTGTGATTTGATCTGGTTCAACATGTACATACAGAACCCTTTTGTTGGTATTGTGTCGCATGTGTTGTGACATGATATCTTTGTTAGAATTTATTGTAGGGTATACATGAGCTATAACCACCTGTGGGGCTACTACAGACATGTCGTCTCAGCACGAGAGACATGACACTTTCCGTGGCAGTGTGATCAGTCCATGATATCTCCATTTTTTTGCTCCGGAGGAAGTGAGCAACTTGGTGTTTTGTTGTGGAAGGCGTATGGGTTAACCCTAGTTTTCTGTTCTGTTCTGTTTTGCGGATTGGTGATGTTTGTGCCGAACACACCTTTCGATTTTACATGCATTTGGATTCGCGTTCCAATGTGTGTAACTTGCCTGTGTGACATTATTTGACTTGTCTGTGTGGCAAGGTATATTTTGTTTGGAGCTCGGTATGAAATAACACCCCGCCATTTGATTCAGCCTATTATTTCATTTGTTAGTTTTGTTCGTTTCAGTTCGGTTCATTTGATTGAGTTAGTTATTCAATTCATTATTCTTGTATTCTATATCCGTACTGGGCATTTGGCTCATGCTGTGTTTTTCTTCCGGCAGGTAATCAGGGGGACCAAGGGCAAGTGTGATGAGAGCTCATTTCTTTCCAAATGGTTTAGATAATTTGTTTAGACTATGATACATTGATTTTATTGGAGTTGTAATAATTACATTAGATTGTGGTTGGGATAATTAAACTTTTAGTACCTGTACTAGGGCCCGACTTACAAGTTGGTACCCAAACTGAAAAAACATACAAACTGGTGCTTGTACTAGAAAAAACTTACAATCCGTTAAATTTTAGGGTTCCGTTTAATTATTAGGGTTCCTAACTTATAAGTTGGTACCCAAACTAAACAAAAGTTACAATATAGTGGTTATACTTATAAAAACTTACAATCCGTTAAATTTTAGGGTTTCTTTTGATTATTAGGATTCCATATTTGCTAGTTTCTTTTAATTTGCTCATAAATGTGTGTTTTAGTGCTTGTTGCAATTATTTTCCGTTTAATTATTAGGATTCTATTCGGCTTGTGTTTTAGTGTTTGTTTATTTATAGTATTATATGCACATGCATGTGCAATATTTCTTTAATTCAAGCAAATTTTTACTTTTGCCTAAAATGAGAAAATTCTTCACACAAAAATAAATAAAGTAAGATACCATGAGTTAGATAGATATATATGATGCTATTGAAAACTTTCAAAAAATAGTTTATATACATTCTTCCATCATATATATTTAATATTAGCTAAAAAATTAGTATGAATAATTTTAAGAATAGTTTTTTAAGAATAATTTTAATTAAAATATTTTATAATACGAAATTGTTTAAGAATAATTTTAATTTTTAAATATATATTTAATAGTAGCTAAAAAATTAGTAGTGGTGGTAAAAAAAATGATAAAAATAAATTCAAAATATCATGTCACTTTATAGTCCTATAATAAAAATGTATTAATTACAATTATAAAACCAAATGAAAATAAAAATACATATCAACCACCAGTTTGAGTACCAACTTATAAGTCGAGTTCTAGTATAGGTACCAAAAGTTTAATCACGCAGATTCTGTTAGTCAATTAGACTTTTCCGTCGTGCCCGTTAGTCAAATTTAACGATTTAACATAAATATTCAAGTACAAGCACCAGTTTGTAAGTTTTTTCTAGTACAAGTACCAGTTTGTAAGTTTTTTCAGTTTAGGTACCAATTTGTAAGTCGGGCCCTAGTACAAGTACTAAAAGTTTAATTATCCCGATTGTGGTTTGAGCTAATTTGGTATTTCTTTTATGGTTTGACTTGCGGTATTTATCAGATATTGAGACTATTCTTTTGTGGCTTAGGGCCTTATTATAATTTAATCAGTTTTGTTCTGTTTTGTGCGTAACATCTCTTTCTATTTCGGAAAGGGGGTGTTACACAGCTGCTGCTTTGCTATGCGTGACTATTTCATGGAATCCAAATCAGATTGTATTGTGCAACCTTATAAAGCTTTGTGCAAGTAAACTAGACAACTTCTGTTTAGTTACCTATTACACTTTAATTAATTGTTTAGTTTGACTTTTTTGAGAGAGTAGATGAGATTGTGGTTTTAAAAAAAGTTGTGAATAGTTTCAAACATAACCTTTCTCGAACTTTGTTGAAACAAGGGTAAAAGTGGTAAGTTAGTGCGACTTGAAATATGAAATGACAAGGTTTTGGTACATCCGAAAAGGGATAGGAAAAGTGCTCTGAAAAGGAAACAACTAACTTGGGATGAAAGAAGTATCCAACAAATGTAAAGGCAATACTTTAGCAGGCAATGGGATGTATGCTACATCATTTAAGAACTTTTGGCAATTATAGCTTTGTATAGAAATCAACTCTTAATGAAAATTTGGACAATTGAGTGATGCCTGCTGTCGCTTGAGCAACCCCTTGGGGTTACCCAAAAGAATACTCTTTTTCATAATTTCATTATTTTATGAAGCTAATGTAGCCTTGTATCTTATAATACCTGACATTAAATCACAAATTAAAGTATGGAGCTTGTTATTATAAGATTTCTGCAACATGTTGCAGGGATGGTATAATTACGGTCATTTAAGTGATCTATTAGGTGATGGGATTTTCACTGTTGATGGGGACAAGTGGCGTGAACAGAGGAAGGGTGCTGAGGGACTTTAGCAGCATTATATTCAGAAAAAATGTGGTAAAACTTGCTGATATATTGACTAGAGCAGCTACTTCCAACCAAACAATTGATATACAAGTGAGTATGCATACCCCGACAATCATTATCCAATTAAACCCTTTGATTTGACCAAAAGCTAATAAAGAAGATAATAATGTAGGATTTTTTCATGAAATCAACCTTGGATTCGATATTCAAAGTTGCTTTCGGGGTTGAACTTGATAGCATGTGTGGATCAAGTGAAGAAGGCTCCAAATTTAGCAAAGCTTTTGAAGATGCAAGTGCTTTGACACTTAGGCGATATGTTGACATCTTCTGGAAGATCAAAAAAGGTTTGAATATCGGATCAGAAGCTGAACTAAAGACCAGTATCAATGTGGTTGATGGGTTTGTTTATAAACTGATCCGTGGCAAAACTGAGCAAATGCACAAGTTACAAGATGATTCTTCAGTAAGTTAATCACTTCAGCTTCTATTCCTACTTAAATATTCTTTACTGAAAAGTTTTAATGTGTTCGAGGAAAAATGTGTGTTGGCTGTCAGCTCCCTAGGTCTAATCTAATTCCCTTCCGAGCTTAAGATGAACTACGTAAAAGAAAAGACAAGTATAATACACATTATGCCAGTACAGTTGAAACTCGGATATAAAAACTTTGTTTTGTCATTTTACTTAAAATCATATGCCATTTGCAGTTAAAGAAAGAAGACATCTTATCGAGGTTTCTGCAATTAAGTGACACGGATCCAAAGTACTTGCGCAATATCATACTGAACTTCATAATTGCTGGGAAAGACACGACAGCAGCCACTCTATCGTGGTTCATTTACATGCTTTGCAAGCATCCCGCAACTCAGGAAAAGGTGGCACAGGAAATTAAAGAAGCAACCTGCACAAAAGAGATTACAAACATTGCCGAGTTTGTGGCAGGTCTAACTGAGGACTCCCTAGAAAAGATGCATTATCTTCATGCAGCTCTAACGGAGACTCTCAGAATCTATCCTGCAGTTCCAGTGGTCCAAATCAAGAACACTTTTTTTCAAAAAAAAAATTCTGGTTTGTGCATAATTCTTGTTCTGGGTCCTCTTCATATGGAAAAAGAGAAACTTTTTAGGAATGAAGGAAACACATTTCCACCCACATGGAATTCCACTCAATTAGGGATGAAAATTCAAAACAATGAGCTGAATTCCACTGCATAACAAATTCCCAATTGCTTTTTCAATCCAAATTGGGAAAATTCAATGGATCAGAGCGATCCCTTTGAGTCTGCTCTTAGCTCAATTGTCTCTTCCCCAACAACATCTCATCCGGGAATTCAGCCAATAATGGTTAAACCAATTATCATCACTGAGATATTTGAAAAGTGAAAATTTGATACAATTACTATTCACATATGCAGTAAGTATGAAAACTTTATCTGGAAAGTCTATTTACAATGCAAGTTCTTATTCCTAACTAAAATTAAGCACCCCTAGAATACTTCAAGCTATAAATCTGAAATTACGAAAAAAGTACTCACTTCAATACACACAAAAAATCAACAAACATGTCAAGTAAAGTTAGGATTATAAGATAAATGATTAGAGACTAATTCCTCACCCAAAAAAATAAAAGAAAAGAAAAAAAATCCCAAGTATATACAAAAAAGACAGAAAATTGAACTTTCTAAGGTAGCCAAACAAAAAATTCAGGAGTCGATACAAATAAAAAGAGGTGGAATTGAATGAGAAATTTATTATATTAAATATATACTACTGCAGTCTGCATATGTCTCTATCATTTGTGACACAATATTTAGAAGAATTTGTCAGATCAACTTTTAATGCTATTACTCTGAAATTACAGAGAGTGGATCATATATATCCTATAACCGTTACAATCTGTAGTTCTTCCTCTGAGTGGTTTATATTATTATGATCATTAGCATTGCCCACCAAAAGGAACTAGCTAGCTAATAAGGATCGTCTTACAAATTAGTGAATAAGGGGCTTCGGATCCTAAAGAAATGACTACCAGTGATCTGTTTCATGTAGAAATTTCGTGCCAATGCCTGAATCCAACAGTTCTTAAATTACTTCTGCAATTTTATAGTTGCATTCTTTTAAAATAAAAATAAGAAACAAATGTTTAACCTCATATGAAGCTTAAATTTAGATTTTCCATACGCTGTCATTGCTTAATGGTGTGCTCAAAAGTCATTTTTCACTGATCTATTGCTAAGTTTACAATGTGTTGACTTAGTTTTGGGATCATATATATACTCTTGGGACTATTCCTTTTTATCTGTAAATGAGATACATTGCTAAATACTTGAGCAGAAATTTTAGGCACGGGTGGAGAGTTGCACTACTATCATAGAACAAAACTGAGTATATTCACATCCTGAATGATATAATGGCATAACGTGAATATATGTTTTTCGTTGTTTCAGGATGCAAAAATATGTTTTTCGGATGATACTCTACCAGATGGGTATAATGTAAAGAAAGGTGATATGGTGGCTTACCAACCGTATGCAATGGGAAGGATGAAATTCATATGGGGTGATGATGCTGAGGAATTTAGACCAGAGCGTTGGCTTGACCAGAATGGTATCTTCCAACCCGAGAGTCCCTTCAAATTTACAGCCTTCCAGGTTACATTTTTCATTAATTTTCCAGAACTTCTTTTATCCGCTTTTAGTTAATGCAGATGTAGAAAAAGTGTTATATTACTGAGAATTCAATTCATGTTTGGTAGAGAGACTCAAAATCTTGTTTCTCGTAACTTTTTCTTGAGATTAATAGTTGAAAAAGCATTACATTTTAGCTCTATGATGATAAACAGGCTGGTCCGCGAATTTGCCTGGGGAAGGAATTTGCTTATAGGCAGATGAAAAATTTCTCAGCAGCCTTGTTGCATTTTTTCGTCTTCAAATTGAGCGATGAACAGAAACAAGTTAACTACAGAACAATGCTTAATCTTCACATCGACGGGGGGCTCCAAGTTCGTGTCTTCCACAAATTAGGCCAGTAGAACCTCACATGTATTTGTTCACTGTATACTTTAGCTTGGAAGTGAAACTATCATCTAGTTATTCTGTCCGCCCCAAAGTGAGGGTTTACTGTAGATATTGATAGATACTAAATCTAATTGTATTCGAACCAATTATGATCTTAGCTGTTGATTATGTTATAGTAAGAGTTTTCTCTATTTTACTCGACTGATTGAACAGCTTCTGAAGAACTTCCTTGCAAGGTGCCCTAAAAGAAATTCATTCAACCATTCACATTTCACAATGATTTTCATATACTGAATATGGGATTTTGCCCCTTAGTTCAACAGGAGGCGAAACTTTCATAGCATACAAATAATAAACAAGAAATTGAATTAAAAATACTCTGACAGACTTAGAAGTCAGTGATACTGAAGTTTGTTTATAAATTAACACAAGACACTAATGGTAAGATATAAAAATAAAAATAAAAACTGTCGTTTTTGCGTTTACAGTGCCACCAGTAAAGCAGTACTCCCACAATGAAGCGAAGGAGATGGTTCTTTTTCTCCATGCTCGTTCTTAATCTTGATTAATCCTCATTGATTAAGATTGCAGAAATACTAGAATGAGATGGGCAACAGAATGAGACACAATGACCTTTGCCTGTAATCATGTACCAACAAATCGAGATGGGAAACAGAATCAGACACATGTTACATCAATACCAGCTATAATGATTGTGATGTAACTTCGGGTGGAGGAAGGTGGATCCCTGGCCTTGATGTCCATCCCCTCCGATTCCTGTAGGCATCAACTGCCTCCAAACGAAGCCCTCTCTTTAGAAGCATCTTGGGCCGACTTCTTTCTCTTCATGACAAAAAAAAAAGCACAAATTTAAATTAAGTTGTTAGGTAACACAAAAGTTTCAGAAAACTAGCTGTTAGCTTGGGTGCCATCTCCTATTAACCCCCAAGAGAGGAAGTATAAGGTTCAAGCCTCTTGTTTGGAGATGGGTTGGTGTTAGTGTGTTACTTACAAATGGTTAATAGAGATATGCTTAAAAGGCTACCTTTGGAATAGTGACCAACTTTGGTGGAGCTTCAACCACTTCTCCAAATTTAATCTCTTCACGTCCAGGAAAGTCCAGATTCTCTTCTGCCTTGACTTTTTTGTGCTTCTTTTTCATTGCTTCCAAACGCCTGCACGAAATTTATATCTGACTAATAATGATAACAAAATGAGACCAAACTAAGCATCATATTCCTCCGTTTCATTTTTTGTGCCACGCCAACAATAGATCATATATGAAGAGCTTACGATACGAGAACTCACAATCTTATATAAACCAAACACACTATTACACTCATGGTAAAAAGGGTTATTAGAAAAGGAATAAAAGGACACTCATTGCATAAAGGAAATTGCCGAAAACATAGACTAGGTTTTCCACTTATATTAGCGGACCAAAGAGAAGACAAATTCTAGTAATCCACATCTAATACCATTGCTATTTTAGTGAAAAGTCAAATAAGTGCCACTGTAAAATGCCCAAGGGATGTGGTCCAGAACGAAAAAATACAGTACGGGGAAATCCCTTTGCAGAACAAACATGTGCACTCTACAACCTCGTGCAAGTATCAGAAATAATAAATAAATACAACTAAGCTCCAAGCACAAACTCCCCAAAATAATCCACAAAGTCACAAACGCATCTGCAGACCTCAGACATGTACCTCTGAAAAAAGAAAAACAAGTTCACACAAGCATGGAGTTGCATCTCATTTCTTCTTCCCATCAACTGCCATCAAACAGCTTTTCCAAGCTAACAAAAAGCCTTACACTGAACACACCATAAGGGAACTAATTCCAAAAGGCCTATGGAAGTAGATCAAAGATACATGCCGAACAGTACAAGAGACCACGGAACAGCATGTGTCCAGTAAGACAGACAGCTGTAAGCTTAGTTTTATCTTTTATATCTTCTTATTCCCCAGAAGTTTTCAGGTTAACGTTCATATATCATGGAAACCCTACTAAGAAATTTCGTTCCAATATTGGACTTTAAATAAATAAATAAACTTAGATAGAGACAAAGAAAAAAACAATCTAATGGCTTCAAAGAATTCCTGTTCACACAAATCAATTAGGGAGAAAATGAGACACTTTGAGAGAGAGAGTTATTTTTTCTTACGCTCCTTTCTTTTTGAACCAACACCATTTAGTTCGCCTGCCTCGAACCGAAGGTCATATACTGCCTTCATTTTCCTCTTTTTATTTGTCTTTTCATGTATGCCATCTTTCTCAATCTCATCATTACCTTTCCTCTTGACGCCAGAGTTGTTCAAGCCTAATTTCTCCTCTGTGCGAAATTTCTAAGAATAAGACATGACAAAACTCAGAATATGATAAATAAAAAAATTGAAATGACTGAGATTAAACTAAGGCTTAAAGAGAAATAAATAGTTGGACTTATGTATAACTCCATCCCCTCTTCTTCCCAAATCACTGATAAAGTGTATATAAACTCAAAGGTCATCAGAATCTAATTCTTTTTTAAAAAAAAAAAATAAAAAAAATTGGCCCTCAAGAATAAAATTTGTAGAGCTTCATTTTGCTTCGTAAATTTATCATAAGAAGATTATATTGCCAACAAACAGAACTTGTTTACTACCCCGTTAAAAATGCAAAAACTCTATATTCATGTCATTATATTATTTTCATATCGATGTTACAAGTCTGCAAAAATTTGTCAGACTTCCTCCAGTATGGAATTCTAAATTTTTCCCATCAATCTAGGTTTCCACAACAACCTTAGCAGCAAGATAAGCCCTGCTTTAAGTTGAAATTTAAGAAGTCTCGCATAGTAGAGAAATGATAACCAATTTTTTACAAAGCCAAACAAGCCAAGCTATAATTTGGTTTCGCAAAACCCTTCAGACTGTAACATTAATCAACATCCATTAATAGTATGTCATAGCCACTTACCTTTTCAACTCCATCACCAAAGCCTCCCCTATCCCTTTTATTCCTATGTACACTATCCATTGATACTTCTGCCGATCCAGAAAAATCATAACCAAACATTTATCCAAACCCCCAAAAAAATAAGGTAAGCAACCCCAACAAATTACATCACAAATTCATTTTACTGTCCTCAATTACTCACACACTCCATTACACACTCAGAAACAAAGAGAGGTTCTTAAGCAAATACCGGGAACAAATATTTTATAATAGTGGAAAATGCAGCTACCTATTAGCAAAGCAATTAAATATACATACCCACATTTGAGTATATACATATAAACAAAAATATAAGTTGAAATTCTAATAGCCCATAATATTTTTATATACATACACACACACATGATTTGGCGAAGTTTAGCGGGAAGAGCTTCGAGGGAGGAGGTTACAGGTGGAGGAGGAAGACGACGACTCTGCCCTCCATGAGCTGCTCTGTAATTCTTTTCTCTCCGTTTCCTCCCATTTCTCTCTCTCTGCCCTCAGCAGACAACAGCTAAACCCTCTTCGATCAATTTTATAGTTTTCCACTGTAAAGAGGGGGAGAAGGGGGGTTGTTTGGCAGCACATTTTTAGTACTCGGTAGAATTTAATCAAATTATTTCATTCAATTTGCTTTCAGCTAAACCATAATCTAAAGGGAGAAATGAAAATTCTTTGGCAAATTTTTCATTAATTTGGTTTCACCAAAAATATTTTTTTTAAAAATATAATAATGTTGTAGTAATTTCTAATAATGCACGTACTATAATAATTCATATTAATAAAGGTAATGTGATAATGTAAGGGGTCTCAAATTATGACATGCTTAAATAATGTTCAATGTTAATTCACGAAAAACGATAGGAGAAATTCAAAAGAATATAAGGAACGAGGGGACAAAGCGAGCCAAAGGGAATCAATAGTAGAGTAGACCGGTCTTTCCCTTAAGTCATAGATGTACCCATCGATACAATGTTCAGATTGCATACCATGCAAGTCTTTCATTATCCACACATGTCATACATAATTACCATTTGTCATACATAATTACAAACGATTATGACGCAGAATCATTTTTTGGTTATGTCAAAAATTACCATTTGTCTTGTTCAAATTCTAAATTTGACCCAACATTATTGAATGTTAATTTGACATAATACCAATAAGTTTTACCACTTGTCTTGTTCAAATTCTAAATTTGACGCAACATTATTGAATGTTAATTTGACATAATACCAATAAGTTTTCTTATTTTCTTATGTCCGCAATGGTTTTTAAAGTAAAAAAAATAAAATATTTGAGCAACATATTCTATTAGTACGTTTCAAACCAGAATTTAGGGGAACCAAATTTACTACTAGAATAATTGAGTTTTACCCAAATATAGTACACCACAGAATCATAACATCCTAATGACAAAAAAATTGTATAGTTTGGAAATACATTACCAAGTTATTTTGTATATTTTAAATTAAAAAAAATTTGTAATGATTTTTATTCCTTAGGTTGATTCACAAACTAATGCCTCCTTTTGTTCAAACAAATCAAAGCCGACTTCAATATATATTGAATAACTGAGAAATATGGAAAACTCCATAGGATTATCAAACATCACATATTCATAAGATCTACTAGCACCGTGTTACCTTGCATATGTATTTATAAAAAATAAAATTTAATTACTACAAGTACTGAACTGAAACATGCAACTCTCTTCATAGCAAGATGTAAAGGTTAGGAAGGAAAATCAAACACAAATGAACACTATTGAACTTTCATTTACTTTGATATCGAAGAATTGGACAAAATATACAAGCTCAACCCCTAATACAATACAACCTCAATGGCCACAATAAATTACAACCCCAATCAAGTCAAAATCTATAGAACAGCCCTGTGGTAAATTTACGAGATGATACACTGTTATGTATAAAAAGTTTCTGTTGTTCTCTTGTTGGAAACATATTTTACACCCGCAAAGACGGCTGCTACTGTAAGTTATCAAAAAGTAGTCTTCCTCCGGCAGATAAAAAGCTCAGGAACACAAAATTCATCATTTAATGAGGGGGCTAAGCCCGTCGCCTTCCCAACCAAGCTTGAGCATTTGATCTACAACCTTCAAGCTCAACTACAAGCAACAAGAACATGATTCATACAAGATAATATTTCACAAACTAAAAGTCATTGTTAACTCGCTTTCAAACATAGTTTTGTTTCAGTAGTAATGATGTTTTTCTATTCAATGGAAAAAGAAACAATTAATCTCTCTTGTTACATGGTTTGATAGAATTACAATTAAACATCTGTTTTGGAAGAATAGTTTGTTTCACTAACATGCGTTTAGAAAGCAATTGAATTGATGTAACAGAAAGCATATTTAGGGTCCCATTTGGACAGTTGGACCACTAGCGTTTCTCTACATAATGTACTCTTTCTCATCCACTTTGAATGTTATGGTTCAAAACCATCTTTCTGGTACAGAATTAAAGACGTGCCGCTGATACATTTTAGATATCATTTTTTATACCCCTTTCCTAAATTTGCGCTTTTAAAATATAAAAGAATAATTTAGAAAAGACTATATGACAAAATATTATTTCTATATAAGTTTACTGAATGCTTAAATTCTTAAACTTTGTGCCACAGACATGGTTTTGAACAATGGCATGCAAAGTAGAATGGAGGGAGTATTCGAGTGTATTATAAACATTTTCCAAATGGAAAGAAAGAAAGAAAAGCTATCTTATTTCTCAATGCAAGAAGGAAGAAACCTTGAAACAAATTATTTTTCGAAACTGCAAATAATGATGAATCCCGAAACTAGTACCGGACAGCTTCCATCAATTTAAATCCAGTCTAATAATTGCTAGAAAATTCCAGGAAGGAATTTCCATATTCAGAATAGTTCTCAAGCAAAAAGGGGCTATTTTTATTAACAGGCAATTAACCGGAAACTTTGGATTACATCATGCTACGGATTTGGTAGTTGGCCTTAATTACAGACCATGAACTTTTAACACCTGGAGATTGTTATTTCATCACTTCTTTCCAAACCAGGGAAGAAGCACTTTTTTTCCCTTTACAGCACTTTTAACAGGCAATTATGCACCATTGCCAGGAACCATTTTAGAATATTAAAGAAGAGAACCAAATTCAACTCACCGTGGGATCAGTGAAGATTATCAATTGTCTATCGGCAGTAGACACCAAAAGATTTGTGTTATCCTTGTTCAGAGCCAGAGTTGTAATCTCTTGCCCTTCTCTCAGTTGCATTGAATGAAATACCTGAAAGAGCATATGCTTGTTAGAGATGAACATCATAGATAAAGTTGATCCAATTGAGAGTTCCTGTTGATAGGAAGGTTACACATTAAAGGAGTCAAACGAGTTCTGCCTTTTTTTTTCTTTTCTTTTTTTCAAATCTTTGTCGGTAAAAAGAAAGTGTCATTACCAAACCTGAACTAATTTGAAGATAAAGGCCAGAATCATAACTTAATATTTTTTTTACCATCGTACCTTTAGAGTATGCAGATCAAAGAAGCAAATCGAAGGCGTAGAAATATTCAACCTATTGTTGTTGTCACATACTCCATCGTTTTCTAAACACGAGTTTAATCCAATTACAACACTCCGTCCATCAAAAGAAACCTCCATGCAAGTAACACTAGAGGAGAAAGGCAGTTGTGCCATAGCAATCAGAGTCCCATTAAGGGTAAAGGTGCTGAGAGTATGGAGTGATTCGTTCCAAGCAATAACAATCCCATCAGAGGAAAGGCAGACCACATTGGCCTTGACACCAACCAGCCTTCTGATCAAGCGGCCTCTTCTTATAGAATGCAGCAAAACATCAGATGAGTTAGAACAAGAGACAACAATACCAAGGTCCGAATTGACCGAGCAGCATATTATTTCACCAAGATGGCCCCGAAGGACGTGTATGGGACCTTCAAAACGACGTCTTCTGCTTTTGTCTGCTAAGGTGCTTGCGATAGGGTTACCACTTGCTGGACTTGGTTCTCCTAAGCCAGTGGAAAGCTCTGCCGTGCTACTTGGGCGAGGAGTGGATGAACGATGTATCCTCCAAAGTAGTACTGTAGCATCACGGGATCCCGTCACAAGATAATTGCTATCAGGTGATAAAGCAAGACAAGTAACAGGAGCACAATGCCCTCTGGCTATTTCCAAGGTCTTTGCTCCGTCTGATGATACAAGTCTGACACTGTTGTCCACGTGCCCACCTAGTCATACATTGAAAAGTTTGAAGTGAGAAGTTATGCTAAATGCCAGGAGGAAAAAAAACAGTAAAGGCCTCAGTTCTTAAATAGTAAGCCTAAACATCTCGCCATCAAATTAATATACGCGTATATATATACACATACATATATATATATATATATATGAAGAGCAATGTATAGCACATAGTGGCTACAGGGATTTATAAGGCCACCTGGTCTTGCACTGCTCATTTGAAGATTTGGCGGCCACGATTTATAAAGTCTCCTACCGCAACACAGTGTTGCGATACGGGACTTCAAATATTTTTGACAACTTGCTCTTACTCACTTTGCAACAGATGGAGGCTTGACTAGCGCAACACAATGTTGCGGTGAGGATGGATACTACCACAACACTATGTTGCGGAAGGCTTTGTATATTTTTAAATCATGGCCGCCAGATTTTGCAATGAAAGGTGCATATCTAGTGGCCATATAAGCTTCCATTGCCACCATTTGCTATGGATCAGGATATATATTATAGAAGATCCAGGGCACTAAGTCGCTAAACTAATAATTCAACAGGCAGCAGCTCTTATCTTCATATGCATTGGGATTTCAACTGTGTGGTTACGCACAAAGAGGTATTACCCAATATACCATTTTTTGAGAAATAAATATTTTCTGGGGAAAAAAGCCGCAATCGATAAAAACATATAGCTTAGATCATTCTTTGATTACATAAATATTTTTTTCAAAACTATGACTACATAAATGAAAAAACTGTATGTTGAAAGAGGAGAAAAGGGCAGAATGGTGCCATTGAGCTGATTATGCGTGTTAAGGAATGGACAAACTTATAGCAGACAAGGTGCACCCAAGTATTTATTCATGTGGTTGCTAAAGTTAGATCAAGCAAGTATCAACGTTATTTTGCATAATAAAAAAGTTTGATCAAGTAACTAAGGTGAATGAACCTTACCGGTGATAATTTCTTTGTCACGTGTGATGGAGACTACAGCTGAGCTTCTAATTCCAGAAGTTGCAAATGCACGTGCTTGGGGAAAGTGCCACTCCTCAGAACCAGAGGCGGTTGATCCTTTGAACATACGCATAAATGTTCCACTGGAGTTGCTTGCACTGGCCTTTCCATGTTGAAAGAGAAATGGTGTACCCTGACCATCAGGTGTGTTTGGCTGCCACTTGTGTTGTGCTATGTGTGCTGCTGGAGCGTTGATATCGACAATTAATAGAGAATCTGGAGATGCAAATATACTAGAAGCAGGTAGATTGCAGCGTTCCGGAAATGGGACAACATATGGTTTAACTTCTGTGGGGTTCCGAAAGATGGTCTATCATGAAAAAATCCAGAAAGCAAACTATTTTGTAAACTGAAGCAGCAAAGTTGAACATTCAATTTAGTTGGACTTAATCTTTGTCTAGCTATACACTCAGATGAATCATGAAATAAAATATTCAAAGATGGTTTTAAAAATTATTATCCAACTATGATTTAATATTTCCGTTGTGTCTATATCGTTCTTTTAGACGGTATATCCGAGTTAATTTATATGTTTCTTCAGCCTAACCATCTTATGATTGTTGTCAATTACTAGGACGCGCGCTCGCACAGAGTCTTTTTCTTGTTAAGAAATTATTTATCAAGTCACTTAGTAGGTTAAGATATAAAAATGCTTCAGTTGAATAAAATGTGATTCTAGAGAGAGGGGGGGGGGGTCGGGAGGGGGACAGTGAAAAAGTCCCAAGTTACCAACTTGTTTAAAAATTTAGCTGTGCCTGTTAGAAAGGGGGACCAACACTGTATATCATGCATTTCTCTTCTACATCTATAAATATTCTTTGTTATCAGGGGAAAGCAACAGGTAAACTAAATATAGTAGCCTATTGCAAACCTTTTCATGCAATAATTTTAAATTAGAGCAAGTGGAAAATTCAGCAGGTTTTAAGGGAAAATATCAAATAGCATAATAATGATATATAGCCATTTACGTGTGGCATCACAAATAGCCAGATATATGGTATAATGTGGGTACACAACTGTAAAATATACTCGACTCAAGAGTACGAAACAAAACCTGCCAGACAGTTATTTAACAATCTAATTCAGTATCACTATAGACTTAAGGGAGATAGTCAATACACCTTAAAAGGGGAAGAGGAAATCAGAAACTTAAAAAAACACACGCAAGCAATGTAAACAAATCCAGATGTCCAAGAAACTGGATTCAGTAACAATAGATCAAGAATTACCTGCAAATGAAGAACATCTGCTAACGGCATTTTCTTCGAGTGAGGGACGGTTAGAAGTTAGGATGGGGTTAGTCCAAAGTAAGCAATTTGATCCTGTGTGGCATGTTGTTGTACCTTTTCGAGATATTTAAGGAAAATAAGTAAAAGTTGTCTGAAATGAAAGAATACAGCCGAGAAAACCAAAAGAAAGAAAAAAGTAAACTTACAGGATCTACAATTTTGTCAATATCTACAGTGCCTTCATAGGTGATGTAAAAGAAAACATTATTTGCTGATACAGCCTCTTTTCCTCGTTGCTTATACCTATAATATAGGAAAGTATCATAACACCACCAGTTTTCTCAGAATAAAAATTGCCAAGCATTTGCTAAGAGAAATAAAATTACATACTACTCCATCTGTCCTTCTAACCAGCGTAGAAGTAAGAAAATCATAACCTTAAGGTGATAATAATTCAGAACCAAAACATTCACATCACCATAGAGCTTATCCAAATATTAGATCAATCCACTCATGCAAATGTGCTGACACATGCTCACTCTCGAGAGCCATTTGATGCTTATGAATGAAATCAACTGCATTTTCAGCCCAAGCAGGAAGTCCAACAGAATCTGAAAAAAAAAGGGACTTAGAAACCTTTTAAATGCATTTCACACTCTATGGGAGAGAATATAGCTATCCTTGTGCTTATGCACAAAAAATAGAAGGCATGCATACCAAGCCTTTCTCCCAGTTGTGTTGTACCAAAGTCAAATGAGTTCTCATTAGTCAAGATCTCCGGAAGGTAAAACATCTCAGGAACCTATGATGGAAAAGTAAATAATGTTACAGAATAGGACTGAGAAAGACACTGGAAACCATTTGAAGACCTCAAATATTGTCCAATGGTATTTCAACTAGCGGAAGCACTTGTGGGGTAAGGTCAACTAGATTCATACCAGTTCCTTCACATCACTCATGTCCTCGAGAACTCCATTCCAAGTCGCAGCAATATCTGAAAACATTCTGTCTGCATGATCGAACTTTCCACCTTGTAATTGAATTGCTAGAGTAGTAAACGGTTCCACTCTACTGAGATAATATAACACCTGTCACATAAGAGCAAGTTTTTAACGTTTGATTATTGTAGTCTCGTGTTGTATACTCATGAAAATGACATCAAAGAAATCATATGAAAGGCTGAACCTTAGACAAACAACAATACAACATAACAAAGATCATCTAGCTATCATCACGTAGTACAACCGAAGCAACAAGTTGACCAGTGAAAAATCAGCTTACAACACAAACACAACAAATTGATTCTTAACATGATAGAACATATGCAAACAACAAGCTCAGTTAATTAAAATTTGGTACAACAAAACTTACTGGTGTGCAAAACAAAAATCATACAAAGCTCATGAGAGTTGCCTAATAACAAAAGGTTTAAGAATCATACACACCGCACAAACCCAAAAAGATCTATTCTTAGCTTATGGAACATAGACATGACAAGTAAACACCAACCGATCACCTCGCATGAACTTACAATTACATTGATGTTATTCTTAAATCAAATTAAACTGATGAGATAAACTTTTTATATTGTTAAGTAACCAACTCATCTAAAAGCTTAATTTGTTAGAAAGAGACAACAACAATGTATATCATGCTAATAACCATAATTGGAAGGCAGCAAAAAAAAATTGAAACTTGCAAGTGGTTGAGATCCATATAGTTGCGACATGTAAATAATCCAAGAAAATTGTACAGCGAAAGTACTGGTACTTCTTGTACTGCAAATAATAAGTACAGGTGTAAAGGCAATTTTAAAACATATTAACATCGTAACAAATTACAAATACAAAAGAACTGCCAAACACAGTAAAAGAAGAAAAGGTCACAGCTTGCTACAGCTAATCTTCATACTATGAAGATAAAGTAGTACATAAAATCAAAGGAAGACCTACTGTTCCAGCACTCGAGTAATGTGAACCATAGTGAAACTTTGGGATGACTGGATCATTAAAACTGGAGTATCTCTCCTGAAACTTTTTCAGCCAATCAGGACTTAATGCACCAACAGGCTGCAAGTTGTACAATGATCTATTTTAGCCACGAGTGTGAAACTGAATACAGCTTTGAAACGAAATTTCTAAGATGACACCACCTTCGAAAGATCTCGGTAAGAAGAAGGACTAGAAAGATCCAAAGTCTGAGAACTGTAATCAGAAAGAATCCATGGGAAAAGAGGATACTGCATAAAAGAAACTAAGTTAGTAGCAGAAACAAAGGATTACCCTATGTAAGATTAAAAGGGCTTTTACCAAAAAAAAAAACCTACTTGAGTGATGTCATTATAACTACGCCCAGGTAGTGTATTCAATTGCATTAGATATTCAAAATTACTGATCTGCAAATTACATATTCATTTGAGTAAAAGAGGATATAACAAATGAAATTACAGTAATAAGGATAAGATGAAGATATATCGCAAGTTCAATCTGTAATTGTACCTCCCACCTAGCCCAACATTCCATGAGTTGAGTTCTCTTCAAAAGTTGATCAGGTCTCTATACCAAAAAACATTACATAGTCTGAGATATTCTAAATAATTAAGCCATCTGATTTTTTTTTCTTCTGTTATTATAAATAAAGATAGTGCAGTCAAAAAAGGCATCGAGGGGTGCCACCATGTACGGAAATAATCACAGTAGATCAATCACCCGCATCGACTAACAAACTAACTCAAGTCCACAATATAAATTCCAACAAAATATCAACAAACACAATTGAGCCGGGAAAACAGTTTTTTGCCAAATAAATAATGGGGACAAAATAATAATGTTAAATGTATAAAATCTGTACACTATGTTATGTTTTACAATTACAAGAGTCCCTAATTTATTCAAGAGTTGGAGCTAGTGGAGGAGGAAAACAGGTTCCAGTGGAGATACACAACACACACACACACACTCACACACAACATACACAAGCACCAATTCTAACACTCCCCCTCAAGTTGGTGTATAGATATCTCGCATACCCAACTTGAAACACAAGGGATGCAACATCTTACCACTAAGACCCTTAGTCAGAATATCAGCTAGTTGATGTTCTGTTTTTACAAAAGGTAAGCAGATAAGACCACTGACTAATTTTCTTTGATGAAGTGTCGGTCAATCTCAATGTGCTTTGTTCTATCATGTTGTACCGGATCATTTGTAATACTAATGGCTGCCTTGTTATCACAAAACAACTGCATAGGCCCTTTAGTTGAAACACCCAAATCATCTAGCAAGGTTCGAAGCCACATTAGTTCACATATACCCAAGGCGAAAGCTCGGTATTGAGCCTCAGCACTAGATCTTGCCACAACAGACTGTTTCTTACTACGCCAGGTGACAAGATTACCTCCAACAAATGAACAGTAGCCTGATGTAGATCGACGATCCTCTATAGAGCCAGCCCAATCTGAGTCGGAAAAGCTTCGACTCTCATATGACCATGTGGTGCAAACAATAAACCTCTACCGGGTGCAGATTTGACTCAAAATTCTATAAACGGTTTCCATATGACTTTGTCGAGGATCATGCATATATTGGCTGACTATACCCACAGCATAAGATATATCGGGTCTAGTATGAGACAGGTATATCAGTCGTCCCACTAGACGTTGATATCGCTCTCTATCCACTGTAGGTCCTGTGCCTCCTTCTAGATGATGATTAACTTCAATAGGAGAATCAGCAGGTTTACACCATAGCATGCCAGTTTCTGTTAAGAGATCAAGAACATACTTTCGCTGAGATAGGAAAATTCCACTGGAAGATCTTGCAACTTCAATACCAAGGAAATATTTCAAGGTGCCCAGATCTTTGATTTCAAACTCTTTAGCCAGGCTTGCCTTGAGTTTAACTATCTCTTCGTTATTATCCTTTGTCACTACAATGTCATCAACATAAACAATAAGAATGACAGTCTTACCGTTTATTTGTTTGACAAATAGAGTGTGATCTGCTCGACTCTGTTTGTACCCAAGTTTTATCATTGCTTTGTGAAATTTTCCAAACCAGGCTCGAGGACATTGCTTCAATCCGTATAAAGCCTTTCGCAGTCTACAAACCTTACCCTTGGTGACAGATGAGGCAAAACCAGAGGGTATTTCCATGTATACCTCTTCTTCTAGATCACCATGAAGAAATGCATTTTTCACATCCAATTGTTAAATATCCCAGCCAAAGTTTGCTGCGCATGAGATTATGGTACGAACAGAGTTCATTTTTGCCACGGGAGCAAAAGTCTCCTGGTAATCAATCACGTGAGTCTGAGTGTACCTTTTTGCAACTAGCCTGGCTTTAAATCTTTCAACTGTCCCATCTACCTTTTGTTTCACTGTATATACCCATTTGCAACCAACTGGTCTTTTCCCATAAGGAAGAGTAACTAGTTCCCAAGTATCATTCTTTTTTAGGGCATTCATCTCTTCTATCATAGCATGTTTCCACTTCTCGTTGCTAATTGCTTCTTTCCACCCCTGAGGAATAGATATAGAGGACAAAGAAGAAACAAAGGAATGGTAGGATGTAGATAATTTATCATATGAAACAAAATTCGAGATAGGATGTTGTGTACAAGACATGACACATTTTCTAAGAGCAATAGGAATGTCAGTATCATCAGAAGAACAAATAGGATCAGGATTCATACCATTAGTATTACCAAGACTCGGTTCAGGGCAAGGTTGGTGTGGTGGTGCAGCAATGGTGACCTTATTCTTCCCTTTCCGAGTATAGGTCCTCAACTCAGGCTCGGACTGTAACTGTAACTCCCCCTGTGTAGCAGTATCAGAAACAATAACAGGAGTAGAGGAAGATGGCTCGTGTAACTATAACTCTCCCTGTGTAGCATTATCAAAAACAACAGGAGTAGAAGAAGATGGTATAATAATACTTGTACTTGTATTTGTAATACCAGTTTCAAAAGACTCAAAGGACGTCTCCTCAGAAATAACCTCCTCCCCCTGAGGAGATGGTGAAGAGGAATAAAAAGGTTCAGACTCCCAAAAAGTGACATCCCGAGTGACAAACACTTTGTGAGAAGGGGGATGATAACATTTATAACCTTTTTGGGTTGGAGTATAACCAATAAAAAGGATCTAATTTACCTCTAGTGGGGGATTTATCATGAACATAGCACACACATCCGAAAACTCGGGGCGAGGGAGAAGGAGTGGTTATGTGCTGGAGAAGGGAGATAGGACTTTTGTTTCCTAGGCTTCTAGAAGGAAGGCGGTTGATTAGAAATGCCGCAGTAAGAACCGCATCACCCCAAAAAAAATTTAGGAGTTTTCATGGTAAACATAAGTGTGCGAGCAACTTCTAGTAGGTGTCGATTTTTTCTTTCTGCTACTCCATTTTGCTCTGGAGTTTGGACACAGGTGGTTTGAAGAATGATGCCATGCCGGGAGAGGTAAGATTCAAAAGCATGATTATTACTGTATTCACGACCGTTATCACTATGGAGGATTTTGATTTTAGCGTTAAATTGAGTTTGAATCATTTTATGAAAGTCCTAAAAGCAATCAAAAACTGCATTTTTGAAACGCAAAAGGTAAATCCAAGTGACACGAGAATGACAGTCAATAAAGCTAACAAACCATCTAAAACCAGAACGGAAAACAATCCGAGATGGCCCCCATACATCTGTATGGATAGTAGCAAAAGACTCAGACTGACGACTGTTAATAGCAGAATAAGTCGAACGTTTGTGTTTACCGAGTTCACATGGTTCACACAAAAACTGAGTTTTGTTACAATTCTTAACTAAAGACGGAAACAAAAATTCCAATACTGAAAAAGAAGGATGACCCAAGCGACGATGCCATTGATGGAGAGAGGCTAGGTTGGAGTCTGAAACAGAGTGAAGAGCCTGAGTAGGGACCATTTTAGATAAGGGAACATCTAAATAATAGAGACCATCAACTGCACTACCACTGCCAATCTGTTGTCCCGTCACCAAGTCCTGAAAAATACAATGATTTGGAAAAAAGGTTACTGAACAATGCATATATTCAGAAAGACGTTGGACAGATAATAAATTTGCAGTGAAGGAAGGAATATGAAGAACAGATGATAAAGTCAATGAAGGGGTACAAACTACAGAACCACTCCCGGAGATAGAGGACAGAGAGCCATCAGCAACTCGAACCTTGTCCTTTCCCGAACGGGGCATATATGAAGTAAAAAGGTTTGAGGACCCAGTCATATGCTCGGAGGCACATGTATCTATAATCCAACTATGACAAGTAGGTGAAACATGAAAAGCACGAGGAGGGATACCTGTCTGGGCATAATGATAGGAAGTAGGATTGGAATAGAATTTCCGAAAGGCAGTGATTTCCTCAGGAGTCAATGCATGAGTAGTGTCTGTGGTACTAGGTACATATGCAGAATGTGGAGGAGTAGTCATGTAGGCATGAGATCCATGTTCACGACCAGAACGACCGCCACGTCCTTTAGGACGCCCATGAAGCTTAAAATAACGGTCTCTGGTATGATTCTTCCCCCCACAATAGTCACAGTCACGGGACTCCTTCTCAACAAGAGAGGGAATGGGAAAGCCAGGCTTAGGATACGAGGCAATCAAGGCTGATCAGTCAACAAGATTTGGTTTGAGTACCATTACCCGACGCCTACTTTCCTCTTACTGGACTCTAGTATGAGCCTCTCTCAGTGATGGAAAAGGTGTCTGACCAAGCAGTTGTGCTCGAACTTGATCAAATTCTATATTCAAACCAGCCAAGAAATCTACAACCCTATCTTCATTAATAAACTTTTGATAAGCTGTTGCATCTTCCGGACATTTAGCTGAGAAAACCCGATAATGATCAAGCTCCTGCTAGAGTGCATTAATCTCTGCAAAATATTGTGCCACAGACTTCTCTCCTTGGCCCAACTCACGGATTCGTTTACGAATATCATAGGCCTTAGACATATCACCAGAGATAGAGAAGGTTTGAGAGATAGCTTCCCAAAGTGCATATGCAGTGTCTAAGAACATGTAACTACTCCTCAGACTAGGTTCCATTGAGTTAAAAATCCATGTTTTTACCATGGAGTTATCAGATTTCCATTCTTCTTGAGCAGTACCTGTTTGTACAGGCATGGTGTTTGTACCAGTGATAAAGTGTTGCATTCGGTTTGCTTCAATTGACATACGACATGCTTAGGACCAGGCAAGATAATTGTTTCCATCCAATTTAAAAGGACTAAGAACCAAAGAGGAATTGAGATGATGATTTCTAAACATCTGTCCCTTATTGGTTTCGATAATAGGACCAACTTCTGCCTTGGTGATATAATAGGAGCAACAAGAATTTTTCTGCCTTGGTGATATAATAGGAGCAACAAGAATTTATCCCAGGAATTTACCAACAAGGATAATATACAGGCTTCCAACAGTAAGCAGTAGTTGTATGAAAATAGCCCAAACAATAATGCTTAACAAGGCAGGGATAACAGTGTGAAACTAGGCCAAACACTTAATACTGATAAAGCAAGCCAAACAGCAGCTTAACACTTGATACTAAAAATAGCTTATGCATGCCAGTTCAAAGCCGTGTATATCAAAGACAGTATCATATAACGAGGGGCCGTGTATATCACAGTTAAGACACAAGCCAACGTAGCAGCCACAGTTTCACAGTCAGTTAACAAAGCCAAAGTAGCAAATAAGTAACAAAGTCAAGTGTATATCACAGTTAAGATACAAGCCAAAGTAGCAGCCAAGGATAATAGTCAGTAACAAAGGGCCGACCGAACCAAACTAAACCCAAATCCAAACAAACCTGATTTTCTCTCTATAAGACCACTATGGGCAGGAAGAGGAGAGAGAGGTGGCCGCCTTGGAAGAAGCCGCGGCGGTGTAGGTCGCCGGAAAACAGGTCACCCGCCGGTACGTGGGATCGGCGGCGAGGCGCGTGAGCGGCGCGTGCAGCGGTGGGTCAAAGAACTGAAAGCTCCGGCTTGGTCGCCCGGCAACAGGTAGCCCAATTATGATGTCAATTTCTCAATATCTAATCGTTGGACTAGTTTTCTGATTAAAAATAGGAACAGTAGCGACGCGGAAGGCAAAAGCTTCAAAAAAAATTTCGTACTGCTAAAATGGGTTATGCAGTAGGCTTTGATATCATGTTAAATGTATAAAATCTGTACACTATGTTATGTTTTACAATTACAAGAGTCCCTAATTTATACAAGAGTTGGAGCTAGTGGAGGAGGAAAACACCCTGTTTTCCTCAGTGGAGATACACAGCACACACAGTCACACACAGCACACACAAGCACCAGTTCTAACAAATAATTAACATGGAAAATAGTTTGCTTCTGTTTTTGACAATCCCTCCCCCACCTTCTGATTTATAATTGAAAAGTATTAAAGACGCAAGTTGTGTTAATGCTGTAGAGAAAAGAGAGCACAAGAAGAATACAAAATAAGAAGAGTATTTTCATCCTCCCAAGAAGTACACAATGCACTGGACAATTACACGAAGCCTTACTCGTTTAAATATTTAACTCTATAAACTTGAAGGCACCACATTACTAGATAGACTAATACAACTTGACTAAAATAGCAAACAATATTGAAACGTAAACATATCGTACTAATTTTAAATTATATTAATTACAAGCAATCTATAACTAATAATAATAAACCCATAAATCCAGTCATGCAAGATTCCAATTTTATTGAATTTGTGTCTTGCTTCAATGGGCATGCAGTTGTACAAGTTAATCTAGCACACTTGGTACTCTGCGTGCAGTTATTATCAGAAGTATGAAGTGCAAACGCTGTTTTAAAAACATAAACTAAAACATAGTGAGGTAAAAACCTGAGTTGCCAGGTAAATATTGTTCAAGTGAAGAGGACGAGCTTGAACAATAGCTCGATATGCATCTCTTCTCCCCTCAGTACTCTGGAGAAAGAATTAAACAAAGATTAGCTGGCATTTGTCAACGCAAATCTGCAAGGAATTCAGACAAACACAATTATTAAGATCATTACCCCAAAATCAAAGAAGAAGTTTGACCGGTCTACCATGAACAATTCCAGTGCACTTCTTCTCAGGAGATATCTGTAATAGCAGATAATAAAAAAAATGAACAAAATAGGAGGATGCGGGCCCTGGTGGATGAGCGAAAAGAAAAAAAACAATTGTAACACAATAGCAAATTTGACCAAATTGTTGAAACTACAGATTTAAATTATAATGAAATTATATACAGAAGAAAATAATATCCAGCAGAAGATGGTAGCTACAATTGAGCTTTTATGATTTGAAATCAGGTCCAAAAGACAACCCGATAACCTATTTACCAAAAACTATACCAATGAAAACAACTGTTGTAAGCCAGGCAGAGTGTAATTTAACCAAGAGGGGGTCCAACAAGATAAAAAAGGAGCTTCATTCAATCTGTTATCTCATACATTCTCCGGGGTAAACAAAGGTAATGACATCATCAGGGCACCTCAATGTTTTTCTCCTAACTCGTGAATGGGTCATAAAACTTCCTTCAGACAGCAGTCAGCAGGGTTCTTAGGCAAGGAGATTATATGTGGCCCATGTTATATGCAATGCGTTTTCACCTAACTCGTGAATGGGTCAGAAAACTTCCTTCAGACAGCAGTCAGCAGGGTTCTTAGGCAAGGAGATTATACGTGGCCCATGTTATATGCAAGGGAGGAGCAAGAATTTAGTTTGCCAATAGGAAAAAAGATCACATATACAAAGACTTAAACAACTATTTTTAATATTTAAGAGAATCGAAGTACTAAATTTTCTCCAAAATAAGATGGCAAAGATCTATATTGTTAGCAATGTTTTCAGACCCGGACCGGTCATTGAACCCAAAAAATTATTGGGTGGATGGATCATTGATTCAACTAGTGGTCAAACAGCTATTGAACTAGTGACGTAATAATTATGTATTAAATAATTAATATACTTTTTTCATTATAAAATATAAAATTATTTGTCTTTGTAAATAAGAGATCTTATATTTTAGAACAAAAATAATATAATAAATATGAAAATAAAAATGGAATGCATATGCAAAAAAAAAATATAAATATTTATATCTTTTGAAAAAACTATAATATTTCTAATGCGTTTGAACAATTTACACAATTCAAATATATATTATATTTGAAATATAATTCACATATTTTATAAAATATATCTCATTCATTATCTTAACCATTGACTAGGTAAAAGTTAAAGGTGATGAGATAATGGATAAAGACAACACATCACTGTTAGAGATAAAATAGATGTATTGAATATTGTTGTTATCTCATTACAAAAAGTACTAAAGCCTTATATATAAGCTACAAGTTGAGTAGTGGCCAAGTATGTGTGGGCACCAACCATACTTGGCGACTAAGTTCTAATAATAATATACTCGAATAATAATAATATATTCTACCACTCCCCCTCAAGTTGGAAAGTCTTATATCACAACTTACGACTTGTTACATAACATAATCCTAAAAACACTCAAACCAACCATAAAACGAAATTATTTTATCCTCAACACTCTCCCTCAAATTGAGGCCCTCTTCAATTTGCACAGAATTTTTTTATTTTTATTTTTTACGTCCAAAGTTAGATTTTTCACCCTCAATACATAACTTCACCCATCCACTTTTCGAGAATATCATGTGTCGGCAATAACGGAAAACACTCGTCTCCCACAACAAATTTGAACAACAAATGTGAAGGACTTTCTATTCTTCAAAAATAACTGTGAAGGACTCCTTGCCTTTCTCAACAACGGAGAACTCTCTAGCCACCCAAAAAATCGAAAGACACACTCCTTCCTAAAATCTCAATCCTATGCAATCCTTACTTTCCAATCAACCATTTACATATTTCAACCCGAGAAATATACTACTCTAGACATATCACCATTGTTAAGAAAAAAAAATAACATGCAACAAGGAACATGCATCTTCGAAAAGAAACCTCAAATCTGAACAACGGAATACTAGAGCACCAACTTTAGTAACGTATGACAAAACTCAAACTACAACTCCAACAAAAGAACTAAATCTGAACTCTAACCACCAATTTTTTTCTTTAAGATGAAGTTAAATAATAAAAATAAACAATGATGTTCGCCACCAGCTATATGTCGTCGCCGGTGGAAGCAAGAATTTTTTATTTGATTGCCAAAATCAACCTTGCTCTGATACCATGTTAAAAATAAAATAAATGTATTGAATATTGTTGTTATCTCATTACAAAGAGTACTAAAACCTTATATATAGGCTACAAGTTGTGTGGACACCAAGCATACTTGGTGACCAAAATTTAATAATAATATACTCTAATAATAGTATATTCTAACAATCACCAATTGTGCTCAATGTGATAAACCTCACCTATCTTTCTTTCACGTACAACACATCACATTATCCCAAGCACTAAAAAAAATATCAAACTCAAATTGCTTTTGCTTTTCGGATTTTCATCTCCCATATTAATTTCCATCTTCCCATCTCTTCATCTCTCATCTTTAATCTCTCAAACAAAACAAATCATAGTGTATCTGTTAATCTCCTAGCGGAGATGATTCACAAAGAACAACACTTCTTTTGATCCCTCAACGGAGATGATGGATGGTCACCGGCGAGAGATGGTGACAAGACTAAAGATGGTCCCAAAAAAAATAAACTTTCATTGATACAAGGATCCGGCTAAAACCAAGACTCGGTCACCGGTTCTCTGAGTCGATCGGTTGAATCGAACAAGTTTTACTTGCATTCGGTTATATGATCTAAACCGACCGGTTCCCGGTTTAATCGGTCGAACCGCCGGTTCCCGCCCGACTTTTAAAACATTGACTATTAGTTCTCAGTTCTCTAATAAACTTATTTTAATCACTAGTATTGTTTAGTATGTTTTTCAAATATTAATGGGATCAATAGACCACCGCGACACCACATGTATCATGTAGCTCTGCCAACGGCTATATGCAATTATTTCACAAGTCTTGGATAGATTTTAAGAGAGTAAGTGATGCAGGACAGATTTAGGATGAAGAATTAATGAAAAATAAACTAGGATTTCAACTCCACGTTTAAACCACTAGGATCTCTTAAGTGTATCAACTCCACGTATCAACACTAAAATGGATAAAACGACATGATACCTCTACGGTATGAATAAAATAATCAATTTCAATATCAATAGTATGTAATCTCAATGACTTATGGGGATTACATCACTATTTAAAGAGACACAAAACCTTAATATTACTTGGAGAATAATAAAAATACTAAACGACTAAAATACCCTTATTAATCATTCTTAATCACTAATTAATGTCCTAAATCCCCACTAATAAATGAAATACATAAATCATATCAACTACTTTTATATTAAACATAATACAAACTCCAAATAATAAAATATAAAAGATCTCTTCTTTGTTCTTGACTTGGAGTCCCCATCAAAACCTATAACTATTTTCTAGTTAAGGTAAGGGTGAAAGTCTTTAAGGAATGTGGATATCGTCGAGTCCAGCCCATAAAACAGTGGTGGATTCCATTTATCGTCCTAAGGCCCCATGAATGTGATTATTAACTGTAAGAATGTAACAAATATGTACACTGTTATATTATTATTCAGATTGCTAGCAGCTATATTTATACACAAGATGTTGTCCTAATTCTAGGAAGAAAACATGGAGAGGAAAACAGGTCCTGTTTTCCCTAACACATTCTAACATTAACAATGAATTTGTGACAGCATGAAGGACATTATAAGGGATTGCTTTCAAGTGAAAAATTGTGGAATTGGAATCATGGTTTGGAGTGGGCTTATATAGGGAGAGTTTTTTTTCTATTGTACAGGACAAGGTAGACTTCCATGAACATGGATATCCAATTCTTCTGAAAATCAAGTAGGGCTAAAGATTAATTTTGTCACAAAATCATCCCTTCTTACAAAAGTAAAATAAAGGTGGGCAAAAGGCTTTTCTACTCATTTCTCCCACAACAAACAAACAAGTCTGCAAAATAGTTAGCCAAAATACATTAATGAATTGTGTTAAATCACCAATTGTCATACAAAACGAACTTACGAAAAAATGGACTCAAGAATATATATTTACTTGCTTATTTTTTATTTTAGAAGTGAAAATTTATTAGAAAAGAAAGGCTACCCAAAACAGGTGACCACCCATGTACACAGGATGTCTAATCAAAGAAAACAAATGTGGAGCTCAAAAAGAATAATAGACACACTAAAACTAACACAGGACAAATAGGCAAACCATGGAATCCTTATAGAATATCTGCATAGCCAATTAACATCCCAAATGCAAGGGTAAGAACATGAAAATTATTATCCAACAGCAGAAGAAAATTTAATGGCATAATAGCTACACAAAATGGTATGCTAAAGTTGCAATTGACCGAAACGATGAATATATATAGCATCCATTAATACTTCATCTGATGTGCAAACTCTGCTTGCACATGGAGATACAAATCAAGGTGCGAATTACACTAATATAATTTGACAAGATCCAAGTAGGAAGACTTTAATCAAAGACCTGGCAGAACAAAAGATTTGACACACCGCCAATTGGTTTAAAGTTAATTATTAAAATACAAGGGCCAACAGGATATGACATGCTCTAACAATTTATAACAAATAGCTATCTAATTATCAACAAAGTATGAAAAGAATATATAAATTAATATTCAGATTCAAGATTTAGGCAAGCATCTTTATATGTAATCATTAGAAACGTAGAAAATCAATAATTGTGAGGCTAATTGCTCAAACAATTAATGCTGTCATATTCAAACTCAACTCATTAAGCAAAAAAAAAAAAATCATCTCACCTTCTGCTATATATTTGATGAAGGGAAGATATCAACCAGCTCTGATCTTTTTCTTGAACTCGATTTTCTATAGAGCAGTCTAATCCATCCCCCACAGGATTCCTCTCAGCTTTATCAACAATAAAATTAATTCTTTTTGTTGTGATCTGGAAAGGACAATTGTTCAAACAATCAACACCACCTATTTAAATTGGTGCTATAAGATAGATTGAATATCTAAATTAGTTCAAGATGTAATAGCTCTTGAAAATATAGCAAGTAAAAATTGCTTCACTTAGTTACATGCAGAATTTTGATCTTGTTCTGATAGCATAATTTTCGCAGGAGTTGTGTCTAAGATGCTAAGAATTGTATCAGACATCATTGTCTTTAAAAAGTGCATCTACAAAGATTGACACCAATAATAATATTTGCAGAACTTACTTGAAACATTCCTCGTGAAACCCATAAAGGCCGGACCATTGAAGCTGAAAGCTCAAAAAGAATAGTTTCATCATGTTCACTAGGAACATAACCAGGTGCAACGGCTGAAGGGGTTTGCACAAACTCTTGATCACTAGTAACTTGAGGATCGGCAGATTCGACAGGAACCTGCAAGGGCTGCTCAGCAGTCTCTGACAGCCTCACCCGTGTACCCTCATGATTTTCTGCACCTTCTTCCCTTTCCTCTAAATCAGCGTCTCCTTGTTCGTCATCTTCATCTACTACCTTCATCGAGATAGCCTCCGCAGCCAACACAGATGCTTTAGATGGACTAATGACATTCTTTTCATCATGTTTAGACACCAAGTTATCTTCATAATTTGCAGCAGCACCCAAATGATCTGACCCGTGGTAGTTCCTCCAAAAACATCGCCTCATCCTTGAAGAACTTTCCATGAAATCTAACTTCCAGAAAACCTGCGAATTGAAGGTTTTAACTTCTTAAAAAACCTCAGTGCAAAGACAGAGCTTTTAATCAAGGATATGCAAGGTTCTGAACTGAAAGAAGCGTAGAAAATCTATACACTCTGTTATTAATTTACATTACAATAGGTCCCTAATTTATACAACCTGTTTGGAGCTAGTGGAGGAGGAAAACAAGGAACGTGTTTTCCTCAGTGGAGAATAACAACACATACACACACACACTTGCACTTCTAACACTCCCCCTCAAGTTGGTGTATAGATATCTCGCATACCCAACTTGAAACACAAAGGATGAAACATCTTACCACTAAGACCCTTAGTCAGAATATCAGCTAGCTGATGTTCTGTTTTTACAAAAGGTAAGCAAATAAGACCACTGACTAATTTTTCTTTGATGAAGTGTCGGTCAATCTCAATGTGCTTCGTTCTATCATGTTGTACCGGATCATTTGCAATACTAATGGCTGCCGTGTTATCACAAAACAACTGCATAGGCCCTTTAGTTGAAACACCCAAATCTTCTAGCAAGGTTCGAAGCCACATTAGTTCACATATACCCAAGGCGATAGGTCAGTATTCAGCCTCAGCACTAGATCTTGCCACAACAGACTGTTTCTTACTACGCCAAGTGACAAGATTACCTCCAACAAATGAACAGTAGCCTGATGTAGATCGACGATCCTCTATAGAGCCAGCCCAATCTGAGTCGGAAAAAGCTTCGACTCTCATATGACCATGTGGTGCAAACAATAAACCTTTACCGGGTGCAGACTTGAGATACCTCAAAATTCTGTAAACGGTTTCCATATGACTTTGTCGAGGATCATGCATATATTGGCTGATTATACCCACAGCATAAGATATATCAGGTCTAGTATGAGACAGGTATATCAGTCGTCCCACTAGACGTTGATATCGTTCTCTATCAACCGTAGGTCCTGTGCCTCCTTCTAGATGGTGATTAACTTCAATAGGAGAGTCAGCAGGTTTACACCCTAGCATGCCAGTTTCTGTTAAGAGATCAAGAACATACTTTCGTTGAGATAGTAAAATTCCACTGGAAGATCTTGCAACTTCAATACCAAGGAAATATTTCAAGGTGCCCAGATCTTTGATTTCAAACTCTTTAGCTAGGCTTGCCTTGAGGTTAACTATCTCTTCTTTATTATCCCCAGTTACTACAATGTCATCAACATAAACAATAAGAATGACAGTCTTACCATTTATTTGTTTGACAAATAGGGTGTGATCTGTTCGACTCTGTTTGTACCCAAGTTTTATCATTGCTTTGTGAAATTTTCCAAACCAGGCTCGAGGACATTGCTTCAATCCGTATAAATCCTTTCGCAGTCTACAAACCTTACCCTTGGTGACAGATGAGGCAAAACCTGAGGGTATTTCCATGTATACCTCTTCTTCTAGATCACCATGAAGAAATGCATTTTTCACATCCAATTGCTGAATATCCCAGCCAAAGTTTGCCGCACATGAGATTATGGTACGAACAGAGTTCATTTTTGCCACGGGGGCAAAAGTCTCCTGGTAATCAATCCCGTGAGTCGGAGTGTACCCTTTTGCAACTAGCCTAGCTTTGAGTCTTTCAACTGTCCCATCTGCCTTTTGTTTCACTGTATATACCCATTTGCAACCAACTGGTCTTTTCCCATAAGGAAGCATGCTTATCAAGTCGTCGCCTAGGCGACGCCTAAGCGACGCTTAGTCATCGAGTCGGTGGAAAAAATTAAGGCGTTTGGGCGACTTAGTCGAAAGCCAGAAAGTCGAGCGCTCAATCATGAAAAACGACGACTTAGACGACTTAGCAACGACATGGACGACTGAATTGCAAATCAGGCGACTTGGATTTATGGGTCAGGTATGATTTGACCCAAACTTAACCGGGTTAAAAAAAATCAGACAGCTAAAACCTAATCCAGTCGATCGATCGCATTCGCAACCAACTCGCAGGCCAACAGAGAGAGAAAAAGGGGAGAGCAACAAAGAGGGAACTTACCGCGTCGACTCCGGTAACGATCCGACTTCGGCACCTTCTTCTACTTTTCTTCTACTCTTCTTCATCTCTATTTCTCTTCTTCTCTTCTCTACTTTTACTCTTCTTCTTCTATTTCCTTTTGTTTTTCTTTCTTTTTGGGTATTCTTTTTGAGAGAAGGGGGGAGGGGAGAGGGGCTGTTCTTCTCTATTTTCTCAGGTACCCCGTACCTCTGCTCTGTTTTTTTTTTTGGTATTCTGAGTTTCTATCTTCTTATTGCTGACTTCTTTTAATTTTTTTATATGATATATGCTTATTTTCTTAGAGTCTTAGATGTAGTGGTACACGTGCCAATCTTATGACTTTGTTTACTCTTGTGACCTGTCCTACTAGCATGCATGAAGTAATTGCTTATTTTAATATATTTTTTGGTATGGTCATGTTATAGCTGCATTTGTTGTCATTGTTATTATACAAAACAAAAACATGTCCTACTAGCATGCATGAAGTAATTGCTTATTTTAATATATTTTTTTGGTGTGGTCATGTCCTGTCATTTAACAATTATAGCTGCATTTGCTGTCATTGTTATTATACAAAACAAAGACATTATTAATGCAGTGCCCTGTTCGTATTTGCTTTCCTCTATCTCTCCTCTAGTAAATACTCATATAAATAATTAGAAATATAAATATATAAATATTCCTATAAATGTTTAATATATATAATTTTATACGTATAAAATTTACATTGTTAACGACTTGTCGACTTGTGGGACGACTAGTCGAGCGCCTTGTCGCCTAAGCGCTTAAGCTCCTGGCTGTCGCCTCGCCCCGACTTGGCGCCTTGATAACTATGTAAGGAAGAGTAACTAGTTCCCAAGTATCATTCTTTTTCAGGGCATTCATCTCTTCTATCATAGCATGTTTCCACTTCTCGTTGTTAATTGCTTCTTTCCACCCCTGAGGAATAGATATAGAGGGCAAAGAAGAAACAAAGGAATGGTAGGATGCAGATAATTTATCATATGAAACAAAATTCGAGATAGGATGTTGTGTACAAGATCTGACACCTTTTCTAAGAGCAATAGGAATGTCAGTATCATCAGAAGAACAAATAGGATCAGGATTCATACCATTAGTATTACCAGGACTCGGTTCAGGACAAGGTTGGTGTAGTGGTGCAGTAATGGTGACCTTATTCTTCCCTTTTCGAGTATAAGTCCTTAACTCAGGCTCAGACTGTAACTGTAACTCCCCCTGTGTAGCATTATCAGAAACAACAACAGGAGTAGAGGAAGATGGCTCGTGTAACTGTGACTCCCCCTGTATAGTATTATCAGAAACAATGACAGGAGAAGAAGATGGTATAATAATACTTGTACCAGTTTCAAAAGATGTCTCCTCATTAATAACATCCTCCCCCTGAGGAGACGGTGAAGAAGAATAAAAAGGTTCAGACTCCCAAAAAGTTACATCCCGAGTGACAAACACTTTGTGAGAAGGGGGTGATAACATTTATAACCCTTTTGGGTTGGAGAATATCCAATAAAAACACACCTAAGAGCTTTGGGATCTAATTTACCCCGAGCGGGAGTTTTATCATGAACATAGCACACACATCCAAAAACTCGTGTTGAGGGAGAAGGAGTGGTTATGTGCTGGAGAATGGAGATAGGACTTTTGTTTCCAAGGCTTCTAGAAGGAAGGCGGTTGATAAGGAATGCCGCAGTCAGAACCGCATCACCCCATAAATATTTAGGAGTTTTCATTGTAAACATAAGAGTGCGGGCAACTTCTAGTAGATGTCGATTTTTTCTTTCTGCTACTCCATTTTGTTCTGGAGTTTAGACACAGGAGGTTTGGAGAATGATGCCATTCTGGGAGAGGTAAGATTCAAAAGCATAATTATTACTGTATTCACGACCGTTATCACTATGGAGAATTTTGACTCTAGCGTTAAATTGAGTTTGAATCATTTTATGAAAATCCTGAAAACAACCAAAAACTTCATTTTTTGAACGCAAAAGGTAAATCCAAGTGACACGAGAATGACAATCAATAAAGCTAACAAACCATCTAAAACCAGAACGGGAAACAATCCGAGAGGGCCCCCAGACATCGGTATGGATAATAGCAAAAGACTCAGAATGACGACTGTTGATAGCAGAATAAGTCGAACGTTTGTGTTTACCGAGTTCACATGGTTCACACAAAAACGGAGTTTTGTTACAAGTCTTAACTAAAGATGGAAACAAAAGTTCCAATACTGAAAAAGAAGGATGACCCAAACGACGATGCCATTGATGGAGAGAGACTAGGTTGGAGTCGGAAACAGTGTGAAGAGCCTGAGTAGAGACCATGTTAGATGAGGGAACATCTAAATAATAGAGACCATCAACTGCACTACCACTGCCAATCTTCTGTCCCGTCACCAAGTCCTGAAAAATACAATGATTTGGAAAAAAGGTTACTGAACAATGCATAGATTCAGAAAGACGTTGGACAGATAATAAATTTGCAGTGAAGGAAGGAATATGGAGAACAGATGATAAGGTCAATGAAGGGGTACAAACTACAGAACCACTCCCGAAGATAGAAGACAGGGAGCCATCAACAACTCGAACCTTGTCTTTTCCAGACCGGGGCATATATGAAGTAAAAAGGTTGGAAGACCCAGTCATATGCTCGGAGGCACCTGTATCTATGATCCAACTAAGGCAGGTGGGTGAAACATGAAAAGCACAAGGAGATATACCTGTCTGGGCATAATGAGAGGAAGTAGGTTTGGAATAGAACTTCCGAAAGGCAGTGATTTCCTCAGGAGTCAGTGCATGAGTAGTGTCTGTAGTACTAGGTATATCTGCAGAGAGTGGAAGATTAGACATATAGGCGTGAGATCCACATCAACGACCAGACCGACCTCCACGTCCTTTAGGACGCCCATGAAGCTTATAGCAGCGGTCTCTGGTATGATTCTTCCCCCCACAATAGTCACACTCACGGGACTCTTTCTCAATAGTAGAGGGAACGGGAAAGCCAGGCTTAGGATATGATGCAATCAAGGCTGATCGATCAACAGAAGTGGATTTTAGTATCATCACTCGACGCCTACTTTCCTCTTGTTGGACTCTAGCATGAGCCTCTCTCAGTGATGGAAAAGGTGTCTGACCAAGCAGCTGTGCTCGAACTTGATCAAATTCTATATTCAAACCAGCCAAGAAGTCTACAACCCTGTCTTCATTAATAAATTTTTGATAAACAGCTGCATCTTCCGGACATTTAGCTGAGAAAACCCGATAATGATCAAGCTCCTGCCATAGTGCATTAATCTCTGCAAAATATTGTGCCACAGACTTCTCTCCTTGGCTCAACTCACGGATTCGTTTACGAATATCATAGGCCTTAGACATATCACCAGAGATAGAAAAGGTTTGAGAGATAGCTTCCCAAAGTGCATATGCAGTGTCTAAGAACATGTAGCTACTCCTCAGACTAGGTTCCATTGAGTTAAAGATCCATGTTTTTACCATGGAGTTATCAGATTTCCATTCTTCTTGAGCAGTGTCTGCTTGTACAGGCATGGTGTTTGTACCAATGATAAAGTGCTGCATTCGGTTTGCTTCAATTGACATACGACATGCTTGAGACCAGGCAAGATAATTATTTCCGTCCAATTTAAAAGAACTAAGAACCAAAGAGGAATTGAGATGATGATTTCTAAACATCTGTCCCTTATTGGTTTCGATAATAGGAACAAGTTCTGCCATGGTGATATAATAGGAGCGACAAGAATTTATCCAAGGAATTTAACAACAAGGACAGGCTCCCAATAACAAGCACCAGTGGTATATGAAAATAGGCCAACAATGCAGTATAGCAGTGAAGATAATTTATAAGCCAAAAGAAAACTCTGCAGTAACTCACAGTGAATAAAAGTAACTAACCGTGAATAAAAAGGAACTAACCCAGTCCTTATCAGTGAATAAAAGGAGCCAAGAAGCCAATATTGAATCAAAACAGCCAACCCAGTCACCAAAACAGCCAACCCAGTCCTTACAGTGAACAAAAAGAAACCAGGAAGCAAAGAAGCCAAGAAGCAGTAGGCTCACAATGAAAACATAACCAACCGAACCAAAAAGGAAGCCAAATCTAAGCAAACCTGATTTTCTCTCTATAAGACCACTGTGGATGGGTAGAGGAGAGAAAGGCGACCTCCACGCAAGAAATTGCGCCGGAAAAAGTGGCCGGAAAGTCCCTCACACGCCGGCGCGTGGCGTCGGCGGTCGGGCGCGTCGTCGGCGCGTGGTGGCGCGTGCGGCGGTGGGTGGAGAGCCGGAAAGTTCTGACTTGGTCGCCTGGCTATGGGTAACCTAATTATGAGGTCAATTTCAGTGTATGTAATTGTTTGAGCTAGTTTTGAAATGAAAGTATGTGGCAGTCGCGAGCGGAAGGAAAGAAATGAATTTTTTTGTTTTTGAATTATGGATCATGCTCTGATACCATGAAAGCAGCGTAGAAATGCTATACACTCTGTTATCAATTTACATTACAATAAGTCCCTAATTTATACAACCTGTTTGGAGCTAGTGCAGGAGGAAAACAAGGAACGTGTTTTCCTCAGTGGAGAATAACAGCACATACACACACACACTTGCACTTCTAACATGAACCATCAACATACACGCTCAGGATTGCATAAACGGTCACTGAATGGCCCAAAAAGACTTTTCATCTCTATCAAGTAATGGATGAGTTTGCGCCATGCACGTATGCCAGTACATAGACGATGCTGAGCTATTACATCAACTTGTGTGCGCCTGTCAACCTGAAAATATAGAACCATTTTGGTAGTTGGTTTACACACTTCAGTAGTCAATGACAAGTATGAGGAATTGAGGCATGATGATACCTCTGATCTTTGCATGTTTCTAGCTAAAGCTAAACTTCCAACAAGGACAGCAATAAAATTATAGGACAAAACATTAAAATCTTTCCCATAGACCGACTTTGAATCAACCGACTGAAAGCATTCCATCCAAGCAGTTCCCATGGCTTCAGAGACATTCCATCTCTTAATTCGTTCCATATCACTGTTATTTCGCCGTTGTGCAGATGTAGCCATTGCCACAGCACTGAGACCTCTTCCTGAACCAATCTTAGCATTGCGTTCAAGATCACGTGCGGCGGCCAACGCAGTTGCTTTTGCAGCAGCTTTGTCCTTTGGAATAGCTGGTGATTTGCGTGGAGCCTCCAAAGGTTTTTGAAAGCTTGAGAATGTATTAAGCCTGGTTGTTTTTCTCTCTAACAATGACGTGTCACGCCTGAGCTGTGTATTTCTTCCAGTTGCAGTGGTTTCTCCTCCACCAGCACCAGCAGCAATCATTGCTAATGCCACTGCAGCAGGAGGTGAAGTGAATGCAGCTGCCCATCCAGGAGACATCATAGCAAGAGCAGCCTGAATTATTATTTTTAGATAAAAGAAGAATTTCATTAGAAAAGAAAGAAACATCAGAGGTGGACAAGTAGCACACCAAAGAGCAGCCTGAATTATTTTCCAGTTCAGATGATTTTGCTAGAAATTACTGGAATCAGGATAATGCTTGTCTAAATACAAACACCCGCACATATAATTATATACTAGTCACAAGACGTGCAATTAGAGAATGGTTTTCTAATACTCCCTCCGTCCCAGGATAAAAGTCATGATTGACTTTTTGCGCATATTAAGAAAGAGGGCCAAATGACAAAATTGTCCATATTTAAATTCTCATCTAATTGTATAGTTTTCTACACATGACTAGTGATACTCCATAAATATGCATAGAGAATAGAAATATGGCATTTAATACTAAGGGTATTATAGGCAAATTATTGTAAAAAATAGATTATTTAAGGTAAGTAGACATTTAATTTAGGACTACCTAAAATAATAATAAGGACTTTTATCCTGGGACGGAGGGAGTATTAAAAACAATATGGGAGATGGTTACTTTTTTAACTGGGTGGTGATGTTTTTCCAATTGTAATTATAAGATTATTTCCTATGATAGAATTGTTACACAAAAACTACCAGGCACACCAAACTTGAAAACTGGCTGTTCACGGTTCACCACACTTAACTTATATTATCTAGTAGAGATATGAGAATTGATATTTCCATATGCTTCCTCTCACATGAATAGTGAGTGGCTCCCACATCTATGTGAAAGAGACCAATGTGGAAATATCAACTTCCAATATGGGGATTGAATATATATCGACCGTTCACTGTGAAACAGAAATTGCATACAAAGAATTAATGACACAAAAAAAATGATATTTAAAAAAGTGTTTTAAAGATGAAACAAAACTCAACAGTTCCACAAACCATCAGAGGAGAACCAAGGCCCCACAGTTTCTTTATACTCTAACAAACTGATGTAGGTCAGCTATCACTTTAATACATGGATAATGAGGACTTAAAAAGCATCTGAGGCACACTAAAACTAAATTTTATTTTTGGATTTTGTTCAGAGTTCTTATTTAAATTAGTAGCAAATATTGTTCATGTTAATGCAGCTGGGCAATGTTCACTTCACTGAAGCATCCCATTAATGGGGTTAAGGTTTTTATTTACTTTATTTTGGATAGTGTAAACTATGGTACTTAAGGGCTTAGATTAAACTTTAGTGTTTGTAGTCTTTTAACTATAATGCAGCTTGGAAATTGATTAACTAATGTTTTGTTTTTCCCTTCTCTTTAGTTGAACTGTGGGGCTTCGCAGATTTCTGTTGGAATCATGCTTGCACGTTTTTGTCGTTGCAAATATTTTTTCTGTTATAAGCTGTTAGAAAGAGACACTTGAACTTACATTTCATATATTTTGATTACTTAGAAAGCTTACAAGGTTACCTACTTATACAATTGGAAGAAATAATTAAGACAAAACATGTTCCTTAATATAAGGAAACATGCAAGCTAATACAAGGAAGAAAACATGGAGTGGGAAACATGGAATAAAACATAAGGAAGAATATAGGGAAAAGGTGGAGGAATATTGGAATAAAGTGAAGAAAAATATTCTCCACTATTATTTCTAACACTCCCCATCAAGCTGATAAATAGAAATCTCCTATTTCTCAGCTTAGAAAACGATCGGCAATTGGACAAAACTCCGTTTGTGAATAGCAATTCCGGCAGTTAACAGTACTCCGTCTATGAATAGCAATTCCGGCAGTGAACAGTACTCCGTCTATGAATAGCAATTCTGGTAGTGACCAGTAACTCCGTCTATGAATAGCAATTCCGACAGTTTGGACAATACTTGTAAAGACCTCCATTTCCTTACCAGCACCAATCGTCATCTTCGTGAGACGATCCTTTACTGTAATAAACTTGGGATGGTTGTGGTGTGTTTGAGTTTACCCCAATTGCAAAAGGGATATCTTGTTGAAAAATCATCACTGGAGTAGAATCTGAAGTTTCTAATTTTTCGCCCATTTTTTTTTTTATTTTTTTTATTTTAAAGAACTGTGGGTAAGTTTCAGAAAAAACATGTTGTGGGGTACAAACTGTAATAGGCAGTTTCAGAAAACTGCATAGATGGTGCCGGAAAAGTTGCCGGAAAAGTCGTCGGAAAAGTCGCCGGAAATATGCAGTTTAAAAAACTGCACAAGTGACTGTTGGAAAAAGTCGTTGAAAAAAGTTGCCGGGAAAAGTCACTGGAAAAAGTCACCGGAAAAAGTCGCCGGAAAAGGTTGCCGGAAAAGATCAGGCTCTGATACCATGTTAGAAAGAGACACTTGAACTTACATTTCATATATTTTGATTACTTAGAAAGCTTACAAGGTTACCTACTTATACAATTGGAAGAAATAATTAAGACAAAACATGTTCCTTAATATAAGGAAACATGCAAGCTAATACAAGGAAGAAAACATGGAGTGGGAAACATGGAATAAAACATAAGGAAGAATATAGGGAAAAGGTGGAGGAATATTGGAATAAAGTGAAGAAAAATATTCTCCACTATTATTTCTAACAGCTACCGAGCTAAATCGAACTGATTAACAATTCAATGATGGAAACATAAAATTATGGATAATATGTTTCTTTCTATACTTTTGGGAAATAGAAGGAAAGTTGATGTTCAACCTCTATAGGCAAAGCATCTGCAGCTAGTGCACGGTCATCAACTTTAAGAGGATTCAAACCATCTGCAGTACCAAGTGAGTGGATTCCTGCCAATAGGGGTTGCCATCTCCTCAAAGTAGCAACAAATGGTGGCAAAATGGCCTCAAGATACTGCTTACGAAGAGGGGTTCTGTCCCTGCCAACAGCATGCCACACCTACACACGAAGCAACCAACGCTTTCTGTCTCTTGGACTCAGAAACTGGCATGTTCAGGACAGGTGAAAGCACACTGTACATCAATAAGGGTTAGTATTCCAAGGAATCTAACAAGATCAACAACTGGCATGTTAACCAAAAGAAGATGCAACAACTGCTGGAGGAACAAGATTGATATCAAGAAAATGTAAAAGTACTCTTTATGCATGATGTAATTACTATGTCCTGCCTCGGTACTAGAGAGAGAGACTGATGGAGCCAAAATGTCCAACTGAAAAGTTTAATTAAATTTTTAATTTTATAAGTTTTAGGAGTTAATTAGTTTTATTTTGGAAATTTAGGATTTTAAAATATTTTGGTGGTTTCTTCATTTTGTATGGGAGAGCAAAGAATCTACCTCTAAATAAATTTATACTCCCTCATTTCCAATTTAAAGATACATTTCTAAAAAGACGATTTTTAAGGATGATTTTATATTCCCTAATGTACCTTAATATTAGCTAACAATTTAGTTGTGGTGGTGTGATGCTAGAAATGATAGTAAAAAAATAATGGCAAATTAAAAATATATGTACTTTATAGTTCTAAAAGAAAAATGTATCTCTAATTTTGGAACAGACTAAAAAGGAAAATGTATCTCTAGTTTTAGAATTGAGGGAGTAAATTCTACGAGAAGAGTGTATGAAGGAGCCTACTATTGACCATTTGTGTATTTAGAGTTATTCGTTCCCCTTGAATAAAACTTTCTTCTTTGACAGGTTGATTTTTGCCCCTGTTTACCAATCAACACTAACATCTAATGGTATTGACCCAATCAACGCTAGCATTTTACCGGTATATGATTGTTCTTGCTTTACCGACCTGAATTAATGAGAGATAGTGATGTTAAATAGCCCACCGTTCAACTTAGTTGAGCCTCAGTTTGAGCTCGTCCATTTATTAAATTGACCGAGCTTGAACTAAAAGTTAGGCTCATCTAGTAAAGGAGAAAATTTCGGACATCGTAAAGCTCGACTTGGATAAGTTTGTTGAACATAAATATTTTACCAAATGTTTCACATAATACTTATGATGGGGATCACAAGTCAAGAGCAAAGCAAAGAATTTTTATATTTGTTATTGAGATTTTTTATTACGTTTAATGTAAGAGTAATTAATGTAATTTGTTTATTAGTTAATTAGATATTAGGAATTATAAATAAGGGTATTTGAGTCGTTTAGTCCTTTTATTATTCTCCAAGTAATATTAGGGTTTTGAGTCTCTTTAAATAGTGATGTAATCCCCACAAGTCATTTAGATTATAGACTATAAATATTGAAGTTGATTATTATCATTCCTACTGTAGAGGTATTTTATCCATCATGGAGTTGATACACTTGAGAGACCCTAGAGATTTAAACGTGGAGTTTAAATCCTAGTTTATTTTTTCATTGTTTTTCATTAGTTCTTTATCTCAAATCTGTCCTGCATCAACTTAAGTAATCCTTTTGTATTTACCTAGTTCATAAATAATTCTCCCTCTCTCACAAATATTGCAACATAGGTTTTTGCACAAAGTTAAGAATTTTCAAATTCTTATCTGATTTCCTAATTGACCCCTATGAAATGTGTGGTCGAGAGTGTTCCAATAGCATGATCCCCAAAATTTTAGTTAGTACCCACTATATATTCTGTTGGAAATAATAATGGAGAATATTTTTCTTCACTTTATTCCAATATTCCTCCACTTTTTCCCTATATTCTTCCTTATGTTTTATTCCATGTTTCCCACTCCATGTTTTCTTCCTTGTATTAGCTAGCATGTTTCCTTATATTAAGGAACATGTTTTGTCTTAATTATTTCTTCCAATTGTATAAGTAGGTAACCTTGTAAGCTTTCTAAGTAATCAAAATATATGAAATGTAAGTTCAAGTGTCTCTTTCTAACATGGTATCAGAGCCTGATCTTTTATCCGGCGACGTTTTCCGACGACTTTTTCCGGCGACTTTTTTCGGCGCCTTTTCCGACGCCTTTTTCCAACAGTCACCTGTGCAGTTTTTGAAACTGCATATTTCGGGCAACCATCTATGCAGTTTTCTGAAACTGTCTATTACAGTTTGTACCCCACAACCTGTTTTTTCTGAAACTTGCCCACAGAAACTTCAGATTCTACTCCAGTGATGATTTTTCAACAAGATGGAGGTTTTTACAGGTATTGTACAAACTGCCGGAATTGCTATTCATAGACGGAGTTACTGATCACTACCAGAATTGCTATTCATAGACGGAGTACTGTTCACTGCCGGAATTGCTATTCATAGACGGAGTACTGTTAACTGCCGGAATTGCTATTCACAAACGGAGTTTTGTCCAATTGCCGATCGTTTTCCAAGCTGAGAAATAGGAGATTTCTATTTATCAGCTTGAGGGGGAGTGTTGGAAATAATAATGGAGAATATTTTTCTTCACTTTATTCCAATATTCCTCCACTTTTTCCCTATATTCTTTCTTATGTTTTATTCCATGTTTCCCACTCCATGTTTTCTTCCTTGTATTAGCTAGCATGTTTCCTTATATTAAGGAACATGTTTTGTCTTAATTATTTCTTCCAATTGTATAAGTAGGTAACCTTGTAAGCTTTCTAAGTAATCAAAATATATGAAATGTAAGTTCAAGTGTCTCTTTCTAACATATTCAAATGATAAAATGATATAACTATGGGTAAATTAGTCATTTCACTTCACAATAGTTACCCAGAAAAGAAGTGTTGCAATATTTGTAGGACTTCCCAAAAAGAAATTTGTTGTAATATATGTTGGATGGAGGGAGTCTGTTTTATGATTATACAACCAAGGTTCTAAAAGGCGCTAGGCGGGAGGCGGGCGGCCGGAGGGGGCCTAGCGCCTAGGGGGCCTAGGCGGGATTTTTATTTTAAGTCAATTTTTATATTTTATCTTACATTTATCCAAACAAAACAATAATATAAAGCAAAACAATCTATAATAAAGATAATAAAAGTCTTTGCTTAAAGTTCAAACACATATCCATATTGCTAATGTCAAAGTTCAAATACAAACATGCAATTGTTCAAAGTTTAAACACAAACAAATAATCAAAAATACAAACTAATAGTCATCATCTCCATATCCCTCTATATCTCTAACTCTTCTTCTCCATATCCCTCCAAAATAATGTCCCCATCGGACTCACACTCATACTCCTCCAAGAGAATAACCCACGACGTTATTTTGTAGCTTAGTTAATAAAATAAAAAAACAATTGCAGCCCTAATTTCTCCGCCTAGACCATGCTTAGGGGCTTAATTTCTCTGCCTTGCCCGCCTAGGCCCGGCCTAGTCCTACCTAATCTCCTAGAGGGATTTTTTTTCCGCCTTAGGCCTAGGCGAGGCATCGAGGGGCCTAGCGCTAGGCGTGGCGCCAGGGAGGGGCCTCGCGCCTAGGCGGGGATTTTTAGAACACTGTATACAACATATAAAAATTGTTCAAGAAAATGATTCTTCTATTGCATTTGTATTTTATTTTTTTAAATACCTACTTTTATGTGATTTACTACTCTTTAGATGATATGGAAAATTTGATTATACTTTTATATAGTCGTGATTATACTTCATTTAATGGGACATGAAGTTTTAGCATTTTGGTCTGATACTTGCACAATTTAATGTGTGAAATATTGAACTTAATAGTGAGGACACCAACAAATTTAGTGTCCTATGAAGACTATTAGATGTAAATACAGGGTTTGTTTGTCACACTCAAGATTTTTTCTTTAACTTCTCTTTTTGTGATAAATAAAGTCAAGTCAACACCCACAAGATTTTCGGCTCCTATGATAAAGCACACAACTAACTTTTGCACCAAACAACAGAAATATAAAAGATGATATAATTCATATAAATATATGACAGAGACAATAAGGCTCAGATGTGGATAGGAGTTATACTGGGTGCATTTTATTTCTAAGAAACTGTAGTGTGAAGAATTATATATACTATTTTGCCCATACTAATCGAGAAAATCAGGGATCGTATTCTTGAGAAGGTTCAGAGTAGGGAAACTATAGCATGTACCTCCACAACAATGCTGATCGTGGTGTCCTTATTGACATTCGAGCAGTCTTGTCAAGGGATGAAATGATGCCAGATCGTCGATGTAAACCCTCAGACGAGCCGTCTTCAATGTTTACATTTTTCATAAGCATACTAGTTTCACCATCATCTTCTTCCCTCATTGAGACAAGCACCATCCGAAGCATGCATAAGAATGGCTGGTCACTGTCTAATAACTGGTACAGCACTGACATACCTCCCATCCCAGTACCAGATCCTCCTCCAATGCCAAGGCCACCACCAAGTCCAGACTCATCTAATAACAAAGCTTGTAGCATGGCAACTGACTTCTTTATTAAAGGAAGTTCAACCCAGTTTCCATTTTCATCTTTCTCCAAAGATGATCTCCAAGATTCCCAGCCACTTCCACCACCACCAAAGTCTGTTGCTGAAGGAAGGCCAACTTCATACCACAATCGACTCCTGAATTTCCAGCCCTCAGATAAATCTACAGCGCAGCTCCCATATGACACAAAGGCACAGGAAACAGATTGATAAGGTTCAGCTGCAGCTGCAGCAGTAAGCCGTTCCATCACCGCTGCAGAAATTTGCCCTTTGGAATCAGCCATTGAAGCAAGTACCTGTTTGAGTTTAAGATATATTTAATTTCATGAAGAAAGAACTAGAAAACTATGTGACAGAACATATAGCAACAATCACATAAAATATTCACTACAAGCTTCAGCATGAACTTGATGGTCAGCTGTCTCAGCTATACATACCCAACCCTGGACGGTAAATATAAGATTGTCAAAAAGCTGGCAATACTAGTTAAGTGATTTAATGAAGTAACAAGTGCTAATAGTATTAATCACAAAGAGGGCTTTTTCTGTTTTTGCTTTTCCCTTATTTTTTTTTTGGTCAAGTAAGAATCGTACAAGAAGAAGAAGAAGCACTAATAGTATTAATCACAAAGAGGGCTTTTTCTGTTTTTGCTTTTCCCTTCTTTCTTTTTTTCCGGTCAAGTAAGAATCGTACAGGTACCAAGGGGTGAAGAAGAAGAATTCAGCATCATCAAATCACAAACCAAAATCATGTTCTGAGACTAAACACTCCAACAAAAGGTCAGAAAAATCAACAGCCGAACATGTCGATAAAGATGACATGCCTGCGCAAAATGTTCACGAGACACTCCAAAGAAACAACTGATAAATTATGCTCATCAACAAGCAAACAAAAGATACTTATTGTCATAGAAAACAAATGCACAGCCAAAGTAGTAAAAGATGGATTAAAGAAGTTCTAAAAATCATTCATCTTGCAATTACTTAAGCTAATGGATTCTTTTACTGTTAACATTTTTTAAAGTGGTGTATTTTCTAGTCAATATTACCCCTCACATTCAATACATATACATATATGCGTGTGTGTGTGTGTGTAAATACTTTTCAATAGAAACGTAATTTCTGATCTAAAAGTTCAAATAAAGAGTAAGCAAAAAAATTAGTTCATTTGTGTCCAGTTGAGACATGTGACATGAGACGATATAGTTACTTCATTTATTTATCTCAACTTTTCTATTGTACAGAGAATGTAAACAGAAAGCTAGTCTGTTCATTGCTTAACCCAGGATACCTTAATCTATATACTGTGTGTAAAACATGAATTAATGAACAAAGACAAAATAGACAAAAATATATTTATTACAAGTGAGGACAGAACCAAGTAATGGTGAATCTTTTTTCAATAAATACATTTAATATTAATTTTTTACTTTTAATAGGATGCATTTTTCGTGAGTATTTATATGACTATCTATATATGCGCGTATATATATGAAATATATTCTTTCAAAGTAATCTTAAAAGGCACCCGATTTCATTACATTGACAGGGGCTTATACTTGTAGCCACTAGTCCTCCCCGCTGGACATTGGTCTTCATAGAGTTGACTTTAATAAGGTTTTAGATATATAGACACAATAAGTAAAAGTCACCATTTTAACAAAGCACATATCTTGTCTCCGCAGTTGCTAGCTTCTGTTATCAGCCAACTTGGTTCAACTCTCAACAACTCCAATTTTTGGTTTCCAAAATTTTTAACATATCCAGTTGGTTCTCAAAAATCAAAATACCGTCCAGGTCATTGGATTGACCTCAACCCACACTCTCCCCAACACCTAATTGGTCCAGTGGGTTTTTGCTCGTAAGTCGTAACATTCATATTACAAAATATTAAACCCCCAACATCCCAAAAAAAAAAACATTCTAACTATAGAATCAGTCGAGGATTAGGCTAGAATCTACTGAATTTCTGGTTGAACAAGTTGTTCTGGGCCGGATTTGAAAAAACTTTGTATATGCATGAACTGAGAAAGCTGAAAACATACATCAAGGGGAACTCCTCCAGAATCACTTGATGATGATCTGCGTTCAGCCACAGCTTCTAAAGGTTCTGTGCTGAATGAAGCCTTATTCGTAGTGTTACCCGCTGGAAGTACACGTGACAGAGGCGAAGCAGAAGAATCCGGAAAAGTGGAAGTGCTATATAATTTGCTTTGTAGACGTAAATGATTTTCAACAAGCATTAAAATCACAATTGCGTTCTCTACCAAGGCCACCGAAAGTTGAGCCGCATTCTCTGCTTCTGCCTTAGAATCCATTGGTGATAACCCCACAGCCGCGACACCAGCAGCTGCTGCAACATTAACTTGTGTCTGCATCAAAGTGCAGGGAAAAAAAAGTATTTTTAACTATTATACTTCTTTCTTCTCGGAGCAAACATCTTCTAAAATTTATTCAATGAAACATTTGAAGGGGAAAAAATAGATCACCTTAAACACGAAAGGAAGTAAGAGCTAAGGAGTAAGAATAAACAAAATTTGAAAAGAGGAGGGTGGGGGGGGGGGGGGGGGGGGGGTGGGGGGGGGGGGGGGGGGGGGGGGGGGGGGGGGTGGGGGGGGGGGGGGGGGGTGGGGGGGGGGGGGGGGGGGGTGGGGGTGGAGATGGGGGGTGGGGTGGGGGGGGGGGGAGGAGAGAGATTCTTATAACCAGATAGTCTTGTAAGCAAAATTCAAACAATCAAACCCAACTACTTTTTCATCGTAAAGAAGGATTGATGAAAGCATGTACAGGAAAAGAAAGCACTCTTCAGTTTTTTTCGTTAAGTTTATCTAGAGAGAAGGGGATGTAACCAATCTATGCCTACTATAGAGAGCACTGAATGAGTAAGCAGAAAAGCTCTGACCAGTAAATCAACCTTTTCCGCCCTAAAAAATAAAAGGTAACAACTCCCAAAAAGTAGAAAAGGATCATCACCCCTTAATTATACTCCCTCCGTTCCACACAAAGAGCCCTGTTCGACTTAGAAGTTAATTAGCAAAATCCTAAAATTCAAATTGTGATGTGAATTTATTTTAAATTTTCTTACTTAGTAATACTTTTTCAGTAGTTTACATATTAACTATTGCATTAACCAAAAATGAATAAACTTGCATCACTTTTGAATTTTAAGATTCGCAAATTGGCTGGAGAAAAAATCAAATGGGACTCTTTATGTGAAATGGAGGTAGTAATTATATATGTGAAATCTCGCATGTTCAGGTTGTTACTTTAATCTTCAGTGGGCTTTTTTTAGATCGTCTTCATCTTTTTCTTAAATTGAAACAACACTCATCTTTCATATCTGCTGTGCACTATTCCTTATTGATTGTTTCTGTTGTTTATTAACTGGAAAACACACACATATATATATATACATACACACACACATGTATGTATGTATGTATGTAATACCTGAACCTGCAGTTCTCTGGCAGAAAAATCCAGCAATTCTCCCAAAAGCCTTCTTTTGAAAATAGGTAGTGATTCTTCACGTCTTTGAAACACAAAGAAGATTGAATCACACAAAGTAATCGATCATTGTAGCTGCTATAGTTAATGAGATCAAAGCAATAGTAAAAATTTACTCCCTCAGTCTGATTTTCTATGTTTCCATAAAGGATTAAGATAGGATTGTACTAAAATAATTATACATTTAACAGACACTTGACTATCATCATGCCCCTGCTGAACTCTATCCAATTTCAAATAGGAACAAGAATAGGTATATTCAACTGACCATATATTGCTGTTTAAGGCAAAATTTATAAGGACGCTAGTTAATAACAGAGGAAAGCACCTGATTCGTTGGTCTCCCGTACTAGATCCACCAACCATAGAAAGCCATTCTGCACAATGAATTGTAGCTTCAATATCCTGTCAAGGGAAATAATAGCCGGATAAAATAAATGAACTGATAATACTACCAGGCTTGCAGAGATTATATTCCATGAACATCTGATAAAGTGAAAAAAATGAACTGTTACAGATGTCGAGAGCTTGATTTAAACTGATAGTCTTAACATGATATCAAAACCATGGCTTATAAAGTCTTAAGGTCAAGTTTTTCCATCTATCATATTTCTTCCATTTAGTTGTGTCATCAGTTATGTATCTCTGTAAGTTTCTCTCTCAATGAGATGTGCCACACAAACAGGAAGGCCTTGAATGCTTGATATGCTCTGTTAGACTATTTTCCAACAGTGTTAGTTCTTAGTCTAACTAATAGCTTAATAAATAAATCAAGCCCCAATGAATAATGTTATAGTGTTGTGTTATCCATAAACATCACCAAAAATGGCAAAACATGAGTAATGTAACCAAGTACAAGACTTTAAAACTCTCTTTTTTACCAAATGTTCTTAGTGCCCAATCCCTTCCAAATTGGCATTCACACTTTCTTTTACTCAACTAAGCTAATATATGAAACCTTCATCATTTCCTCTTCACGAGAAATCTCTCATCAAACAGTCCAATCTCTTCTTTAAGAAAATCAATAAAGATAACAAGGGCATGAAATATGCAGGCAAACTTGCCAAAGTGGTCTTGATAAGCATCAATCGACCTCCTTTAGGTAAGCATTGACGGATCCACACTTGAGCAAGGGTGGTCAATTGACCACCCATAATTATTATTTTTTTAATTTATTACTACTAATTTAAGAAATATATAAAAGTACAGAAAAAAAAAAAGTTGTCCACCCTAAATAGTATTCTCTCCGTTCCAAAATAAAGAATTAAATTTGACATTTTAAAGTCAATTTGAGATTTTTTTAAATTCAAAATTGATATAAAGTAATTTTATTTTAAACAGTACAATTATGAAAATTGTAAAGTACTGTCTAAATAGATTTATAGTTTAAAAATATTAATCAATCATATCAATTTTGAATTTAAAATATATTAAATTTAATTTAAACAATCAATATTGATCTTATATTTTGGAACTAAGGGAGTATGACTTAGTACTTACATTGAGAAAGATGTATTTCATACTATTATAGATGAAGCAATTATGAAACAATTTCAAGAAGTGAAACACTAAAGAATGATTTTGTAATGAATTTTATGCAATTTTAGTGTAAATTTATATTATGTGATTTTACTTATAGATATTGTCACTTAATTTTATTTTATTTTAATAATCATATTTCTTAAGTTGAAATATTGACCACCCTTGATTAAATTCTTGCGTCCGTCACTGTAGGTAAGTATGTATTTTTTTCCAACCTCCTCTCAAACATCTCAATTATCAATTATTAGGTACCAAAGGCATTTGCGTTGTGAGAAACCCCTAAATGGAAACTCCAAATATGTAATAGAAAGATAGACCGATCCAAACCCCAAAATTTCTACCACCTCTCTCGACCTCTCCACATTCCCCACAACAATCAAGTCTCTCTTTTCTGACATTTCTTTTGAGCCCCAATGACTCTTTGAAGCAAATGACCACATACCTAAGGCGACTAAACTGCTCCAGCTCCGTACCCAGTGTCATCTTCAAACAACAAGAAAAAATAAGCATTAGACTCTATCTTATCGTCCTACTAAATCGCTTACCATAACCAGCTTTATTAAAAAGCCAAAGTTCCTTATATGGTTAGTGCTTTTGCTTGCTCATTAGTTCTTATCTAACTCGAGACTTATTATAGTTATGGCATCTCAACAAAGCTTTTTTTCCTGCTAAATCAATGTTTACTTTGAGTGGGATCGAATGGCCGTTTATTCATATTCTGGATGAGAATGAGTCTAATTTCTTCGTTTGGATTGTTAAAAGAACTTCAATTCCTAATGAAGTATATTTGTTTCATTATAAAAAGAGAAATTATATTAAGTAGAAGAAACCTACAGTAAAAAGGTGCAGTGTACAATCTCTACACAAGCTAGTCAGAGAGGTAACCTTGAAGGCTCCCTTAGCATAAAGCCTACATGAAGCAAGAAAAGTAATCATTTCCTTGGACAAATTGAAAGACAAAAAGCTTTCCCTTAATATAAGTCCAAAGGGAGGCAAGAAAAATAATCATTGTAGCTTTCCCTAAACAATCTAGCGTCATTCCAAATTTCCTATAAAGACGAAATCAAGATTACCAGGAAACTCTTATTGCCTCACGTTCCACGTATTGGATACTACCATTCTGAATTGTGGTACGAGAACTAAATGCCTTGTGCATTCTACAATAGGTAAATTCCTTGTACCTGATTTCGTTTTACATACCCAGTCAATTAGCGTTTCTGAAATCTGAACCATGGACGAAACTACTATCCCATCTTTGAATCCCCATTTCTTCCAAATCCTCAACTGAATTAACAATCTATTTTCCACAAAAGCAAGGCAACCACATTCCTCCAACACTCCAAAATAGAATTTCACAAGTCCCATTCAAGAAGCTTAAGGCAAAATAAATGAGAATGTGTCTCATTACTCGGTGTTTGTGCATAAAACAAATGACCGGTTGTGTACTGTAAATACAGCATAATAAGTTAAAATTTCATTTATTCTTATACTATCCAATCACATCATCTTCGGAGTAGGTTTTTAGGGAGTTTAGATACCTTTTAGAGTATCATTTCTCCTTCAACACTTTGTCTCATACAAAAATTTATTTGCTTAAGACAATTAGACAGAGAATAAATGTGTTTGTGATAGTTCAAAGTATGTTGTCTTATTGTGCATTTGAATGGCCGATTGATCGTAATAGTAAGACTTTCAAGGATCCATTTCTACTTCTACCATCTTAGGTGGGTTCTAAAGTGTGGCTAGGTTCAACATAATTAAAGAGCTCTTTTCACTGATTTAAGTATTTTCATGGTATGTGCTCCTTTTTTTTAAAGGACTCTTTGTACTCCTAATCAGTGAATTCTCTCTTCTACATCCATAAAATATTATGCCATTAAGAGAATAATGCAACTAGTCGCCTATCTTGATTTCGTGATATTATGATATTCATGAATATCAATGATTTTAAAGCTTTAATTAACGTGAAACCGAAATCAATTAAGCCGAATGCAAAGGAATTAAGAAGTACAAAAGCAAGTATTATATTAGTGGCATCATCAATGCAACAAGAACATATACAGATAACGGCTCAAAGTAAACTGCAGAAATTATTATGATAATTTTTATATTAGAGAAAAACATAAGAATTTACTAAGAAAAAGAGAGAAGTGGGAAACACGATATATTGGCACTAAAGAGGGGGGGGGGGGGAACAAATAAATTCAACCTTCCATCCATCCTTCTGGCGCATCGACTGCTCTAACATGATTATGAGGAAATTGTGTATGAGGTCTTCCACGTCTTTCAAGCTTTGAGAATTTGACTTACGTGACCCCTTCTGCAGGGAAAAGTAATATAATTAAAACATGTAAAAAACCTACTAATAAGGAAATATGTCTGATAGATAACAGCCACTATTATGTCCTAAAGAGTTTCACCATTAGTTATACATAATTTTGAAGAGGGAATAGAACTTTTCAGATTAATACAAAATATTACCTCATAATTAGATATAAGAACCTCTAAAATCCACTCAGGCCATTCCTCCATTTGTGTAAGACTATTTATGTTTTCATGATGACTGCAAGCCAAAAACAGAAGATCCTGAAATCAAATACAGAGGAACATATAAGAAACTGAAAATGACTTTCATGAAGACCATGGTAAGGAATTAGGCCTATGAATTGGTGGCAACTAAAATCCACAAATTAGACAAAACATAATGAAATAATCAAACATCAGTGTAAATAATAAATTAATTCTAAAAATACATTAGAAATATAAAAAATAAAAGTTATATATATATAATAAATAAATAATTAAATTATAAAAAAAACCATGCCAGAAACTTTATTTTTTGATATGCGCTATTACTTCAGCTGATTTGAGATAACAGCAACAAGTTATACACATTGGTTTCTTGAAACAAGCTGTGGAAGTGGTAGCACAACGTGGTACAGATAATCATCTTCCTTCCAAAGTTCACAAGCCTTGACATTGAATTTTGAGATATCTGATCAAGTTTTTATCATCCAAGTCCCATCAGATCTTTGCTCATAAAGCCAAACAGTTGCAAGACTTGCCAACCAGTATACAACAGCCTTTAACTTGCACAATTCCTTTATGATACTAAAGATCATAGGTTAGGGCAATTTCCATCAAAAGAACCAGTGTCTCACTTCTGTAATTTAGTGGTGTATGGGAGAGACAAATTCAAAATCTTCTACTTAGACGAAGTAATTCCAGTGTAAAACCAAAATTAAGAGCTTGTTGCTATGTTCACTACTTTATTTGACACTGTCTACAGACTCGAGTATTCAGGCTTCCATGTAAATACAATCATGGCACAATGTATTAGTAAGGTCACTCCTTTAAAGCCACCCGCCACCACAGACAAGGGGGTGTACCAAAACCAATATATCCAATAAAATATGATTAGGAACATGCCAGCCATTAAAAATCTTAGCGGTAAGTTCCATCAAAAGACAGCAAACACACTTCTGCAACAGTTTTTATTTTCACAAACAGTTATTACGTTAGATTGTTGGTTTTTCATCTGTCATAACACAGTTTTTGAATGGCCAAAATATTAGTATTTCCAGCCAACTAATATTATATGATGAAATAAATTTTCAGCCTTATTTAATGCAACAAATGCCTTGCATTACAAAAAAACAACCAATAAGGTCAATAACCCAATTGCAAATTGATAGTGGATTTAAATTACTGGTCACATTAGAGTTACTTACCAAGTGTATTATCATAGGTCTGCACTCCAACAAGAGTTTATCAAAGAGCTAGGTTATTTCCAGTTCAACCCTCCAAGTATACAAGACTAAAACTGGGATAAGGAATTAGTGTTATTTTTACTAGAGCTCGGCCGTGGCACTTAGTGCTATTTTTACGAGAGCTCGGCCGTGCTTAGAAATATTTTTTAATTTTTAATAAGTGGCACTTAAAAATATTAATAGACACGCCCAAGAGTTTTTCTTACTATATTATGGTAAGTGGTATTTTCTCATAACCAAACCAAATTTTATGGTTAGTTGTACTAAAATCTTAAAACCAAACAGAACCGGATGAGTAAACTATTTTCGATATATTTTTATAAAATCCCCTCTCAAGCTGCCAGTCAAACAACCTAACTAACAAAATAGAACAGATTAAATTGTTTTATAAGTTATAAATTATACGACACAAATATCATTTTTCAGATAAAAGAAAATGTTTAATTAGAAAGATGTGAATCAAACTTAAGATGACAGAATGTTCTCAAACAGCAAACATGGAAGAATAGAATGTCCTAGCAAAGGACAGCTCGTCAATATTTATGGAGATTTAAAGTGGAAACTCATCCAAAAGATGCCATAGCTGAATCCCGTAGATAAGATACAAAGAACACACAATCACATAACAAAGGCCAGAGGTCAAGCCTCAATTTTGTCTATGCTATAGGAGGTTGTGCTATTTAAATGGTTTTAAAATCCAGCACTGAATTCAGTTAATCTTGTGATTACTGGTAAAGTGTTATTACTACATATAGGAGTTTGGAGAATTTGGTTCCTTAGAAATTTTGTAAACATTAAACTCAATAAGGGATCATTAGGTCTCTTCTACTGGTCACTAATAGGTTTACAAACAAACATTAAAATACAGCATATGCTTGTTGTTAAGCTTATTTGCACAAGTACCCGCGCTAAAAGTCTAAAACTTCATAGAGAAGATAGAGAAATATGGTCTACAAAACAAGGGAACTGGAATAGAAGATAGTACCTGTAAAGCTCGACTTTGCAATCCCTTGGGTGCATAAGGAAGTGAACGCAAAAGAACCAATAAAATTTGCAAATGCTCAAAGCGATGACCAGAATCATAAAAGTTCATCCCATCTTCTGTTGATGACATATTTAGCTGAAACATAAAATATATTATATAAAAACACATCAGGTTCATAGTTCGATATAGACACTCTTACAAATAGGAGAACACTATGAGGTCAGTATTGCTAAAATTACAGTGTCATGCTAAAGTTGGGCTTGACAGCTAAATTGAATTGTTCATTGGTCGACTTCCCTATGCTTATTTAGTAGCCTTAGGCCCTTCCTTTTAGTCTAGGGTAGTGAATTTAGCTATGAAAAAGTCATAACAAGATCAACAGGGTGGAAGAAGCAACAACAATCTAAGGAAGAGTACGCTCTCTAGTAAGCCAACCTACAAATCTATTCCTTCTCCCAATTCTAACTTCAATCAAGAGGATGCTTGAGAAGCTTGAGAAGGATTTTATTTGGGAAGGCGTGATTGGTTATGAAATAATTAGCTTTGTTAATTGAGATGAGTACCACTAAAGTTACTGGTGAATGGAGGAGTTAGAGAGAACAAGAAAAAAGGATATGCATATACCGATGCACCCAATAAAGCTGTATAGACGTTGCTAGTCATAAGCCTGTTTGGTGCCGCTTGGAAAGCCTTCTGTAAAGAAAAATGTAGAAGAGAAACTTTATCATCAAACATGGTACCACCTCCCTCAAGTAAACCCACAGTGTTGCCTGTCACATCTGAAGGAGCATGCGAACCAAACTTGAGATGCCCTGATATAACTAAAGCACCTAAGAGGCCAATAATGGCAACGAGGATACCATCACTATTATCAACATTGTAGACATTATTCCTTGCATTTTCACCACTTATTGGGAAGCGTATACCACCCACATTTCTTAAGAAAGAATTCTCAGAAGCAGACGTCATCCTTTCGATATTAGAACTTGAATTAATAGCAATTGGACTGCAACCATTATTGTGAGACTCAGATTGAAGAGACCCTTTATTTAAAGTCAGCGTCTTCTCCTCTGCACCTACATCATCGCCATAACCACTTTCTAGAACCTCACTGCCATTTTTACATTCAGACCCCAGGACAACTAACTCTTTATTGTTCTCAACTAAGGGGTCAGAATTATCATTGTCTCCAGCTTTTGCTTCACGCTGCAGCAGGACAAGAAGTGTTTCTATACCGCCAGAAGATATAAAGGCCTCCGCAAATGTTTGAGCCCTGGACGTATTTGGCTGTACCACCAACCTATGTATCAGGTGCAATACCTTTGCAACCTGTAAGAAGACAATTAGAGGACTGGATCTCAAAACAAATGTCAAACAATAGCAAATCTATATATAGATATATTATAGGGGATAGTGCCAGCCCGGATATGCCACAGTCTAACTACAAGGTGCTTTGTGTGCAAAGCGAAGAATCAGAGTGAGTCAAAAGCCATACAAAATAAACACAATATAAACAGTAATCTTTAGAACAATTTCAGACTAATTTAACCAAAAAATTCAAACTATGCCAGATTTTGTAAAACTAGACTTGAGATATATAGTCAGCTAAAGCGATATTATCAAGTTCAGAGCAACCCCCTACACTCTACTGAAACATGTTGAACACCAAGATAAGTAAGAGTATAGTAAATCAAAAAGAGCAAGATTGGCTAAGGAGGTAAATTAAGAGTCCTTGTAGCTAATTATAAGTGGAAAACATAGAAAGACTGATGAGTGACAACTCATAATTAGCCACTTATGAATATTCATAACGACTGATGGGCAGTGGTTACATCAGTTTATCTATGTATAATTAGCTAGAGGACTCCATTTCCTCCCTCTTCACTTTTTTTTTAGCCTAGAACCCTAACATATTAGGTCTTGATGAAAGGAAGAGCTTGCTTAACATGTAAAAGAACCCAAGAAAACTTCGCACCCGTCAAAAAAACTATATTGTCCTCACTCCATGAGCAAATATCTAACATAAGAATCAGAGGTTTTAATATATCTTGCAAGTGAAACAAAGAAGAGCTTCCCTTTTCTACGATACTGATAAGCTGTAGTGCTTGTTTGTTTAGGATAAGTGATGAACTATACTGTCATCATTCCATATGCAAGTACAAAGTACTACCTCTGTCCAGATTTATGTCGCCATATTTCTGTTTTTGGGATTTCCAGTTTAACTTTTATAGTAGCCCATATTACCTTTATACAAGACGATAAAAGAAATACTTGTCGAGGGTCGCTATGGACTAAATTGATTAAACTTTTCTTCTCCTTAAACTATGTGTTTGATTCAAGTGGTCGTATAAAGTTGAATGGAAAGAATAAATCCCAAGGGATAAGAAAGAAGATTCTAGTAAAAAAAACAGGAAGAGTTATGTTAGGCGTAACCGGCTATGTTTGTCTGCAATAACAATGAATGGGATTGAACTAACTATTTCTACTTATTTATACTACTTCAATATCATTAAGCACTCTTTTGTACTTGGATTAGTCCTGAGATGACAATCCAAGGACTATATTTTTACTCGTGTGTCCATTTTATACCTCAAATGGGGGTATTATTTAATCTCATGTTCCTCCTTGGGATTATATAGTCCCTCATAAATGACCTTAGAAACACAAAAAATGATCCATGAGATTGTCATATTAGGACTAATTCAAGGATAACAAAAGTGCTTAAAGGTATTAAGTAATATAAATAAGTATAAATAGTCCAATCTTATGTATTTTGTATGGCATTTTTGTTATTTTGTTAAGACTTGATAGATACTAGAATAAGGAGATAGTAGCTTCTACTAGGTTCTGCTGAGTAGCATAAATATGTGCAAAGGATGTATTTCCATATAATGCGTGATTTGAATGAAATATCGGATTGAGAGATATTTTATCTCTCGTATCCACTTCTTCGCACCTCAAATTCGCCCTTCTCCTTATAAGCCCATTAATCTTCTTGTAACTCCATTTCTGAAATCTATAGCATCTATTGCTTCGTTTTTCTCTTAGGATCCCCCTTGAGCCTAACAAGTTCGCTCAACATGAAAGAGAGGTCTAGAAAATAATAAGATAGTAAGAGAAATTATACTGTAATCACTAATAAGCAATGTCTGATGTATGGTTTAAAACTAGTCCTGAGATTAATAAAGCATATTTATGTTCATTATAGAAAATCCATCAAAAAAATTGTATGATGTGTAAGAGTATAACCAAGTAATAAGGAATTTATTCATTACTTGTCAAGTGATTAGAGACTTCTGGCGTTTGGTGTTTTCATTTTGTGGCATGGAATGTATAGTGCCAAAATCAGTGGTTGCTTTACTTTGAATGCAACGTGGGATTTAGGTGGGACAGGAGAGGAGACAGTTTTTGAGAATAAATAGAGGTCCCGTGATGAGTTTGGTTTTTCTAGTTTTTTAATGAGTACTTAATGGATTTATAATATAATTTGGGGAATATTTGGATAGTTTGCTTTGGGAGCTTTATGTACTTAGTTTGAGTGCTCCATTTTATAGGAGTATAGTCTTTAGTTGGTGAGGCATCGGTGCTTTCATCTTTTATTATTCTTTCTTTTTCTTTTTTTTGTTTTGATCGAAATTAAAATTTAATTAGATGAAAAGAGAAAATACAAGCATAAGGTACAAGGAGCCACTCTCTTTAACAAGTGCAAACAAAAAAGAAAACAATCAAAAGAGGGCATTTCTCCCATCTCTAAGAAAATAAGACACAAAAATACACCTAAAGGTACCCATGACAGACGCCCATAAAGAAACAAGAGAAAAGATGTTATCTCTCAACAAATCAAAAGATATATGCTCTCGCTAAATATTCGAGTAATAAGCTCAGTTCAGATTCCAAAAATCCTAAGAAATCGCACACTTTCAAAGGACCTTAGCATCCTTCCTCCCTCCAAAACCTCTGAATCAAGTAAGCAACGAATCCTCCAGCAAGGTGGGACTCACTCCTCTTAAAACACTCCAAAAGAGAATTTCACAATCTCCAAGCAACAGAACCCAAATATATATGTTAACATGTATTGTGTTCCATGTATTAGGGAAACAGGTTTCCCTGTCTCCCTCTCCATATTTCCCTCTCAGTGTTTCATTCCTAGAATTAGTACTTTATCTTGTATATAAATGTAGTTACTATCAATGAGATGAAATAAGGAATTGCACATACAATTGTTCCTTTCTTCAATATATATATATATATATATATATATAGGGAACTGTTAAATCCACACTCTTTTTTGTTATTTCCGCACTGTGGTCCCCACGTATTTGTTAAATTTATTTTGTATGTCCGATTTACCCTTGTTTGAGCCCCAACTCAGTCTCTTCCTCTCCCACAAACCTAAGTTTCTAGTTCACCGCCGCCTCCAGTTCTTCACTTCTTCATCCAAGGATTTTCTCCCGTAAATCCTACTTCTCTCTCCTCCAAAATAGCTTCTCACCTGCACAAAGGCATCAAAAACCCCATCTTTCCCCTCGTCACCCCGCCGGAACCAATCGGAGTTCTCCCACCACAACCCCACCGTTGCTCGGATCAACAACGCCAGCTTCGGCTCCTGTCTAGCTTTCTTATTCAACGCCCAACCAACACCATCAGCTCCAAAAATATAGCAAAAATTATGAGGTTGTTTTTCAGCAGGAAAATCCTTATATGTAAAAATGGATATATAATCAAACAAAGAAGACATTTTTCTCTCTCATCCGACACCTCAAAAACCTCCCTAGATAATGAGGAGATAGATCGAGAAATCACCTCAATTCTCGAGCACAACTAGCAGTTCCTCTTGGAGTCTTCACACATCCCCAGAAAGCTAAATCCATATGTGGTTAGATCTGTTCTTCATAGCAACTTCACGGCTGACCCCAAATGCCTCCTCCATTTCTTTAGTTGGTCTGATCATCAAATGGGTACCCCTCCAAATTTGAAATCTTTCTTCATTCTTGCTGTAATTCTTTGTAATTCGAAGCAATTTTCATATGCCAGTGGTTTATTAGAGCGAATGATCCAAACCCGTTCTCCGGTTTCAGCAGTTTTAGATTCAATTATTATGTGAGAAGCCATTTTGGAGGAGAGAGAAAAGTAGGATTTACGAAGAAGTGAAGAACCAAAGGCGGTGACTGGAGACTAGGTTTGTGAGAGAGGAAGAGAGGTCAAGCAAGGGTAACTTAGACATATAAAATAAATTTGGTAAACATGTGGGGACCACAGTGCGGAAATAACAAAAGAAGTGTGGATTTAACAATTCCCTATATATATATATATATATATATATATGTACATATTTTGTGTATGCAGCTTCGCCCCCTTTTTCGCACTTTTAATCATACATTCTTAACAAAAAGAGATTCTTATTATTAAAAAAGAAATAGTTATCAAAAAGAGAATGTGATGTTACCTGATTTGGTGACAGTCAACCATGAATCCAAGTAAACAACGGACATCGTCAACAGCCAAGGAAGGAGAAGATGCGACTAATAGGAGTTCAATGACGACCAAAAGTTCATCAACTAAAGCATTAATTTCACCAACAGGGCGCAATGCCTCATATAGGGAAAACGTATTCATTGAATCTTTTTCACGAATAGTCCAATAACATCTCCTGCAGCCATCAAGAAGCATCTGAATAGCATTAGCATCTCGCATTACAGATGATTCTGTAAAAACCATATCTGCAAGAGATGATAAAAGCTTCTTTTGCAGTCCATAGCTGCATAAACTCCATATTTTCAGATCCAATAACAATGTACTGAATAGCTGGACTTTGAGAGCATGGTTATATTTCTGAGATTGGCACAAAGTGACAATTGCTGCAACAAGTTCCTCATCTGCTACTCCATGTTTTGTAACATTAAGTGAAGACAAAGTTTGTAGAAGATAATTTAAAATTCTTGACAAAACCTCAGGCCCTCTTATGCGACACAACTCTTCATTGTTTCCAGGGTGCCGAATGGCCATAGAAATTATTCTGAATATTGGAGCAGCAAGAACAGTTGTGGCCACAGATAAAGAAATGTTCCCCTGCTGAGGATCCAAACTACATTCATGAACACGGCTTACTGCCAAAGGAAGTAAAGACATGGGACCTCCATAAGCCAACGCCCAGAAGACCTCTGCAGGGCGCATCCTTGTAGCAACATGCAATTGCCCCAGAACTTCAGCAGGTCTTCGGAGCATGCCTGAAATGTACACAATCAGTATTAAAGTATTATAGCATAGATGTATTCTCTGGATTTTATTTTTTTTGGGGCCATTATAACTGAGAGGAGAAACAATAACAACACCCTAATCTCAATGCAAAAATAATAATAATACAAAATAAAGTAATATAAATTTAATTTAATTTTTAAAAAAACAACCTTAGTAATAGTGTTCCTTCTAGAGAAGGAATTCAAACCCTCCAATTGATTCTCCAACTTAAATCGCATGAAGCAGACGACTTGAGGATTCAGAATCGTTTCAAAGGGTTGAAAATTTATTGGACATTTGGAGCTTAACTAAAGAGGACATAAAGTGTAACACCCCGAACCCGCAACAGGCCCAAAGGCCCGCAAGGCAACAATATCCATCGCGCGCAGCCCCAATAAAATAATTCAATAATAATCTAAATTTAATCTCAACAATAAACATCTTCAAAACCAATTCAAATGAAATACTACTAAATACCAAAATCACAAACTGGAGACACAGCTCCTCGAAACTAAGACTTTTTATCAAAATTCAATATTAAAGGGAATAACATCCTAAACTAATCTTCAACTATCCAAAGCGCATCAAATAAGTGCTCAGCTCTCAACAATGGGACATGTAAAAATTTGTAAGGGGTGAGCGATGAAGCTCAGCAAGTGACAATCCTCCCTATTTAGGTGGACCAAGTATAATTTGCAAAACACTTTTTTCGAAATATCTTTTGTTCGATAACAATAGTAAATATATTTTTCAAAACTAAACGAATAATAACAAAACGAATTCACATTCAAAATGATTTCAATGTATACAATATATCTTTTAATCCACAGCCCTAGCGACTAAGGTTACAATAGCCCTGTAACACGGCCCAAAAGTTCGATAGTGTCAATGTTCACGCACCCTACTAAGGTATCTATAAAAATGCACGCTCCCCGAAGGGAAAGGTGTGCGCCTTAGTAGGTCCTATATTAGCTCCGGAACTAAACGTAAACACTAACGGGTTCTATACATAGTCGGACTGAGAATTTCAAAAACGTTTCACAATCTCATCGATATTCAAAACTATACTTATTTCACAGTTCAAAACCATATAATCTCATTTCACAGTTCAAAAATAAATACTTGATCCGAAGTTTTCAAATAAAAAAACATAACATTTTAATTTAAATGGAAGCCTTAAATAAGACATAACAATTTTAAAATAGTACATTTAGGGATTCGAGTAATTACTGAGCATATATAAAAGTAAACGATAATTTTAAAAACACTAAATAGTTCGGAAAACCACTTACCTCGATATTGCCAAATACGAAAATATTAACCGAACAAATCCTAAATATAAATTTAGAACAAATAGAATTATTAGGATACAATATCCTAATTTACTCGTACTCTTAATTGAAACAGTATACATATTAATCTTAGTTTTAGTTCGATTTTACGACAAAATGATATACTCAGAAAATATACATTCATTTATTCATTTTTTTTTTTTACTATTCCAAAACTTAAGCATGACCCATATAGTAATACCTAATTAATTTTGAAGGATACAAGCATACTGACACTTACATGCCATGGTCCAATGTTGACATGATACATATATATAATAATAATATAATCTACACCCACACAAATACATATATTAATAACATATACCTATCTAATTGCATACTTCTATAGCCGCATGTCATATAATTGCCATAACATCACTCACACACTCATAATATATAATTATATATACAAAACATGCATGCACGGAACACACGTGTAATATAAATATAAATATATATATATATATATATATGTGTGTGTGTGTGTGCGCGCGCGCGCGCGCGTACGGTTTAAAATCTCTTTTATTTATACAGACAATACAAACCAATAATTTTTATGCTCTTTTCCTTGTTATAACCATTGTTTTAAAATATCCAATCATACATATGAATCAATTTTTAATTGAAAAGAAAGGGTTTAGGTTTACTTTGTTGAGTTTCTTCTTTTCTTATTCTCTGTTCTGCAGTACTACAAGCCAAATAATTTTTTTACGTTATTCTCTCTCTAGTTGTTTAAATATATGTAATTCCTTTGCAAAATAGGTTACAAGGTAAAAGAGTCCTTTTAAATTTTAAAAAGGTTGTTACAACTTAAATGACTTATTTTAATCCTTATAGGTTTTAGATATGTATAAATAATTATCAGTTATACTTCTATTATCTAATTATATTATTATTATTATCTTTTTTTTTAAACCGGGTATTACATTCTACCCACCTTAAAAATAATTCCGTCCTCGGAATTCAAATATACATAAAGTTTTATTTTTATTTATTACAAAAAATCATGCAAAGCTCTTAAGGACATTAGATAAACAAAACAACTCTACAAACTATATTACGAACTCTCTCTAGCACCTTAAGAGCTTCAAAATATCCTAACCTCAATCCGTTCTCAAATATTATTACACTAAATAATATACTACTAAGATCTCTTCATCACCATATCAAACTCCAAATCACATATTCTAATATATGCATAAACAAACTATACGTGTTCAAGATCTCTCAAAATCAATTTGATTACATCACTTACTATATATCTAATCATTTAATAACTCAAACATTCTCTTATTGCAAATCTTAACCCAACAAATTCAAAGATCTCATCTTACTGTCACAAAGAAACTTCATACAACATAACTCCAATATCCTACTAGAAAATAGCTGTAAAATTGATCACTAACCTCAAATGATTAATTTAATTATCTCGAATATCTATAACTCAAGTTTACAAGAGATCATTCATACTTAATAATTTTCACTCTATCATATTATCCCATCAATACACATACCTCAAATCATCCACAAGCTTAACAAAAATCAAACCATAACCTAAATCAAATTCTCAATTCTAAGATCATGATAGATTGTTACCCAAACGCACTCTAACAAATAATTCTTCAAAATCAAATACTTGCAAATACAAATACTCACATCATAATTGCATTACCTATATGATCATTTCTTAACTGTACAAAGTATAGTTTTATTCTCCTTAATGATCCAATCACAATTCTTAACTAATATTATTACTCTATTGCCTAACAATAATAATATTGGCAAAGTATCTCACTTTCCTCAAATCAACTACAAATCGAAAAGAGATCGACAGCTGGTCAAAATCAAGACCAACCAAACAAAGAACCAAATTGAAACAAACTCCTGCGTCTGCCCAGTGATTTACCCATAACTTACTTATCAAGCCTAAAGGTAAACTACACAATCATAACCTAAACCTCAAATAATACAGAGATTTCTTACCTTATTCTCTTTTTAACTTCAAAATTATTAAATTTAGTCAAAACTATAACCCACAGCTAACTCCCAAAATCACTCCCCAGGAAATATGTAGGGTTTTTCAACCCAACACATTGCGAGGGGCCACCGCTCTGATACCATCTCTGTAACACCCCGAACCCGCAACAGGCTCAAAGGCCCGCAAGGCAACAATATCCATCGCACGTAGCCCCAATAAAATAATTCAATAATAATCTAAATTTAATCTCAACAATAAACATCTTCAAAACCAATTCAAATGAAATACTACTAAATACCAAAATCACAAACTGGAGACACAGCTCCTCGAAACTAAGACTTTTTATCAAAATTCAATATTAAAGGGAATAACATCCTAAACTAATCTTCAACTATCCAAAGCGCATCAAATAAGTGCTCAGCTCTCAACAATGGGACCTGTAAAAATTTGTAAGGGGTGAGCGATGAAGCTCAGCAAGTGACAATCCTCCCTATTTAGGTGGACCAAGTATAATTTGCAAAACACTTTTTTCGAAATATCTTTTGTTCGATAACAATAGTAAATATATTTTTCAAAACTAAACGAATAATAACAAAACGAATTCACATTCAAAATGATTTCAATGTATACAATATATCTTTTAATCCACAGCCCTAGCGACTAAGGTTACAATAGCCCTGTAACACGGCCCAAAAGTTCGATAGTGTCAATGTTCACGCACCCTACTAAGGTATCTATAAAAATGCACGCTCCCCGAAGGGAAAGGTGTGCGCCTTAGTAGGTCCTATATTAGCTCCGGAACTAAACGTAAACACTAACGGGTTCTATACATAGTCGGACTGAGAATTTCAAAAACGTTTCACAATCTCATCGATATTCAAAACTATACTTATTTCACAGTTCAAAACCATATAATCTCATTTCACAGTTCAAAAATAAATACTTGATCCGAAGTTTCAAATAAAAAAACATAACATTTTAATTTAAATGGAAGCCTTAAATAAGACATAACAATTTTAAAATAGTCCATTTAGGCATTCGAGTAATTACTGAGCATATAAAAAAGTAAACGATAATTTTAAAAACACTAAATAGTTCGGAAAACCACTTACCTCGATATTGCCAAATACGAAAATATTAACCGAACAAATCCTAAATATAAATTTAGAACAAATAGAATTATTAGGATACAATATCCTAATTTACTCGTACTCTTAATTGAAACAGTATACATATTAATCTTAGTTTTAGTTCGATTTTACGACAAAATGATATACTCGAAAATATACATTCATTTATTCATTTTTTTTTTTACTATTCCAAAACTTAAGCATGACCCATATAGTAATACCTAATTAATTTTGAAGTATACAAGCATACTGACACTTACATGCCATGGTCCAATGTTGACATGATACATATATATAATAATAATATAATCTACACCCACACAAATACATATATTAATAACATATACCTATCTAATTGCATACTTCTATAGCCGCATGTCATATAATTGCCATAACATCACTCACACACTCATAATATATAATTATATATACAAAACATGCATGCACGGAACACACGTGTAATATAAATATAAATATAAATATATATGTGTGTGTGTGCGCGCGCGCGTACAGTTTAAAATCTCTTTTATTTATACAGAAAATACAAACCAATAATTTTTATGCTCTTTTCCTTGTTATAACCATTGTTTTAAAATATCCAATCATACATATGAATCAATTTTTAATTGAAAAGAAAGGGTTTAGGTTTACATTTTTGAGTTTCTTCTTTTCTTATTCTCTGTTCTGCAGTACTCCAAGCCAAATAATTTTTTTACGTTATTCTCTCTCTAGTTGTTTAAATATATGTAATTCCTTTGCAAAATAGGTTACAAGGTAAAAGAGTCGTTTTAAAATTTAAAAAGGTTGTTACAACTTAAATGACTTATCTTAATCCTTATAGGTTTTAGATATGTATAAATAATTATCAGTTATACTTCTATTATCTAATTATATTATTATTATTATTATCTTTTTTTTTTAAAACCGGGTATTACATAAAGGTTGAAGGGAATTGAAAATTTAGAAAAAAAATATATAATGGTAAATTAATATAAGGGTTAATTTCATTTGACCACCTGGGGTTTAACATCTTTCCCACTTGACCACCTGTTGTCTGAAAAGCTACATTTAAACGTATGAGTTTTTGAGTTGAAGTGAATAAATGTTTTTCGTCTTAACTCTGTCAATTGAGCTGGCTAAAGACTTATTTACCCTTCGTATGTAATTCTCTCTCTTAAATCTCTTCCTTCGTCTGCAATTGGTTGACAAATTTCCACAGAGATCTAATGGCTGGGGCGGTGATGGGTGTTGTGGTTCACACCATTGTTTCCCCAATCGAGAGGGCTAAGCTTTGGCCGCCCTAGGTTGGAATCTCCGGCAGCCTTGGCCGCAATCTGTAAGCAGAGGCGGAACCAGGGGGCGGGGAGGTCACCGGTCATATGACCCTGGTAGCATATTCCCCTGTTCCTTCTCCATCCCTTCTATCTGTTCCAAAGTAAGAAAAGAGAAAAGAGGAACAGCCCTTGCCCCTTCCATTTCGTCCCAAAGCAAGAAAGAAAGTAAACACAAAAACAAATCTTCACTCTCAAATTAGTAACATGCCAAGAGAATTAGAAGAAATAAAAAGTAGCAACTGAATTGGGAAGGAATTAAAACTCATTTTCAGCAAGAGGAGATTGAATCATCAAGCCTAGAGCAAGAATTGAAACAAAAGTTCAAGCAAAGCAACAAACAAGAGGTAATCTAACTTTTGTTTGTTAATTCGTGGAAATTAGAGTAAATTATACTATGTATTGCTTTGTTGGGTTGTAGAATTTTATGATGATGGAAGTGGTGTGCTATGTGGAGTAATAAGGATGGAAAATTTGGGCTAGACTCATTTAAATATCTAAGAAATCTGATTTTTAAAACTACACACAGTGTATGCTCGATAAAATGCCTCAAAGAAATCACAGTGATAGAGTTTCTTTAACCAGTTACTGCTGGAAAAGCATTTTCTTTCTTCCCTTTGTAATTCCTTTGTTTTTTAGTTTGCTGGACAATTGAGAAATGGGTTTTTAATACAATGTACAATATTTTCCATGTTTTCCTACAATGTACAACATTTCTATACCATAGTAAATTGTTTTCATCTCCCTTCGACATTGTACTGTAAATTTTCTTTGTTGTAGTTTTGCTTAACATATCCTTTAGGTTGATTGTTGTGCAGATTAATTCTTTTTCCTTTCAAACTAACAGAACTCTAACATATTGTCCCAAACAAACACTTGCTAAACTTTGAGATATTATTTCATAAGAGATTTGATTCTTGCTAAATACTTGCTAAACTTTTTGTTGATTCAGCCCATAAGCACTTGCAAAGACATCTAATATAACCCACAAAATTAGTGAAAGCAAGAATTATTACCTTTCTTCAGTCTTGTTCCATACAGCGATGACATGACAAATTATCCTTCAAAGTTTTCAAATTCATTTGAGAACAATAACTAAGTTTTTAAACTAATTTACTCCCCTAACTGCACTTCACTATAACTAGGGCTTCACTAAAATGTGTCAATATCAAACCCAAAGCCTCAATTGATGCAAGTGGCAATATTTGCCCCTCTGGAAAAATACTGAAATCGAATAAGAGGAATTAGTGCCGGTTAAATGATCTTTTTCTTTGTAATTTCTCTTCATTGCTTAGTTTATTTGTTATTTTTATAATTTGCTTTAGTAATGTGTTGTTTAAATTTTTGGAGTCTTGTATTCCAGTTTACCTTTCACTTCATTTATCTTGTTGATTCTATTTATGAATGTATGTTAGATCTCTGTGAGACTAATTGCCTAAGTTTCACGAGATTCCTTATTTATTTCTGGGTTTGTGTTGTTTAATAAATTGCCTAACTTTAGTTTTTGTGTTGTAGCTGTTCGTCGAAGGTGGTTGAATAGTTGTACTACGGACATTTGTAGCTAATTGTTGTTGATTTTGTCATGATTGTCATCTTGTTGAAACCAAAATTCTCACCCACCCTGCAACAATTCACCCACCTGTTGAGTTGTAATAATTCACCCACCAGTGCAACAATTCACCCACCTGTGCAACAATGTAATAATTGAGTTGTATGGTTTAGTTGATAAATCTATTGTATTGAATTGTTGTTGTATTTTTGTATTACACGAAACCATTGTTGTTGTTGTAATAATTGTATTTTTGTATTTCAGTCCATTATTACATGAATTATTGTATTTTTGTTGTTGTGAGATTCTGTGGTGTACCGTGTGAAATGAATTTATATGTGTATAATTTTATGTTTTTAATGGACTGAAATGAAACCATTATTACAGGAAATGTGCCTTAGAAGCTAATTTGATAATTTTATGTTTTTAATGTTTTTTTTAATAACTATAATCAGGTTTAATTAATTTCAAATTGGTTTAGACTTTTGAGATTAATTGAACAATTGCTATTAATATCAATCAAAGCTAGAGAGAAACTACAAATACTATAAATGGTAGAAAAGATTTGAAAATGGTGAATAAATGTAAGGAAATGTGAGTTTTATAGCCAAGCATGATAGTGGGGGCATTTTGGACAAATTTTAGTCTCATTTGACCGTTACAGTCGTGCTTCACGCTTTTTAGGCGAGTCCCATGCACGCACAGTTAAGTTGGATGGAAAAAGTCACTTTTTCACTTCAACTCAAAAACTGAGGCGTTTAAATGTAGGTTTCTAGACAGCAGGTGGTCAAGTGGGAAAGACGTTAAATCCCAGGTGGTCATCTGAAATTTACCCTTAATATAAAAATAGAAGTTTCTCACTATTCAGAATTTCAAGCCCTGAAAATGAATATTATAAAATCCAATAGGGGGTTTAACATCTACAACCTCATAGCATTGGAAAAAGAAAATTCAATATTTAGCCTGTCACATTAAATTATTGTCAGAGAACATTGAAAATATATCGCTTAGCTTAGCTTTTCTTAATAACATGGGAGAATTTTAAAAAACCTGTAGCGCCAGAAGGGGAAGCATCTGAACAGAAACGCCCACTGAGTAAACTAGGATGATAGAGCAGGTGAAGGCATTCTCCAATTTCTGCATCCAATAGTGCACTTTCTTCTGCCTTAGTTTGCACATAGTTGCTTGTGGCAAGCCATGGTAACCCAGCCCCACTACCAAATGATGGGAGTGCATCCCCTCCTCTAGCAGCTAAGCGAGCCATTCTCTCTGGACCAATTGGTTCCTTAAAAATATATACAGGTCCCATCTCAGCAAATAAAGGGCATTGACGACGACGTCGCTGCAGACCAGCCATTGTTGGTGGTGGATTAGTCCCAATGCAGCAGAATGCAAGTGACTTGGAGATTCGGGGAAAATCGAAAGGGCGACTTTCATACAAGGATCCATCAATGTACAATCTTAGCTCACTCTCTGCTTTACCAAGCAACCCTTGCTTGCCAGTATGCTCCAGACCAACAAAATACCAACATTGCGGCTTGAAAGCATGAGTAAAATGCAAGGAATGTTTCTTTCCCTTCCCACTACTACTTTCAACCTCCAGAAATTGAGCATGGAAATAAGCCTCCATACCCTGATTATCAGCAGATAAGAAGCTGAACAGTCGTAGCATGTGTGCTGTGCCTTCACCAGCTAGTGCACTAGCAGCGGCAGCAGCTGACATAGCCGATGATTTCCCTGATTTGGCTGCAGCAGCGGCAGCTATCGCAGCTGCAGCAGTGGCTGTGTTTAGAGTGTCTGCAAATGATTCAATGTAGATCCAAGTCGCAAATGCATATCCGTTAATGAATGGCCAACGGCTCTCTCCTGGACCAAGCAACCCAGAACTTTCACCATCAAACTCAAATGTACATGCTGGACCAGTTGACTCTTTCCCGTTCATGGCTTTCTCCAATGACAGCATTAAACGAGTTGCCCAAACAGTTGTGAGTGTTCTTGTTATCACTCCAAACCACCTATGCAAATCAATCACACTGAGGGAATGTCCAGCTAAGTGCTGGATGCAGTAGCATAAAGGAACTCCATCCCATTTCATTTTCTCTAGTACACCTACATCCTGAACAAAAATCTTCTCAGCTGACCGCAAAAGAACTCCCAACAGACCAGCTGTGGAGCACATCGCTCTGTTTCGAGTGCAAGCACGCAATATGACCAGCAATCCTCTAACCATCCGAGTCCTGGCTGACATAAAACCCTCAAAATCTCCCAGACCAGGAAGCCAAGGAATAAGCTCGCCTGCAACAATGGCAGCCCTGGAATTCAGCATCACACTAGGAGGATTGTTGTCCTCATCCTCTTCAAAAGATTCAACACCTCCCATCGTAGCAAGAAGTGAATCAACTACCAAGAATGTGATACTCTCTGCCTCCTCCTCTCCATTTCCGAATCTCTGCGCACCACTCACAATATTCTTCAAATTATCCATGCTTTCAGGCTTCCCCATAATAGCAGAATCAACTAAATGCAAGAGCTCTGGAGACACATTTGGCATAACAGGCTTTGGCCTGGGTTTATTTGGTGAACCACCAGGAGAGTATCCACCGTCCCCATATACATACAAGCCAGAATCAAGACTAGTTGAAGAGGCGAATTGTCTGATAAAATCAACCGATTGTCTATCAGGCCCAGGGCTCGAATTGCGATCATGATGCGCATTGGCATTTGGTGGAGAATTAAACCCAGAGGCAACTTTCTCGAGCGAAGATTCAAATGCTTCATCAATACCAACAGATGAGTGTCTCACATTATCTGAACTCCAGGACTGATTTAAATCCACATGACTACCCTGAGATTTCTGAACAGTCTTATCAGCATCTTTTAAAGACACCTGCTCGAACAGGCCATCATCCCCAGCTGTACTTGCAGTTTCAACTCCTTGCAAGTCTGCATTATTACCTACATCAGCTGGGTTACAACGACTGATATCAACATGTTCTGTATTAGATGTTCGTACTCTTTCATCCGAGTTTTCGCTTTCTTCATCAATTTTCAAATCCTTCTCAAAAATTTCTTTATTCTCTTGAGCTTCTTCTTCTTCCATTACTAACCTAATAAAACCTCATGCAAATAATTCACAATATGTTACCTGAAAAGACCAGCTTCAATGTATGTAATATAGGACCAAAAAATGACATAGGAAATTCACAAGTCCAGCAAAACTTATTAAACCACGTGTCAAAATATTTAATAGTCCAACACAGTTAGCAAAAACAAATTTTGTGAACTCCTTAGTGCAAACAACAGATCAAACAGTAATAATAGACTAACATAATTAGCATCAAATATCAATCAATGTACTGTGATGGCGATAATGGATTTTAATTTTATTCTTTTGGCACATAATTAAAGAAAGAAACATACTTTACAATGCTTTAATTTGTTTCCATTATACCCTTAAAGTAGTGCGCTGATAACGTAACGTGGCCTAACTTTTCAAACAACATAATTGTAATATGGTCAGACTAAACAATCAATGGATTCAACACACTGATATGTGCAAAAGAAATTAACTTTTTCAACATGACATGCTCAATTATATCCAACACCAAAATGTTCACTCAACTGAACCTAATACAGTTCAATTAAACAAGTTCTATTTTACTTTAGTGTATTCATCACTTTGAAGTATTAACTCCATGTTATTTTGCTTCCAAGTTTCAAATCTACTATTAATAAAGCTGTATATAAGTGCTTGGTGTTACCTACATTTTGAGGACTTGTTAAATTTTCGTTACAAAGTACCCCTCAGGTTCAGTAACTAACCATAAGTAACACTTGACTAAGAAACTAAATTATTATTTATGAATAGCTAATGCAGATTAATTGGAACATCTTTCCTTTTTTTAATACTCTGGGCTTTCGTCATTTCTCGAGGCAGCCAAGCATAAGATTAGAGAAACATAAATTTGCAATAAAATTCAAATAATAATAGCAATAAAAAGATTATTAAAAAAAACACAAACACCCACCAAACCCAATTCAAGTAAATCAAAGTTATGTATAAAAAGAACAGTGAATTTACATTTTTTTGGGTCATAGGTCTAGCTCAGGACTTATTTGCTTCTGGAAGATCAGTCTTCTCAAAAACAAACTAAATGGATGGATCATATATGCATATGTAGAGAGAGAGATTGAAAGAATGAAGGAAGGAAATGTAGTAACCGATTAGAGGTGGATGAGATGAAATTTGTTACCTTTAGAAATTGGATCGGAAATGCTTCTTCGAGTGTGTAGTAGTTATGCTTGAATTTCAAGTTCAATAAGTCTACGGCGACATTGGTAATTGACATTGTTTAGCGACATTTTTTTTTTTTTTTTTTTTTTTTTTTAAATTTCTTTTTGTTTTGACTCAAAAATAATTTATATGATTTTTTGGAACTAAATTTTTTTTAAAAAAACAGCGATTTAGTTGTCATTTGGATACATATACAAAACAGTGTTGTACAGTCTGTACAACACTGTTTTGTATATGTATCCAAATGACAACTAAATCGCTGTTTTTTTTTTTAAATTTTAGTTCCAAAAAATCATAAAAATTATTTTTGAGTCAAAACAAAAAAAAATTTACAAAAAAAAAAAAAAAAAAAAAAAAATGTCGCCAACAATGTCAATTACCAATGTCGCCGTAGAAGGACTCTTTGAAGTTTGGGGAGAGAGAAAGTGAGCGATAGTGTGACAATATGGGTGATTTGATGAGATGAATCGAAATCGGGGTGTAGAAAATATAAATAGGAGGCGAATTGGGAGCAGGCCGATCAACTATTAGACTTTGAGTTTAGTCAAATAAAATAGAGAAAAACAAAAATAAGTACTCCCTCCTTCCCCAAAATTTCACATGCATTTATCTTGACAAGGTTAATATTATTAGAGTAATTATCTTGACAAGGTTAATATTATTAGAGTAAAAATAATATTTTAAAATAAAAATATATTTAATACTCCCTCCGTTCCAAATTAATTGCTCAATTTTGACTTTATTAAGTCAAATTGACTATTTTTAGAATTAATGATTAACCATATATAAATATATTTCTAAAATTATAAAAATTGAGGTTAGTAATAAATTGTATATCATTTCTTTTGGTTATAATTTTTTCACTTATATTTTAGCAAAAATAGTAAAAAGATTAGTTTTAAAAATGGTCTATTTGACTTTAAAAGGTCAAAATTGAGCAATTAATTTGGGACGGAGGGAGTAATATTTTTGTAATTATTTTTTGATACTTAATATTTTGAGTAATATTTATTATTTTGACAATAAAATGTTTACTCTGATAGTATTAACGGCCTTTTTTTATTCTACTAAATTAGAGTTGCATTTGCATCTCCGAATTATAAAATTATATGAAATTATTAACAATTATTTTTTAGTTAATTGAACAATATTATGTTTTACAATTTCAAGTTTACCTATTAACATAAATCATAAAAAAAGTCATAATTTTTCAAAACGCCGACCCTTTCACTAGGTTCCCCGCTAAGTTATTAAGATTAGATGCGTTTTTATAATTCAATCTATATAATAAAACACAACCCAATTTGAATTTTATAATTTGTCAAAGCACAACAACGGTTGAGATTCATTTTAACTTTAATTCAATGACTCAGATTCATTCTTTACTAAATCTCCCTCCCCCCAAAAAAAACTCTCTCAAGTCTTTTTCCCCCCAAAACTCTCTTAAGTCTCTCAATTCAAATACACATGTACTATAAATGCACATGTACTATCCAATTTGTATTACATTTGATTTTTTTATTTTTTATTTTTTAAAAAAATATTTATCTTCAAAATTATATATGTTAAGAAACTGATGGGTTTCTACTACCCCTTAATTAACCGAAATAAACTTTATGTACAAAATTGATAAATGATCTATCTGAAAATATTGCATATGTATTGACAAAAATTGCATATGTGTTACCATTTTGAATTGATTTGGGCGAGAAAGCACAAAGATAGTTCAGATTCATTCTAATTTTAATCTATATTAATAAGATAATAATAATAATACCGAGAATAATAATAATCCTGATAATAATAATACCGATAATAATAATAAATACGTGTTACTATTTTGAATTGATTTGGGCGGGAAAACACAAGAACGGTTCAGATTCATTGTAATTTTAATCTATATTAATAAGATAATAATAATACCGATAATAATAATAATACTGATGATGATAATAATAATAATAATACTGATAATAATAATACCGATAATAATAATAATAATACTGATAATAATAATAATACATATAATAATAATTTTTATAATTTTTATATTTTAAAATAACTTTAATAATAATAATATTTTTATTTTTCGAATTTTAATTTAATTGTTAGAATCATCCAATTTTGTGCATAATCATGTCCATGAATTTCATTATAATAACCTTTTCCAATAATAAAAGTTGTACATTCAACTAATGATCATTAAAACAAGCTTATGTACTTTTCAAAAGAAAAAAATAAGCTAACATTGTTGAATTGTTGTTTGGTATGGAACTATATTGATGTTTTTGTGCATATTGAATTTTCTCATTGTGCTTTTGTATGATAGTTGGTACTAATTAATTATATATCATCTAGAATGGTATAATGATGTTCATGCGTAAATTTTTAGATTGTCATTTAAATGTGTTGAACTTTGGTCAAGTCTGGAGCATACGTTGTGACTATTTAAAAATTTGTTTTTGATCCTATAGTTTGTTTATATTTGATTTGAAATAATGGAATATGGTAATGACCGTACAAGTGATGCAAAACCTGAACGATGAAGAAAATTACTCAATTTATAAACTAGGGAGTTGCCCTTTTGTTGACGAGGCTTATGATTGTCAAAGCAATGGAAAAAAAGATTCTCTGTATACAAATTGTCGATGGAAGCCGGATGAATGTGATATTCCTAGGTTAGTGCTCTTCGATCCCATATTTAATAACATGAACAAGAAAATGGTCTATCAGCGACCGCGTATCAGCGACCGTCGTCGGTCGCAGCTACCTATCAGCGACCGATTGCAGTCGTTGCTAGTCGTCGCATAAAATCTGGTCGCTGATATGCACATCGGCGACCACTATTAGCGACGGATATATCTGCGACCGCTATTAGCGACCGAATTCGTCATTTCGGTCGCTAAGCTGAGTCAGCATAACTCAGGACCAAAGGCTGACGTGGTCCACGTGGCAGCGACTGCAATCAGCGACCGCGTGCGGTCGCTGATACCCTCAAATGTTTAGCAGTCGCTAATGAATATCAGCGATCGCATGCGGTCGCTGATTTGAAAAACTGAAAACCAGTTTTTTACTATCTAGCAGAATTCCCAAAAAACATGTACCTGGTTTATCCCAACACACACATACACAACAATATAAACATCTTGCACAACAATGTAAACATCAATCGTCCACCGACACTGTTAGGTTTGTATATAACGCGAACATGCAATCAAATTACATAAATAGTGCGGAAGCGCGATAAAATCGGATTTTAAAATTTTATACAAACCATCACCATGATCGATCAATGTGCTCAATTAACGATATAAACGTAAGAGAAAGAGAATAAGAATTATACCCTCGTATAACAAGCTTCCTCGGGTACAAGTTCAACTCCTAGTCCTTCGTGTTCTCCTCGAATGCTACGGTGTGATTCCTTCCTTTGACCAACGTTAGCCACCCAAGTGTTTGGCCTCTAGAGGTGATCCACCAAGGAAGAACAAGTATTCAAGAAGTTGGGTATTTGGCAAAACCCTAGTTTCTATCTCTATAGAAATTATAAGTACTCTCGACAATCTAATGCAAGAATGTGTAACCTTAATCTATGATAAGACCCCTCTTATTTATAGATGTAGGAATAACCCTTCCCTAAACTATTTAGGATTAGGGTTTGTATTATAATTAAACTCCTTTAATTAATAATGCTCCTAATCCAATTAGGAATCCATGGGAGAGTACTTCTATTAATTAATTCCCAATCCCTATTAGGAATTAAATAATAGTAAAAGTAATAATAATAATAAGACTCCTCTTATTAATTTATATTTAATATTTCTAAAATATTAAATAATAAATATTAAGCTATTTAATTTATTCTATCTCCATAGAGTAAATTAAATACACTTAACTTATTATTACAATTATGCCATTTACTTCTTAAATAAATATTTTTTCTTTTGCGGTGTGACCCTTTAGGTTCTCCATATTAAACCGGTTGTGAATAAATCAATTAGAACAATTCTAATCTTATTTAAATAAATAAATTAAACTATTTAATTTATTTAAATAAATAATATTTATTCTACAATAAGGGTAAGCCCCCTTAGCGATTAACGACTTTCTAGATAATATAGATTTCAACATTAATCACAAAAGAACCTTTGAGTAAATAGTTACCGTACAATTCAATCCTTCTACCATACAATGTCCCAATTAAATATAAGACATGGAATTTCTGTCAAGTCTTATTTTATTTAATTATATGTATTTCGATTCCCAAATGCACAACTCTAAATAATGCAAATTAGAAACTCCTTTCTAATTTCATTCTGCCTTGGCCAAGGACTACTGAGTTATCATTTATCGAATCACATAGGACATTCACATCTTTTACTAGATGTGGTAGATTATTTGTTGATCATTCACCTATCTCCATGTACAACTTATTATACCCAATCATACCCTTTGATATACCCTAAAGGTCTTAAGGGACATGTCAAAGTATAACTCATCATACACGAGATACTATGATTATCTCAAGTCCAAGGATCACTTGTACAACTATCACTATAGGAATTCCTATTGACAGGCGAGTAAAACTCCATTAGGTATTCCTTAGCGAGCCACGTTCAGTGAACTTATTCTCCAATAAGCACCTACATACTTGCTTTAGTGTCTCCACACAAATGATTATGAGATCAATCATCCTCTTCCTAAGAGCAAGCAACGTATGTACTAATCTATCCGGATTCACTAATCCCCAATTTAGTAATCCAACGATTAGGAACAATTTTAGTTTGTGAGCTATCTTGAATTTAGATCTCATTAGCATGATCACCATCATGATTCTAAAAGCATTGCTCAAAACTATGGGTTTATCACACTTAATATAACAGCACCATGTAGATAATATAAAATGTCTTTTGAGAAAAACAATTCCTTTATTAATAAATGAATAAGATTACAAAGTATATGCTACATCATATCAAATATGATTGGCTTGTGTGCATACTACTTTCAATCTCCCACTTGCACTAAAGCCAATCGCCATGGTATCTTATACCCATCTTCTCTAAGTGACGATCAAACTGCTGTTGAGTTAAAGCTTTAGTAAATGGATCTGCAATGTTGTCTTGAGAGTCCACACACTCCAGGATGACATATCCTCTTCAATGATCTCTCTAATCAAATGAAACCGCCGCAACACGTGTTTGGATTTCTGATGAGACCTGGGTTCCTTAGCCTGCGCAACAGCTCCATTGTTGTCACAGAATAAAGGTACTGCTCCTCTAATGCTAGGAACCACTCCAAGTTCAGTTATGAACTTCTTCATCCAAACAGCTTCCTTTGCAGCTTCACTTGCAGCTATGTACTCTGCCTCTGTCACTGAATCAGCAACTGTTTGCTGCTTGGAACTTTTCCAACTCACAACTGCGCCACGTTTAAGGTAAACACGTACCTTGAAACGGATTTACTGTCATCTTGGTCCGTTTGAAAACTTGAGTCTGTATAGCCCTCTAGTTTCAATTCAGACCCACCGTAGACAAGAAATACATCCTTAGTTCTTCTCAAGTACTTTAGGATGTTTTTCACTGCCTTCCAGTGCTCTTCTCCTGGATTCGACTGATATCTGCTTGTTACACTAAGTGCATGAGCGACATCAGGTCTAGTACATATCATACCGTACATGATAGATCCTATTGCGGAAGCATAAGGAATCTTACTCATACGGTCTCTCTCCTCAGGTGTCTTTGGGGCATGTTTCTTGGAGAGATGTATTCCATGGCTCATCGGCATGAGACCTCTTTTGGAATCTTCCATGCTAAACTTCTTTAGCATCGAATCAATGTACTTTCCTTGGGTCAAGTCTAACATCCTTTTAGATCTATCTCTATAGATCTTTATCCCCAAAATATAGGATGCCTCACCCAAGTCCTTCATGGAGAAGTGTTTAGATAACCAAATTTTGATCGACTGTAGCATAGGAACATCATTCCCTATCAGTAATATGTCATCAACATATAATACAAGGAATGAAATAGCGCTCCCACTAACCTTCTTGTACACACAAGGTTCATCCTCATTTTTGATAAAATCAAACCTTTTGATTATCTCATCAAAACGGATGTTCCATCATCGAGAAGCTTGCTTCAACCCATGAATGGATCGTTGTAGCTTACAGACTTGGTTTGTTTCAACCGTTGAAACAAAACCCTCTGGCTGTATCATATATACATTCTCCTCAAGCTCTCCATTGAGGAAGGCCGTTTTCACGTCCATTTTCCAGATCTCGTAGTCATAATAAGCTGCAATCGCAAGCAAAATCCGAATGGACTTGAGCATAGCTACTGGTGAGAAGGTTTCATCATAGTCAACTCCTTGTCTTTGTTTGAAACCTTTTGCAACCAGTCGGGCCTTATAGGTCTCTACCTTGCCGTCCGCTCCAGTCTTTCTCTTAAAGACCCATTTACACCCAATAGGCTTAATGCCCTCAGGTGGTGAAACCAAAGTCCATACTTGGTTTTCATACATGGAGTCCATCTCGGATTTCATGGCTTCTAGCCATTTCTCTGAGTCTTCACTACTCATAGCCTCTTCGTAAGTCAATAGATCATCATCATCTATGATGCGTACCTCGTCATCATCCTCTATGATGAATCCATACCTTTCAGGTATCTTCGGTACTCTTCCAGATTTACGAACAGGTAGTGGTACAGTAGGTTCTTCTACTTGGTCAGGTACCTGACTTTGATCCGTAGTATTTTGTGGTTCTTGAACTTCTTCAAGATATATCTTACTCCCACTGACCCCTTCGAGGATAAACTCCTTTTCCAAGAAGGCAGCGTGTTTCGCAACAAACACCTTTTGATCAGTCGGGTGATAGAAATAATACCCTGATGTTTCTTTAGGGTATCCCACAAATCTATACTTGTCGGATCTAGTCTTCAACTTATCTTGCTCAAACCTTTTGACATAAGCTGGACAACCCCAAGTCTTAACATGCTTAAGATTTGGTTTCCTCCCTGTCCATATCTCATATGGAGTCTTTGGGACGGATTTGGTAGGTACCTTGTTAAGTAGGTATGCAGCCGATTCTAGGGCATAACCCCAGAAGGATACTGGAAGGTCGGTAAAACTCATCATGGATCGAACCATGTCCAACAATGTTCGATTTCTCCTTTCAGATACACCATTCAACTGTGGCGTCCCTGGTGGAGTCCATTGTGAGATTATACCATTTTCTTTGAGATAATTGAGAAACTCATTGGTTAAGTATTCCCCTCCTCGATTCGATCGAAGAATCTTAATACTCTTACCAGTTTGTTTCTCTACTTCACTTCTGAATTCTTTGAACTTTTCAAACGATTCAGATTTGTATTTCATTAAATACACATATCCAAATATAGAATGATCATCAGTGAAAGTAATAAAATAAGAATACCCTCATCGTGCATTCGTTGTCATAGGTCCACATACGTCTGTGTGTACCAACGCTAACAACTCTGTAACTCTTTCTCCTTTTCCAGTAAAAGGAGATTTAGTCATTTTACCCATAAGACAAGATTCACAAGTTGGATATGATTCGTAATCAGATAGTTCTAAAAGTCCATCTTTATGCAACTTGGATAATCTTGTTTCATTGATATGACCGAGTCTACAGTGCCACATAAAGGTATAATTAACATCATCTCTTTTTCTTTTCTTAGTTTGTTCAATTTGAAGTATATTTTCATGCAAGTCAAGTATGTAAAGTCCATTCAGTAAATTGCCAACACCATATAAAATATTTTTATTATAAATAGAACAACTGTTGTTCTTTATTATAATATCAAAACCATCCATATCCAATACAAAAATTGAAATAATGTTTCTAATGAGTGTTGGAACATAATAACAGTTATTTAAACTAATGAACTTGCCCGAAGGCAGTGCTAAAACAATAAGTCCCTACAAGCCAATGCAGCAACCTTTGCTCCATTTCCCACTCGTAGGACGACTTCATCCTTGTTCAGCTTCCTACTTCTGCTTAGTCCCTGCATATTATTACATATGTGAGAACTACAGCCGGTATCCAATACCCAAGTAGAATTTTGACTTTCAGAAAAATTAATTTCAATCATGAACAAACCTAGATCGGAAGTCGAAGCTTCTCCAAGCTTCTTTTGGCCCGCAAGATACTCCTTGCAATTCCTCTTCCAATGCCCCGGCTTGTTACAATGGTAGCAAATTCCTTTGCTATCTGGATCAAGTTTCTTATTATCCTTTTTCTTCGCCTTGCCTTTAGCCTTCTTGTTTTTCTTCTTTTCAGAAGATACCTTGGGGCTCTTCCTTTTCTTGGAAGAATCATCCACTAGTAAGACTTGGTTCTTGTTGGATGAGAAGTGACCTTCAACAGTTTTCAGCATGTTAAGTAACTCAGGCAAGCTGACGTCCAACTTATTCATGTGAAAATTCACAACGAATTGTGAGAAGGTGTCCGGGAGTGACTGCAAGATCAAATCTTGACTTAACTCCCCATCCATCACGAACCCAAGCTGTCCAAGTTGTTCAATCAGATTGATCATCTTAAGGACATGAGTCTCAACAGCAGTGCCCTCGGTCATACGAGATCGGAAGAGCTCCTTAGATATCTGATATCTAGCAGTCCTACTTTGCTCACCATACAACTCTTTGAGGTGCAGCAATATAGTAGGAGCATCCATAGTTTCATGCTGACGCTGAAGCTCATTACTCATGGATGCGAGCATGATACATTGAGCCAGGATTGCATCATCTTGCCACTTTCTGAAAGTAGCAATCTCTTCCTCAGAGGCTGTTTCTGCAACATTTGCAGGGACTGGCGAATTTAGGACATAAGAAATCTTTTCAGCAGTGAGAACAATTCTCAGATTCCTTAACCAGTCCGTGTAATTCGGTCCGGTTAGTTTGTTAGAAATGCTACGCAGTGATAGTGAGTTTGACATTTTTAAATTCTGCATGTGAAATAGACAACATTTTAGCATACATTCATTTAATTAATTACTAAAATAAATTAGGTCTTTATTTTAAATTGGTATCTCCCACTATTTTTCATCAAACTATATTACCCTCAATATATAGTTCGGCGAATCTAATTAAAGGTCTGCTAGTGAGAATAAGGATCTCATTTCAAATGTATATAACCTTGTGGTGACACAACAAACGATATATAAATAAATAGGTAGACAACTATTGTCAATTACATCTCTATGTAATTCCTTGTATTTTGCCTCTTAGATTATTTTGATCAAGTGGTGACACATCCGAATCAAAATTATCCAAGTTAAGTCCATCCTAGCACTTCCATATATTCGAAAGAAAAATACTGTCCTTGTGGTGACACAACAAAACAACATCGTTCAGTCTATTTATAAGCATTAAATGTGGTAAGACAACATCTTAAATATTTAATACTTGCCTTGTGGTGACACAACAAACTCATATTAAATATTTAATACTCTATTGTTTTACCATGCTAGAAGGCGACGTTCGATATTCCAAATATCTTTGAACGCTTAGGACTTAATATATTACTTTGAGGGGTTTGTTATTATTAGTCTCATCTTGTTTAGCGCGCATGCACATATATATATAAAATACGCGTCATATTACTTTACATGCGAAGCATGTTGGATAATATATATAATATATATATATATATAGTAAGCATGCACATATAGAATACTATATTCTATCCGGATTGATTATGGACTTTTATTCTAGTTTGGTTCACTAGAGCCACCAAGTGAACCAAAAGGTCAAACCTAGGGTGCAAGAATTAAATTTAAATATAACTATTACATTTAAACTCGGGCTCCAATACAAACGAGTCTTCAAGCGCTCCTTGCTCCTTTGTCTCCAATTCTTCAAAATTAATTCTAATTAGTCCTATTACAGAAACTATTTATAATAAATAGAAACCTTGATCAGCAGTCAAGGGGAAGTACATAGGAGAGAGATAGAATTTATATTAAGAAAAATTAGAGAAGACAAGGTACGCAGACCCCATTTATAAAAAATCATTCATTCAAGCATCCACTAAAATAAATCCAATCACACATTGGTCAATAGTCCATAATCAATCCCTATTTATTATCATACATATCTCTATATGTATCAATAAATAACATTCATCTCATGAATTATAAAACCATTCCATATATGCATTGATATCAATTAATGGGCAAAAGTTTTGCTAATATTTAGTTTTGAAACAAAATAAACTTTTTATTTTAATCAAAAAACCAAATCCATATTCAACTCCTTTAATTTTAGCAATCTGAAATCCTATTCCAGATAAAATAAACTCTTTTATTTTAAACTTTTATCAATTAAATAAACCATTTATTTTAATTGAAGAAAATAAAATTTTTCGGATTCTGCTACCCGGCGCAGCTGCGCCCAGAATTAACTGGGAACCGGCGCAGCTGCGCTCCAGAATGAACTGGAGCCGACGCAGCTGCCCCGTGTCGCTGATCTAGAAAAATTGATTCTGCCCAAAAATTTCGATCCAATCGCATATCAAGCATGCATGAAATCATCAAAATCGATAATTAGCACAAGATTAGGCTCTGATACCACTGTTAGGTTTGTATATAGCGCGAACATGCAATCAAATTACATAAATAGTGCGGAAGCGCGATAAAATCGGATTTTAAAATTTTATACAAACCATCACCATGATCGATCAATGTGCTCAATTAACGATATAAACGTAAGAGAAAGAGAATAAGAATTATACCCTCGTAGAACAAAGCTTCCTCGGGTACAAGTTCAACTCCTAGTCCTTCGCGTTCTCCTCGAATGCTACGGTGTGATTCCTTCCTTTGACCAACGTTAGCCACCCAAGTGTTTGACCTCTAGAGGTGATCCACCAAGGAAGAACAAGTATTCAAGAAGTTGAGTATTTGGCAAAACCCTAGTTTCTATCTCTATAGAAATTATAAGTACTCTCCACAATCTAATGCAAGAGTGTGTAACCCTAATCTATGATAAGACCCCTCTTATTTATAGATGTAGGAATAACCCTTCCCTAAACTATTTAGGATTAGGGTTTGTATTATAATTAAACTCATTTAATTAATAATGCTCCTAATCCAATTAGGAATCCATGGGAAAGTACTTCTATTAATTAATTCCCAATCCCTATTAGGAATTAAATAATAGTAAAAGTAATAATAATAATAAGACTCCTCTTATTAATTTATATTTAATATTTATAAAATATTAAATAATAAATATTAAGCTAGTTAATTTATTCTATCTCCATAGAGTAAATTAAATACACTTAACTTATTATTACAATTATGCCATTTACTTCTTAAATAAATATTTTTTCTTTTGCGGTGTGACCCTTTAGGTTCTCCATATTAAACCGGTTGTGAATAAATCAATTAGAACAATTCTAATCTTATTTAAATAAATAAATTAAACTATTTAATTTATTTAAATAAATAATATTTATTCTACAATAAGGGTAAGCCCCCTTAGCGATTAACGACTTTCTAGATAATATAGATTTCAACATTAATCACAAAAGAACCTTTGAGTAAATAGTTACCGTACAATTCAATCCTTCTACCATACAATGTCCCAATTAAATATAAGATATGGAATTTCTGTCAAGTCTTATTTTATTTAATTATATGTATTTCGATTCCCAAATGCACAACTCTAAATAATGCAAATTAGAAACTCCTTTCTAATTTCATTCTGCCTTGGCCAAGGACTACTGAGTTATCATTTATCGAATCACATAGGACATTCACATCTTTTACTAGATGTGGTAGATTCTTTGTTGATCATTCACCTATCTCCATGTACAACTTATTATACCCTGATAAGTGCATATTATTCATTTATTTTTATTCCTTTATATCTAGTTTATTGCATGTTTTATTGCGTATATGCACTTATTAGGTTATTTATTGATTTCAGGAGAATTCAGGGTCAAAGATGGAAAAAGATGGAAAATTGGGGCTTAAAATGGCATTTTTGTAAATTCGAGGACAAACCTAGCGCCAGAAGCGCTAGGACCAGCGCTAGCAGCGCTACACAAGCCAACAGCCACTGCACACCAGCGCCATTAGCGCCCAACCAAGCGCCAGAAGCGCTACATTAACGCCAGCAGCGCTCAACCATTCACCAACACAGCGCTAGAAGCGCTACATCAGCGCCAGCGGCGCTAGGCACAACGTGGGCATTCTGCATAGCAGCGCTAGAAGCGCTTGGGACAGCGCCAGCGACGCTAGGTCACAGATTTTGATGCTAAAGGCCAGCTGAAGGAGGAAAAGGAAGTTGATTCGGAAGAGGATTCTATTCATTATGATCAGATAGTAAGAAGGAAACTCTAAGTAGGAACTTGAGGACTTTTGTTATATATATATTATTCTACTTTTCTAGAGCTAGGGAGATCTTGGCAACTACAATTGTAACTCTAATAGGAGGAGATTGAAGGCATGTCAGGCTAAACTCTTACTTTCAGTTCTAAGGGATGTTGAACTTTTTTCATAATTAATGGGTTAATCAGGTTTTATTTATTTATTCCTTCTTGCATGAGGTTTATTCTGATAATCTGTTTTAATTGATTATATGTTATTTAATCTTTTGATTTGATTTGGCCAATTGAATTAATTTGATTGATATCATCTGCTAGATTAAGATATAGTATTAAGTAAACGATATTATGTCTGATCATAAGTAGCAATTGATAGTATCTGATTGTGGACAAGCTTTTGGATATTATTAAGAATATTAGAAGGCAAGTTAAATAATTCCTGATTGTGCAATTGTTGCTTGGAATAACCTAATTCTCTCATTCTTTATGCTGCTGTTATATTAAATCTAGACTGATAGATCTAGGTTATATGATAATTAGAGTCTCTTGAGGCGATTGTCACATTAGATTTACACATAAGGAGAATTACGGATAATTAGCGATTGCGGTTATCTAGGGTTATTAATCTCATTGAAGGATAAATATTGTTAAACTTGACTTTCCCATAATTGTGATAAGGTGATACTGAACTGAAAAACTGAAGCTTTATATTCATTGATTATTCTTAATTAATTTTGTTAGTTTAGTGAATCAACTCAAAACCCCCCCATTAATAGGAATAATAGGAATATTAGAATAAGTAAAAGATTAATTCACTTTTCTGTGGGATCGATCCTTGCTTGTCATTATACTAAGTTTTGTGCTAGTAGAGTGAAGTAAGGTATTAATTTTGGAGTGAAAAACGACAGCTCCCAAATTTTGGCGCCGTTGCCGGGGAAGTGTTATTTATCTTTATTTATTCTTTATTTTATTTTATTTTATTTTATTTTACTTTTGTTCATTATTGTAGTTTATGACACAATCCTCTCAATCCGGTGATTTGAATATTGATCCAGAAATTGAGAAAACTGCACGCAGGCTAAGGAAAGAAGCTCGTCACGTTCGAGGCATAACTGCAGAGTCAGACGAAGTTCCATCACCGGGACTCAACATAGCACTTGAGTTACTGTCAAATACATCATCCACCGATTCAGAGAAGGAAGAAGAAATGGCGGTGCCAAATAACAACAGAACACTCAAAGAATTAGCCACTCCCAATCTTAATCAACAACCCTTGTGCATTGAATATCCTACTTTAACTGCTGCTTTTGAACTTAAATCGGGACTAATTCATCTTTTGCCTACTTTTCGTGGTCTCACAGGTGAAGATCCATACAAGCACTTGAAGGAATTCCATGTGGTGTGTTCCACCATGAAGCCACATGGAGTAACTGAGGATCAAATCAAGCTAAGGGCATTCCCGTTCTCATTGGGAGATCTAGCGAAAGACTGGCTGTACTATCTTCCTTCAGGGTCAATACAGTCATGGAATGACATGAAAAGGCTGTTCTTGGAGAAGTTTTTTCCTGCTTCAAGAGTTGCCAACATCAGGAAGGAGATATGCGGCATTCGACAGTTCAGCGGAGAGACACTGTATGAGTATTGGGAAAGATTTAAAAAATTGTGTTCCAGTTGTCCTCCCCATCAAATAGACGATCAACACCTGATTCAGTACTTTTATGAGGGATTATTACCAATGGATCGGAGTATGATCGACGCTGCCAGTGGAGGAGCACTAGTAGATAAGACACCGGAGGCTGCGAGGACTCTAATTGCAAATATGGCTGCTAATTCTCAGCAGTATGGGACAAGGAATAACCATGCACCTGCAAGAGTGAATGAGATGACCACGAGCAACCTTGAACAACAAATTTCTGATCTAACTGTGCTGGTTAAACAAATGGCTACAGGAAATACACCAGCAGCAACAGTTTGTGGGATTTGCTTAATGACTGGTCATAGTACCGATTCTTGTCCAACATTGCAAGAGGAAGACACAACACAGCAAGCTAATGCGATGGGGAACTATCAGGCACAACCACAACGAAAGTATGACCCGTACTCCAATACTTACAATCCAGGATGGAGGGATCATCCTAATTTTAGTTATGGAGGAAATAGGCCACCAACGCAAGGTGTGTATCCGGTTAGACAACAAGGGTTCCCACAAGGCTCTCAACCAACTCAATCTCAATATCAACCTAGACAGGCAGCTCCTGCAAATCCTGGAACATATTTGGAAGACATGTTCAAGGCATTCATGACACAGACACAGCAGTTCCAGCAGGAAACGAAAAATTCTGTTCAAGACTTGAGAAATCAGATAGGTCAACTTGCCACCACAGTGGGGAGGTTGGATTCTCAAGGTTCAGGAAAGTTGCCCTCCCAAACAATTGTCAGTCTAAGGGAGAATGCTAGTGCGATTACACTAAGGAATGGGAAAGAGTTGGAAGGACCTAAGGCAGCTACAGAAATTGAAGCGGACAAAGTTAAAGAGGAAACTGAGACACCGAGGAAAATTGTTACCCCATCTACTCCAGTTGCGACCCCACCATTGCCGTTTCCACCTAGAACCCACAAGACTTTAAAGAAGGAGGAAAACGAAAGGGAAATTTTGGAAACCTTCAAGAAGGTAGAGGTAAATATTCCTCTATTGGATGCCATCAAACAAGTGCCCAGGTATGCAAAGTTTTTGAAAGAATTGTGTACTAACAAAAGAAAATTGAAAGATGATGAAAAAATCACTGTAGGAGAGAATGTGTCAGCAGTGCTTCAAAGAAAAATGCCCCCTAAATGTAAAGATCCAGGAATGTTTACAATCCCATGCAGAATAGGTAGTACCAGATTTGAGAAAGCCATGCTAGATCTAGGAGCTTCAATAAATGTCATGCCATTGTCTGTATTTGCCTCTTTAAATCTAGGACCTTTGAAACAAACTTGTGTTATCATTCAACTTGCTGATCGTACTAACACTTATCCGCAAGGGGTAATTGAAGATGTCTTAGTGCAGGTTAATCAGCTAATATTTCCTGCAGATTTTTACATTGTGGATATGGAAGATGATAGATCTCCAAATCCTTCACATATCTTGTTAGGGCGGCCATTCTTGAAAACAGCAAGGACAATGATCGATGTACACAATGGGACCTTGACCATTTGATGGAGAGAAAATTCAGTTCAATATATATGATGCAATGAGGTACCCTAGTGATGTTAATCATGTTTTTGCCATTGATATCATTGATTCTATGGTGCAGGAATCTTTTGATCAAGTACATCGGGAAAGCTTGGAAATGGCCATTACTAACAACTTGGACATGGATAAAGAGGAAGAATTTGATCAGAATCAGGAATTGAAGGAAGTTGTGGCTGCATTGCACTCGTTGCCAAAATTCTCAGATAAGTATGCAGTTCAATCAATTCAATTGCCTGTTTCTCATAAAATACAGTTACCTTCTGTGGAGCAAGCTCCAATCTTAGAATTGAAACCCCTACCTGCTCACTTAAAATATGCATATTTAGGGACTAATGAAACGTTACCTGTGATTATTGCTAGCAATCTAACCAAAGTGCAGGAAGAGAAATTGTTGAGAGTCCTAAGGGACCATGTCACAGTGTTTGGTTGGACGATAGCAGATATCAAAGGTATAAGCCCCGCGATGTGCATGCATAGGATTCTTTTGGATGATGGAGCAAAGCCCACGAGAGAAGCACAACGAAGATTAAATCCACCCATGATGGAGGTAGTCAAGAAAGAGGTGATTAAATTGCTTGATGCAGGCATAATCTACCCCATCTCCGACAGTCAGTGGGTGAGTCCGGTACAGGTAGTTCCGAAGAAATCTGGAATAACTGTCATCACAAATGACAATAATGAGTTAGTGCCCACATGGATACAAACAGGATGGAGAGTGTGTATTGACTACAGGAAACTAAATGCTGTAACTCGAAAAGACCACTTTCCTCTTCCTTTTATTGATCAAATGCTAGAACGATTAGCGGGGCATACTTATTATTGCTTTCTAGATGGTTTTTCAGGATATAATCAGATCGTGATTGCACCCGAAGACCAGGAAAAGACCACATTCACGTGCCCATTTGGTACTTTTGCATACCGGAGGATGTCGTTTGGACTATGTAATGCGCCAGGTACTTTCCAGCGATGCATGGTAAGCATTTTTTCTGATCTTTTAGAAAGTTGCATAGAGGTCTTTATGAATGATTTCACAGTTCATGGTGATTCTTTGGATTTGTGCTTGAAAAATTTAACGCGTGTGCTAGATAGATGCTTGGAAACTAACCTTGTTCTTAATTGGGAAAAATGTCATTTTATGGTAGAACAGGGTATAGTGCTTGGACATGTTGTGTCAGCTAAAGGTTTAGAGGTTGATAAAGCTAAGATAGATATTGTGTCTGCTTTGCCTTACCCCGCCAGTGTGCGGGAGATTCGCTCTTTTCTTGGACATGCAGGTTTCTATCGGAGATTTATCAAAGACTTCTCAAAAATAGCTCTGCCATTGTGTAAGTTGCTGCAAAAAGATGTGGAATTCCAGTTCGATGATGCGTGCAAGAAGGCATTTGATATGTTGAAGAGCCTATTGACTTCCGCACCTATGATTCAACCGCCCAATTGGAATCTTCCATTCGAAATAATGTGTGATGCAAGCAATTATGCAGTCGGAGCTGTTTTGGGCCAAAGAGTTGACAAAGTTGTCCATGCCATTTATTATGCCTCTAGAACATTGAATGCAGCTCAGATTAACTACTCGACAACAGAAAAAGAACTTTTATCTGTTGTTTTTGCTTTAGATAAATTTCGATCTTATTTACTTGGCACTAAAGTTGTAGTTTATTCTGACCATGCAGCTCTCAGGTATTTGTTAACCAAGAAGGACTCTAAACCCAGGATTATCAGATGGATTCTGCTGTTGTAGGAATTTGACTTGGAAATCAAGGATAAGAAGGGAGCAGATAACTTGGTAGCAGATCACTTGAGTAGACTGGTGAGAGATGAGGAGGCACTACCATTGTATGATTCCTTTCCAGATGAGCATCTCTTTTCTATTCAGGAGGAATTGCCTTGGTATGCTAATATTGTTAATTATTTAGCAAGTGCATTTATTCCCAATGAATTTTCTAAAAACCAGAAGGATAAGCTTAGGAGTGATGCTAGACATTATGTTTGGGATGATCCATATCTGTGGAAATTTTGTGCTGATCAGATAATCCGTAGATGTGTGCCTAATATTGAAACATTGTCTATTCTAACTTTTTGCCATTCCTATGCTTGTGGAGGTCATTTTGGACCCAAACGGACTGCTCATAAGGTTTTAGAAAGTGGTTTCTATTGGCCAACAATTTTTAAAGACTCATATCTATTTTGTAAATCATGTGAGAATTGTCAACGAACAGGTAACATATCACATAGAAATCAAATGCCACAAACTCCCATTTTAATTGTTGAGATTTTTGATGTTTGGGGTATTGATTTTATGGGACCTTTTCCTGTTTCTCATGGTAATGTTTACATTCTCTTGGCTGTTGACTATGTTTCTAAATGGGTGGAAGCTAAAGCCACCAGGACTGATGATTCTAAAGTTGTTGCAGATTTTGTCAAAACTAATATATTTGTCAGATTTGGAACTCCTCGAGCTATCATCAGCGATAGAGGAACTCACTTTTGCAACAGGATGCTAGCAGCACTTTTCAGGAAATACAATGTTTTGCATAAGATTTCTACATCTTATCATCCGCAAAGCAATGGTCAGGCTGAAGTATCGAACCGTGAAGTGAAATCGATTTTGGAGAAGGTTGTCAAGCCAAGCAGAAAAGATTGGAGTCTGCGGTTAGAAGATGCATTGTGGGCGTATAGAACTGCATACAAAACCCCCATTGGTATGTCTCCGTACAGATTGGTTTTTGGGAAGCCATGTCATCTACCCGTGGAATTAGAACACAGAGCTTTTTGGGCGATCAAGCAATGTAATATGAGTTTGGATGAAGCGGGGATGCATAGGAAGTTTCAGTTGTAGGAATTAGAAGAGATGAGGAATGAAGCCTATGAGAGTTCTAGACTATACAAGAATAAAACAAAGGCCTTCCATGACAAGCAGATTTTGAGGAAAGATTTCACCGTTGGCCAACAAGTTCTCCTATTCAATTCGCGGCTGAAGTTATTTCCCGGTAAGTTGCGCTCTCGGTGGGAGGGTCCTTTTGTTATTACTAATGTATTCTCTCATGGTGCTATAGATATACAGAATCCAAAGACAGGGAAAGTATTTAAGGTCAATGGACATCGGCTGAAACCCTTCCGTGATGGATTTCCGATGGAGAGTGTGGAGATGATAGACCTAGTGGATCCGAGCTATGAATGATTGAGGAGCATCGATGTCGGGCTAACGACGTTAACCAAATGCGCTGCTTGGGAGGCAACCCAAGACACCAGATTTGCTTTTCTATACCTTTTTACTTATTTCTTATTTTTTTTTTAGGTATTTTGCTCGTCTTTTGCATGATTGTCTTACATTGGGGACAATGTAAGGTTTGAGTGTGGGGGAGGGGTTTAGGTTTAAGTTTAGGTTTTGCTTTTGCTCTAAGTTTGGAAATCTTAGTTGACTTAAATCTTCCAAAAGTTTTTGTGTTTGGTCAAGTTTTCAAAGGTTTTTGGTTTTAGAATGAAAATTGATGCTAATTGATAGAATTTGTTTGATGCTGAATTAATTGATAAAAGATGATAATGAAGTTAGGACCCATAGTTGACTGATTTAGATTGAGTTGGTATTGCATGAGTACTTGAGTGTGAGATACATGTTTACTTGACTGGGTTAGTTGTGGAGTTGACTATGTGCACTGCTTTCATGATTTAGAACTGTTTAACTACTTATCTTGTTTCCAGGATCATGTGAAGACAAAATCAAGAATTGGAAATTAGAAAAATTGAGAGAAAGGAAAAACTTGAGGAAAAAAAAAACATTTTGTCTCAAAAGGAAAACATGTGGTGGGTTGAGATGGAGCGTAAAACGCACTCACCCATAAACACATGCAACGAGATGGAGCGTAAAACGCACTCGTTGGTGAGAAAAAAAGTGAGATGGAGCATAAAATGCACTCGCTTGAGCATAAAATGGAGCATAAAATGCATTCACCTGAATGAAGAAAAAATGAATGGCAGGAAAAAAAACATGTTCTGGTTGTGAGTCAGTGTGCATAGTTGTTGTTCCATATAAACTGAGTTGAGTATCTGTGTTAATCATAGGAGCTGCTTATGTGGTTTCAATTTGATTTAGAGATGTTCAGTGGGGACTGATGAATTATTGTTATGAAAAGATTGATGATGTATAGAATGAATTTCTGTTGATTGGTGTTAGTATTCATGGTTGCTAATTGAATTTGAACCTTTGGGAGCTTGGTTGAATAGAATTCAAATGATTTCATTATAACCTTTGTTTTAGTTTACACGAGGACGTGTAAAGACTAAGTGTGGGGGAATTTGATAAGTGCATATTATTCATTTATTTTTATTCCTTTATATCTAGTTTATTGCATGTTTTATTGTGTATATGCACTTATTAGGTTATTTATTGATTTCAGGAGAATTCAGGGTCAAAGATGGAAAAAGATGGAAAATTGGGGCTTAAAATGGCATTTTTGTAAATTCGAGGACAAACCTAGCGCCAGAAGCGCTAGGACCAGCGCTAGCAGCGCTACACAAGCCAACAGCCACTGCACACCAGCGCCATTAGCGCCCAACCAAGCGCCAGAAGCGCTACATTAGCGCCAGCAGCGCTCAACCATTCACCAACACAGCGCTAGAAGCGCTACATCAGCGCCAGCGGCGCTAGGCACAACGTGGGCATTCTGCATAGCAGCGCTAGAAGCGTTTGGGACAGCGCCAGCGGCGCTAGGTCACAGATTTTGATGCTAAAGGCCAGCTGAAGGAGGAAAAGGAAGTTGATTCGGAAGAGGATTCTATTCATTATGATCAGATAGTAAGAAGGAAACTCTAAGTAGGAACTTGAGGACTTTTGTTATATATATATTATTCTACTTTTCTAGAGCTAGGGAGATCTTGGCAACTACAATTGTAACTCTAATAGGAGGAGATTGAAGGCATGTCAGGCTAAACTCTTACTTTCAGTTCTAAGGGATGTTGAACTTTTTTCATAATTAATGGGTTAATCAGGTTTTATTTATTTATTCCTTCTTGCATGAGGTTTATTCTGATAATCTGTTTTAATTGATTATATGTTATTTAATCTTTTGATTTGATTTGGCCAATTGAATTAATTTGATTGATATCATCTGCTAGATTAAGATATAGTATTAAGTAAACGATATTATGTCTGATCATAAGTAGCAATTGATAGTATCTGATTGTGGACAAGCTTTTGGATATTATTAAGAATATTAGAATGCAAGTTAAATAATTCCTGATTGTGCAATTGTTGCTTGGAATAACCTAATTCTCTCATTCTTTATGCTGCTGTTATATTAAATCTAGACTGATAGATCTAGGTTATATGATAGTTAGAGTCTCTTGAGGCGATTGTCACATTAGATTTACACATAAGGAGAATTACGGATAATTAGCGATTGCGGTTATCTAGGGTTATTAATCTCATTGAAGGATAAATATTGTTAAACTTGACTTTCCCATAATTGTGATAAGGTGATACTGAACTGAAAAACTGAAGCTTTCTATTCATTGATTATTCTTAATTAATTTTGTTAGTTTAGTGAATCAAACTCAAAACCCCCCATTAATAGGAATAATAGGAATATTAGAATAAGTAAAATATTAATTCACTTCTTTGTGGGATCGATCCTTGCTTGTCATTATACTAAGTTTTGTGCTAGTAGAGTGAAGTAAGGTATTAATTTTGGAGTGAAAAACGACAGCTCCCAAACCCAATCATACCCTTTGATATACCCTAAAGGTCTTAAGGGACATGTCAAAGTATAACTCATCATACACGAGATACTATGATGATCTCAAGTCCAAGGATCACTTGTACAACTATCACTATAGGAATTCCTATTGACAGGCGAGTAAAACTCCATTAGGTATTCCTTAGCGAGCCACGTTCAGTGAACTTATTCTCCAATAAGCACCTACATACTTGCTTTAGTGTCTCCACACAAATGATTATAAGATCAATCATCCTCTTCCTAAGAGCAAGCAACGTATGTACTAATCTATCCGGATTCACTAATCCCCAATTTAGTAATCCAACGATTAGGAACAATTTTATTTTGTGAGCTATCTTGAATTTAGATCTCATTAGCATGATCACCATCATGATTTTAAAAGCATTACTCAAAACTATGGGTTTATCACATTTAATATAACAACACCATGTAGATAATATAAAATGCCTTTTGAGAAAAACAATTCTTTTATTAATAAATGAATAAGATTACAAAGTATATACTACATCATATCAAATATGATTGACTTGTGTGCATACTACTTTCAGACACATACACCAAACTAGTATATAAACTATATAAACCTTTAAACCAATATGAATTGAATAAATATAAACAAATCTAATGTTTAAGTAACATGAATGAATATAAAAGTACAAAATTCTCAAAAAACTACAAAACAGAGCTGCATCGATCGTCAAGCATCAACGTCTTGATTAGTTTCTTCTTGATCACCCTGTAATTAACAAAATAATAAATCAAGTTACAAATATATACTAACTATGTTAATATTGGTATATTACGACAATATATACAAAAATTGATTTTATACCCGTCGCCATCCCCATGTTGTGATGATGCTACTGCTGCTACTGCTTCAGCTAACTCCTCAGGACTCAGAGACCCTAGATGCCCGCCTAGTATCTTCAGAAGATCTCGATCTCGACATATAGGTCTCACACAGTCAGTCGGAGTATGAACAACTGGATGACTCGATGACTGTGAAGACTGGGTAGCAGAGCTGCCTGAGCCACTGAAAGATGGGCGTCGTCGTTATCCTTAACCTTTAATGTAGTTCTTCTTCACAACAGACGCTCTCTCCCACAACTCTTGATCAATATGCGGACGTGGAGTGCCTTTAGGATAGCGCTCATTCAATAAACGTTTATAAGTATCCTGTCATCATGTTAACAATTAAATAGTTAAAAATAAATTCTGTAAGCATTGATAAACAAGATCAAATTGTTAAAACTTATTACCGCTATCTGGATAACATCAGGCAGACCATCATGGGTGGCCACGTACACATCCAGCCAATGGATAGGCTGACCTTGAGACGGAGACTCCTATACAAAAAATAACACAATATTACTAAGTAAAAATATGATATATTTTCTACAATTCATGATTGTAAACAAATTAAAACTTTTAATACGTACACTGGCAGTGATATGCTGCAACTGTGAAATACTGTCACCCTTGTACGTTCCTTTAGCCTTTTCGCCATCGGGTACACCCGAGGATCTGTTGGTGGCGGCAGTCTTTCGTCTTTTCACCCAACTCTCAGCTCTTCATTGGGCACACATCTCAGCCCATATGGACTGGGTGCACCACCAAGGACTATGCTCGTGCATGTAATCCTCGCCCTGGCCTGGATGGTTGATCGATGCATTGTGAAGGGCTTTTTGTCGTTCTTTATTCAAATTGTCTTTGGTGCGGACCGCACACTTCTGCCAGAATAATGTCTGTATCACTGAAAATTGCGCGTCCTCCCATCTGTACCGTTTCTGCAAATAAAACAACAATAATAACATTACTAAACAATTATCCTTTGAATATAATATTATCTGTCATAATTAAAAAAAAACATACCTGAAATTCAGCCCAAACAGCATACTTGTGGGCGATAGGTGTGCTCGCCCACGTAATGACAGGTGTAGGCCAATTCTGTAAACACCGCTGTGATATGCACTTGACGATCTTATTATCTGAAAAATCACTATAATATACAACAATTTACATCAACGATAATTAAGTAGATATATTAAAGCAATTGACATCTAAGTTCTATATATCTTGTATAAGTGGAATCTAAAATGCTTATATATAAATGATATATGCGGGACGTACGTGCTATTCGGAGGAGGGCGAATCTGAATAAGAATCCGATCATCCAGATTAGTAGGGGCCTTGGGCACATGATTAGCCCCCCTACCCAAGTCGCGCTTTTTCTATGCTGCTTCAGAAGCCATCTGTATATTACAAATTTCAAGATGTTATAATGAGTTATATTTGATTACATGTATATATGAATCTATAAAATGACAATAAACATGACAGTGATATAAACATGTATATATATGAATATAAAATGACAATGATATAAACATGTAATGTTAAACATACATTTCATTTGTTCAAGTGTCAATGTTTGATTCAGAATCATCTTGTATACGTGTTGCAGATTCATAACCATCATCTGCTTCAGATTAAGTGTCAGATTCAGTCAATAACTCTTCCTCCTCAGTATCAATGTCATTTGACACAAGTATTGACTCAGGATCTAATTCATGTGGTTCATCTCCACCATTTAACTGGATTACTTCATTGTCGTCCTCCACATTTATTATAGTTTGACTATGAAGCATCTGCTCTTGGTAAATCTCCCCATCAACTACTTCTACACGACTACGCGCGGGAGTATGAATTACAACTTGCCAATCTGTAGGCGGTCTATCCATTTTCCTAACAGGACTAGGAGTGTAGTATACTTGTACTGTTTGAGTTGGTAAAACAAACGGTTCGTTGGAGTACACAGATCTATATAGGTCAATAGCGACGATTCCATGTCTGTCACGACGTATCCCTTTTTCTGAATCAAACCAACGACACTTGAATAAGTGAATATGACCCCCGTACATGCCCTTGTGCGACAACTCTATGATTTCCTCTAACTCCCCATAAAAGGCACGCCCAAACTCATTGTAACAATCTCCTTGGACACATACTCCAGAGTTCGTTGTTCTTTTACCTCGCCCATATGCCTTTGTATGAAATTCACAACCATTTATTTTGTAACCATTGTGGTTGACTTGGTCCCTGTCTGGTCCCATAGCTAGGACTTGTACATTAGTCGGAATCGTTAATCCCTCAGTCAAAGCCTACAAAAACTCCATCTTATTAAATGAAGTCATAGTTAATATGGAGTATATATATACTACGTGCTTAAGAAATTGAAGTTACTTTGTCCTTTAACCAAAGTGCAAATTTTTTATCACGATTGATTTGAATATCTTTATCAGTTATGTCAGGATGCTTCACCTTTAACTCGTCATCGTACAATCTATACCATGTTATAAACATTAACATATTGGAATAAATTTTCAACTTAAAAGATAAATTATCAAGTTTACATGTGTACCTCACAAATTCGTCAATCTCCTCGCAATTGAGAAGAATGCAAGTATGTGCAGCATGTAATTCTTGCTCAGAGAGGAATATGCGCTTCCCTTTTCCATAAGCACAACCCGATAGACCAAATATAGAGATTCGACCATTTAGTTCAACATTTCCCCCATCATCATGTCTCGATACACGATTAGCCTTTGTCAAGACTTTGTCCGAAAAATAGTCTGAAACAAACGTAGATATCTCATCGAAACTGTATGCCTCATATATCGACCCCTCGACATAAGCTCTATTCTTCACCTTCCTCTTAAGGTTTCCCATCACCCTCTCGAAAGGGTACATCCATCTATATTGAACTGGACCCCCAACACGAGCTTCATAGGGAAGATGGATTTGTAAATGCTCCATGGAGTAAAAAAAAACAGGTGGGAATATTTTTTCCAGTTTACACGTGATCTCTATGATGTTCTTCTCAAGTACAGACATGTTTTTATCATTTAATGATTTTGAACATAAGTCTTTGAAGAAACGACTAAGATCCGTCAAAGCATCCCATATTGGTTTATCAAGCAGATCCCGAAATGTTATAGGCACGAGTCTCTCCATGAATACATGACAGTCATGACTCTTCATCCCTTGCAATTTTCCACCCGTAACATACCTTGCAATGTTTGACGCATATCCATCTCGTAGTTTCAGAGACTTAACCCATGTGCACACATCTTCAACTTGCTTTTTGGACAGTGTGTACCTTGCATGCGGTTTGACAATCTTACCATTAGGAGATTCATAAAGTTCTAATCCAGGACACTTACAAATATCTTTCATATCCAAACGTGCCTTATCATTATCTTTTGTCTTCCCCGCAACATTCATCACGGTGTTAAACACATTGTCAAACACATTCTTCTCAATATGCATCACATCTAGATTATGACGAATCAAATTTGTAGACCAATAAGGCAGTTCCCAATAGATGCTTCTCCGAACCTAGTTATGAGATTTGCCAAACCCATTTATTATGTTTGTGGCATCAATCTTACCAAATGGGATAACCGGCAATCTCATTACACGATCTCGCATCTCCGTTCCCGACAATCGCGGTGCAGGTATATCATTCTCTACTTTCCCTTTGCTTGAAGTGTTCTCTATTTCTTCGAAACGGGTGATCTACCGGTAAGAACCGACGATGATAGTCAAACTAGCAAGGCTTTCGACCTTTTGATAGATTGAAAGACTTTGTATGCTCCATACAATACGGACAAGCCAACTTCCCGTGTGTACTCCATCTAACTAACATACCATAAGCTGGGAAGTCACTTATAGTCCACATAACCGCTGCCCTAAGGTTGAAATTTGTTTTCGTTGCAACATCCCAAGTCTGTACTCCATCCTCCCACAATACCTTCAACTCGTCTATAAGAGGTCTCAAGTAAACATCTAAGTTCTTTCCAGGACTCTTAGGACCAGGAACCATTAGTGAAATAAACAAGTATTGTTGTTTCATACATATTCAAGGAGGCAAGTTGTACATAGTAACAATCACAGGCCAACATGAGTACGGAACAGCTGAGTGGCCAAACGGATTGAAACCATCGGTGGACAATCCAAGCCTCACATTTCTAGGTTCCAATGCAAACCCAAGATGTGCTAAGTTGAAATCTTTCCAAGCCTGCCCATCTGCGGGATGATTTAGTTCTCCATCTTTAGCTGGAGATTTCGCATGTCAACTCATATGTTCAGCTGTTCTTGAAGACATGTACAATCTTTTTAGCCGTTGTGTTATTGGAAAATACCTTAAAATCTTAAACGGTATACTTGATTTTTTTGTAGTCACACCCTCTTTATTAGGCCTAAACCTATCATGACTCCAAAACGTGCACCTTGTTGTCTGTTCATTTTCCTTATAAAACAACATGCAATCGTTGGGACATGCATCGATCTTTTGGTATCTAAGACCCAACTTTTTCACCATTTTTTTAGAAAAGTAATAGTTACCAGGTAATTTCTCACCGTCAGGCAACATACTCTTAATGGCCTTCAAGAGCGACTCAAAACACTCATGGCTCATGTTGTGATCAGCCTTGATGTTAAGTAATATCGCCACTGCAGACAATGTAGTGTGTTTGGTGCAACCATGCCACAATGGCTCGCTGCCCTCGTCTAACAACTTAAAGAAGTCTTTGGCATCAGAATTCATAGGTTGCTCTCTACCTTGTTCCCAATCAAAATCTGGCCCTGCAATATCATGAACCATTTTATTCATACGATGAGTACTACTGCCCGAGTTGTGTGCTTCTGTGATGCCACCATCTCTTCTATGCCCATGTGCCCACCAGCATTCTTCGTAATTTTTCATGAACCCAGAAACAAGTAAATGATAGTTTACCACGTCTCTGTCCATATAATTTACATTTTTACACTTCAAACATTGACACCGTATCTGCGACTGACCATTCATATATTCCGGGTGACTATATGCATACCTCAAAAACACTTGGCAACCAGCTCTAAATTCAGCTGTAGAACCTATCTGGGCACTTGACTTTCGTCGTGCTATCCAACTACGGTCTGAATAGAGGTCCATGATTCCACGGTACCTACTACAAACAACATGAGCTTATTAATCATATGACTTGGGCATACTTGTAACTATATGACTTGAGCATACTTGTAAGCATATGATTAACATTTCAGTATACTTGAAAGCATATGACTTGAGCATACTTGTAACCATATGACTTGAGCATAGTTATAAGCATATGATTAACATTTCAGCATACTTGTAAGCATGTGATTAACATTTCAGCATACTTGTAAGCATATGACTTGAGCATACTTGTAAGCATATGACTTGAGCATACTTGTAAGCATATGACTTGAGCATACTTGTAACCATATGACTTGAGCATACTTGTAACCATATGACTTGAGCATACTTGTAAGCATATGATTAACATTTAGGCATACTCAATGTTAACGAATGAATGCAAATTAAAGCAGTATGAGAAACTTTAAATGTTATTAAATTTAGTATGAGAAACTAATTAAGTAAATACTACTTAGTTTAATAGTTATATTATATCATGTTATTTTATTTTAATTTGTTTTAAATTTATTTTTATTGTTAATCGTAAGTGAATATGTAAGGTATTTCATTCAAGCTAGCTTTATATCAAAGTTAAATACCCTTGTTTTTCTGTTATAGCCAAAACAGTCTCTTTATTGACCAAGTGTGTCTAGTTACCTTCTCTGTTGCACTAACAGTTCCCTAGCACTGCCTATTTTGGCTTAACAACCCCCCAATAGCTTATCATGCTGACAAGCAAGCTTGGCTTGGCCCCGTGAGGCTTGCCTATTTTGTATCAAAAGTTGGTTACCTCTGTATTAAGGTTTAATTACCTTTATATTAAGGGTTGGTTACCTTAGTATTAAGGTTTGGTTACCTTTGTATTAAAGGTTGGGGTATTAAGGTTGGATACCTTTTGTATTAATTTTTGGTTATCTTTGTATTAAGGGTTAGTTACCTTGGTATTAAGGTTTGGTTACCTTTGTATTAAAGGTTGGTTACTTTTGTTTTAAGGTTGTATATCTTTTGTATTAAATTTTGGTTACCTTTGTATTAAGGGTTGGTTACCTTTGTATTAAGGGTTGGTTACATCTGTATCAAGAATTCATATATATCAATCTAATGCATATTACCCAAACTGACATAAATTAACAAAATCAAATTACCCAAAGTATTGCATATTACCCAAATAAATTTTACTCTAATCAAAACTTATAAACCAAACATAATCATATTACCCAAAATCGACTTAAAATATTAATAAAATCATAATCATATTACTCAAACATAATCAAATCCATATATATCAATCTAATACACATATAATAAAATTCATATTCAATATTGAAACATTATTCATTGAAATCAATACCTCAAGGCGGTGGGCGTCGGTTGCAGCAGTGGCGCGCGGCGGTGGCTTCTCTCCTACGGCGTGGCCTTCTCCCTCTTCTCCCTTTTCTTTCTCCCTCTTTTTTTTTCTCTTATGGTTCAGCTACTGTCGAGCGAGGTGTGGCTGATAGGTTATAAAAATCAGCGACCAGTAATAGCGACCGCATGCGGTCACTGAATATTTAATGATGTGGAAGTATCAGCGACCGTATGCGGTCGCTGATAGTGAGAGGTCGCAAAAAAATAGGGCGCCAACATTTCCAACCAATTTTTAGGCGGTAAAATTGTAGTAGCAATCACATGCGGTCGCTAAAACAAAACAACAACTACATTACATTGCGGTCGCCACTGGCGGTCGCTAATGATAAGTATTTGCGACCGAATGTTCGGTTGCTGATATTGTTCGTCGCTGTTAGAGCATTTTCTTGTAGTGATTTTATAGTACATAAAATCAAAACAAAAGACTACAACAACATTTATTAAATTGGTTATCCAATTTGTTAAATAAAAATCAAAAATAATTTTTACATAACAAAATTTGCTTACAATAGTGAACAATATGGATATTGAATGTAAATTTTAATTGTTTACGAGAGAATATAAGTGAAAATATCATTTAGCACTATTTCTTACTCATTCATCTACAAATTTTTAAATAAATCGTTCAGACTCATTTAGACACATTTAGATTTTAAAAATTGTTAAACAAACGATCTAAATGACTTATTCAGTTAAATTTAAACTTACTCATACCCATTCAGAAGTAAACAAACAGTCACTCATCCTCTTATTAATTCTTGAAGTTTTTAACTCTATGCACTTTCTCCATATTTATTGCCCTCTACTCTTTTTTTAGATTCATATAGCGCTTTACTTCATAAGATTTAGAGAATTACTTTACCTATATATTTGATATATATATATACACATATATTTAGGTAAATTTCTAAAGCGAATCTTAAAAAGCGAACCAAAGACGAATCGTCGTCTTTGGTGTCTATGGCGACGATTCGACCCGTCGCCGTAGCCATGTAGTTTTTGGCGATGAGTCGAATCGTCGCCATAGACACCAAAGAGAACGGTTTGTCTTTGGTTCGCTTTTTAAGGTTCGCTTTAGAAGCTTACCGTATATATATATATATATCATGAACTTACTTTTTTCTCAGTGTTCCTTTGTGTAACTCAATAGACTGTCTAATTTTGTTCAGCTATCTAAATTTCTAAGAGTTGTTGGCACAAAGATGTGAGATTTTGTATCTGTTAAAAATTAGATAACAAGATAAAAAAGGAAAAACAATGGATAATTTTGTTAAGATATCACAAGTGAATTAGAGTCTTACAATCGAAAAAATAATAAAACTATAAAAAATTAATATACATGAATAGACTTAAGACCTGACTTAAGCTTTTGAATCAAATTGAGTTCAAAACATACATGTTAATGGTTTGGTTACGCGTATTTTATGAACTTACTTTTTTTCGCAGGGTTCCTTTGTATTAATAGTTGTGACTCAATAGACTATCTAATTTTGTTCTGGTATCTAAATTTCTAGGCGTAACAGTAGTTGGCACAAAGATGTGGACTCTTTTATCCGTTAAAAAAATACTACTAGATAACAAGAAAAGAAGGAAAAACAGTGGACATAAATTTTATAAAAATGGCTTCTTCTTTTTTTAGTGATATCATATATTTTCTCATTCTTAAGAATAGCATTCGATAAACGTGTCTCTCTTTTTCCTAAAATCATGAGCCTCGCAATCAATTAAACTTTGTTAACATTAACAAAAACATAAATAAAGATTTTTTTTTAATCAAAACTCGTTCATCATGTCCTTTAAAAGTGTTGACAAACAAAATGTAAATGACATTTAGACCTGGCAAACGGGTCGGGTCAATCCAAACGAGTCGGGCCAAAATGGCTCAGGTTTTGGTGGGCTGAAAATAAGCGGCCCGTGGATTCTTTTTTTATCAATTCTTGTGAATTGTATTTAGCAAAAAAAAATTAAGACCTTAAATTTAATTTTTAAGGACCAATTGTTTGGTATTTCCAATTATCAAATATATGTAAGCCTTAATCTAACCCAATATTCAGATATATAAACATCCAATCTAACTCATATATTTACCTCTAACACACAAATGCACACTCATACCATATATGCACACACTGTGTGACCAAAATAATGATATTAAGAAAATAAGGAAGATAATTAAATTGCCCTAAAAAGTACTACAAAACTTCTAAATTTAAGTGGTGGAGCATTTGCATCTCCCGCATAGAATACCCACTAAGAAAAACAAGACTTTCTAGTTAGCAATGATAAAAAATTTAAGAAAAATAAGACTTTCAACTTAGCAGTGATAAAAAAATCGTGTTAACTATTATAAACAAGACTTTCTAGTTATTTTTTTTATTTCTAGTTAGCAATGATTTTAAATTAATTAATTATTAATTTGCATTTCATAACCTTTATTTAATTTTCTCAATTTTGAGAATCGTCTTTTTCTTTTTAGTGGAAAACATGTGTCATGTTCTAGTTGGTTCTCTAGTTTAGTGTAGGGGTTATTGTTTCTCTACCATTTAATAAACTGAATTTAGACAAACAAGCTATTGTAGCTAAGTTGGTTTGACAACTTCTTTCATAAATGGAGAGGTCTTGAGTTTAATCCTTAGCAACCGTAATGTTTTTTGGTAAAAAAAAAACAGGACGTGGGCCGGGCGCCGGGCAGGGGCCAAAACGGTGGTAAAAAAAAACGGGACGTGGGCCGAGCAGGGGCCAAAACGGGCCAATTTTTCTTGGGCTAAATATCTTAAGCCCGTAGCCCAATTTTTATGGGTCAGGGCCCAATTTGCCACGTCTAATGTTGTAGACATGTACTTGTATATTATAATTAAAGAATATGCACCCAACCCACCATGTTATACGCTACCGTATACTTTTTCTATTTCTTTTTAAATGTCATTTTAAAAAAGTATTTTATCTCTTAATATTTGTCGTTTGAAAATAACAATTAAACATTAATTATTTAGTTTTTAATATTATCCCAAATATTAAATATAATTTTGGTTCTTTCACTATTTTTTATCCAATAAGTAACACTATCTTATTATAGTGTAAGGACAATATTGACATTTAAAGTTATTTTTAACTAAAAAATATAGTATTAATTAATTTTCTTAATATGTGTGTCCATTTTTAAAAGACAAATAGTAAGAGACGAAGGGAGTACAATCATGTGGGTCTCGGACCTAATGCCGCCTTCCAACAGCGTAAGATGATGCCCCGGAAGAAATCATGCGGGTCTGGGACCGGGCGTTGGGGATCAACGGCTGTGATCCGTGGTTGAAATTAAGAGCTGGCTAATTTCTCTATGCTTGTTTAATGGGGACTAGCGCAGGTGGAAATATAGCGTATCACGCAGGTGTACGTGAGTTAGATATTGATCTTGATCCGGTAAAAATCGTAGGGTTGATATTTAATTAGCATTATTTCGGTGAGGTCCACAGAACTCCATCAGAGATCAGGTTGGTTGATAATGAGATGGTGCATTTGGTGGTGAATGATCTGATGTGGTCGTTGGCATTGCCAGAAGGTTGTGATCATGATCACGAGTACTCTACCCGTTACATGGTGAGGCTCGATTGATCGAACGGCTCCCGTGGTGTTTGATAAGAGGGTATGGAGGGGACCCACTGGTGGATAAACAAGGGATTAACGAAGATGTTGGAGGCACGCAGAGTGCACGTGTTGTCAAAGTTTGAGGAGAGAGGATTCCATGGTGCGAGATGGTTGATCCAAGAAAGGCCAAGAATTTGTATGATTTTGAATGAAGTCAACTCTATAATTTATGAGAATTATAATTATATTAATGGCGATTAATATTATCAAAATAAAAATCTTGTTGTAAGATTAATTAATAAGTATTGTTTTCACTTAGAATTAATGTTAAAGTTTTGCTAAACAATTTCAAAAATATTGCTAAATATAGATTTATTCTTACAATATCATTTTTACTATGACAATGTCAACAACCTTATTAATAAATAATAATTATTAAATTATTTGGTATAGTTGATTAAGGATATATTAATATTATTTGATAAATTAGAAAACTTGAATCAATGATTAAGAAATACATACTTTGTGATAAAAAAAATTAAAAAGAGAGAAGAACAAGAAATCAAATAATATTTGTGAATTAAGTTTATGAGGCACCGGGAGATGAGATTTATCAAATTTGAATCAATGATTAAGAAATATATACTTTGTGATAAAAAAAAATATTAAAAAGAGAGAAGAAAAAGAAATCAAATAACATTTGTGAATTAAGTTTATGAGGCCACGGGAGATGAGGGACATATCACGTTTCTGCTTGAAGTGTCCCTTATAATAATAATATTTAAAAATATATATAAAATACTATTTTGTACATATATATCATTGGAGGGAATGTATTTAATTACACAAAATGACGTTATTTTTATAGGATATTTCACACAATTATATGCGGTGTTACTCACTTCTTCTTTTGCCTTAGTTTATTATTCCCTCCATTCCAAATTATTTGTTATTTTAAAGAATTTTTGTTGTACCAAAATAATTGAAGTTTACTCTTTTTCAAGACAATTAAAGTGGTTATATTACAAATTTATCCTATTCATTTATTCTTTCTCTCCATAAGTGTAATCCCCAAATTGCATAATTGTGGGTATAATTGTACTTTTAGTAACAAATTTTGCATAATAAGCATTTCTAAATAAGTGTGCAAATTGTTGAGAAAATAAATTATTATTAGTCTCCTGGCCTACCTAGGAGACTTTTGGTAGCTCCCTACCTATTATTTAGGAGTCTTATGGGTAATGCATACTTAGGAGTCTACCTAGTTAGTTATTAGGAGTTTCCCTATCTAATATTTAAGAGTTTGTTGGGTAACTTTATATCATCTATCAGTTATATGTATTAGCCTATGTATAAGCTATTTGGTTAAACAGTAAGTTGTAGAAAAAATACCCCACTATCCTTTGTCTTATAATATATTGCTTTCATATCAATTTGCTTTCATCAAATAGTTTATCAATTGTTTATTCCCATCAGTGACATCAGAGCCAGAAATATGAGAGAAAAATCTGAGTCCCGAAATAGTGTGAAAGTTCTCAAACAGTCCATAATAGCAGAAACTTTATTTTCTCACCTGGTTTTGATTTTCTTACTTCTGCAGAAGTAGTGAAATAATGGCTTTAGATTTTAATTTTGTGCAAACGGCGATCCCACGCTTTGATGGTCACTATGATCATTGGAGTATGCAAATGGAGAATTTTTTGCGGTCAAAAGAATATTGGCCAATTGTTGATTCTGGAATTGGACAACCAGAAAAACATGCAACTGATGCCCAAAAAGTAGAGTTGGAAGAGAGACAGCTAAAAGATTTGAAGGCAAAAAATTATCTTTTTCAGGCCATTGATTATCCCATCTTGGAAACAATTCTTAGTAAAGACACTTCTAAGGATATTTGAGATTCCATGAAGAAGAAGTATCAAGGTACAACAAGGGCTAAGAGGCAGCAACTTCAAGCACTTCGTTCGGAGTTCGAAATGCTTCGAATGAAATCAGGAGAGTCGGTTACAGACTATTTTTTAAGAACGATGGCAATCGTTAATCAAATGTGAATCCTAGATACAAGACATATGATGTAACTATTATTGAGAAGATTCTTCGATCCTTGACACCAAAATTTAATTTTGTTGTCTGTTCTATATAAGAAGCTAATGATGTTGATAAACTTTCCATTGATGAGTTACAAAGTTCCTTATTGGTTCATGGAAAAAAAATTAACCAGCAGGATAAAGAAGAACACGCATTGAAGGCCTCATCAAATAAGAACTTTACACCAAGTGGAGATCATAGAGGACGAGGTAGGGGCAATGATTGAGGTAGAGGAGGCACATTCAACAATAATCGTTGGAATTAACAACAAAATCATCAGCATCAAGAAAGTCAATTTCAAGGAAGAGGCAGAGGATGTGGTGGCTACCACTCAACAACTTATAGACCAAAGTCAGCAGATAAGTTTAATGTTGAATGTTACAGATGTCATATGTATGGTCATTACAAGTCAGAATGTGAAATGATTTGAATAGACAAAGTGGAGAAAAAAGAAAAAGTGAAGAAAAAACTAATTTTGCAGAAAAAGAAAAAGTGTCTTTTTTGATGGCGTGTCACGTGAAGGAAGAAACTCAACAAAACATGTGGTATTTAGACACTGGCTGCAGCAATCACACGTGTGGAGATAAGGAGGCATTCTCTGACTTAAATGAATCTTTTCGTAGCTCTGTTAAGTTCGGTGACAATTCCATAGTTTCTGTTATGGAGAAAGGAAAGGTAACCATTCAAACTAAAGGAAATTCCACCCACACTATTGCTAATGTTCTTTTTGTGCCAATATTAAAGACCAACTTACTTAATATGGGTCAGTTGCAAGAAAAGGGATACGAGATTTATATCAAAGATGGAGTATGTCAGATTCAAGATGCAAAGTTGGGCTTAATTGCTCAAGTTAACATGACAACAAATTGTATGTTCCCTCTTTATCTCCGCAACACCACTCATTCATGTTTCTTAACGAAAGTGAAGGATGAGGCACAACTATGACACTTCCGCTATGGGCATTTGAATTTTGGTGGATTAAAAACACTACAACAGAAAAACATGGTGACGAGTCTTCTTCAAATTACAGTTCCTTCTCAAGTTTGTGAACAATGTGTTATTAGCAAACAACACTGCAATCCGTTTCCACAAGGAAAATCTTGTAGAACGAAGAAGACATTTAAACTTGTTCATTCCGACATTTGCGGGCCAATAACACTACAATCTAATGGAGGTAAAAGATACATAATTACCTTCATTGATGATTATAGTCGTAAGACATGGGTTTATTTTTTGCAAGAAAAATCTGAAGCTTTTGAAGCCTTTAAAAGCTATAAAGTGCTCGTTGAGAAAGAAGTTGGCAGTCCCATCAAAGTTCTTCGTACTGATCGTGGTGGAGAGTATAACTCACATGAATTTGTAAATTTATGTGAGGTTCATGGAATCAAGAGGCAACTTACAACAGCCTACACACCCCAACAGAACGGAGTGTGCGAAAGAAAAAATCGTGCTATTATGAATATGGTGCGAAACCTTTTAAATATGAGCGGCATTCCAAAAATATTCTGGGCTGAAGCTGTTAATTGGAGTATTTATATTTTGAACAGAAGTCCCACTTATGTTATTCAAAATATGTCACCAGAGGAAGCATGAAGCGGAAGGAAACCTGTTGTAGAATATTTCTGAATTTTTGGGTGTATTGTCTATGCTCATATTCCAGATATGAATAGGAGGAAGCTTGATGACAAGGGAGAAAAATACATTTTTCTTGGTGTTAGTGATAAGTTCAAAGCTTATAAGCTATACAATCCTAGCACCATGAAAATAGTTATCAGTCGTGATGTGTTTTTTAATGAAAAATCACCTGGTCATGGAAGGAAAATGGTGTTCAAGAAAATATTCCAACAGATTTTGATGATAATGAATGTGACGATCGAAAATTTTAGATTTCCTTGTAACCCGAGTTTATGTGTGAATAAAATGAATTTTTATTTTTTTCTGATATTATCATGTGTTATGTGCTTAAAGGTTGTGTTATAACCTAGAATAGGTGTATGTGTTAAATTTTATATGTTGTTGTGTCGTTGGAGTGAATAAATTGATTTCGCACAATATCGCTAAATCACTATTCACGAGTCACTATTCATGAGTTACTATTCACGCGACACTATTCATGCCGGAATATTTTTACGTTTTTTTCGATTTTAATAAAATTCATTAATACGCGTGTGCTAAGAGATAATTTTTCCAAATGTCGAATTTTCATTTTGAGCCCAATCGTGTTTTATTTGGTATCTGAAATGTATAATATGGGTGTTCCGAATAAATGGATAAATCTCATAACAATATTTTATGAGAGTACCCATTTTAATTTTGAGTAGAGTTGTTGACCAATTTTGGTACAAAAATGGGAGTATTCAGGTATATTTTTGGGTATATGTGATTTAATTGGGGAGTCATTTAACCTCCAACCAATCAGAATTGGGCAAGTGTGTCATGAGCCAATCGGATGAGAGGAGGAGGCAATCACAGTACACAATGTGTTGGATATCCCATTTCGCAAACATTCCATCTCAATTGTATTTCTAAGGAAGCTCGGGTGATGAGCTCTCATTCTCTCGAAGCCACTTAGCAACACCACTCCCTCCATTTCTCTCAATCCATTCCATTCCTCTTCCAAAAGTTGGTTCTGCAGTAGAGAGAAGATAAAGAGATAATATATAGAGAGAGAAGGAGTACTAAGAAAAAGAAGAAGAAGGCACACGGGTCAAGGAAGAAGAAGGAGGAAGGAGCATGGGTGAAGAGGAAGAAGGAGAATGAAAAGAAGAGTAACAAGAGGAAGAAGAGGAGCACTCTAGCAACCTCCATAACCTGCAAGAAATAAGAAACAAGAAACAAGAGGTAATCATCATCTTTAAACCATTTCTTTCTCATTTTCAAGTTTTTCTTAGTTTTTGAGCTCTTAAGCTTGTGGGTCAATTTTGTGGCGATCCTTGCTGTTGTTGTTCATTATGGATGATTGTTAATGTTGTTAAGAGGTTATGTAAGCCATTAATAATATCAAAGTGGAACAAAAACGAAGAAAATTCGTACCTTTGCTTAATGTAGGAAGAACTTTAGACAAAAATAGAACCTTGGACTGTTTAGACCTTTAGATAATTGTAAATGTTAATTTTCGTGTTTGTTTAGTTTGTTTGTTGATATGATGTTGTACTTCCATGGGTTACGAGGTTAACTCAGTTGGAATGGAGTAAAAAGGTGTTAAATTAAAGATTTGGTGAAGATTTTTGTAAAACATACCAAGAACACAAAAACAGAGTAATAACTTTGTACTTTGGCTTAAGATTTGGTAGTGTTAGTGTTTATGGGTGGCTCTACATTTTTGATATGTTGTATCCCCATGTCTTAGGAGTCCATAGAGTCTGAAATGGATCAATTTGAACGTGTATAGAAGGAGAAATGAAGATCGGAGTAAGAAGAGATTGGAATAACGAAACTGCAGAAAGTTGCAGAACTGGGCACGGTCGGGGTCGGGTTGGACCTAGTGAATTTTTTCGACGGGTCCAAAACTTATATTTTTGTACAGAATAATTAGACACGTTACTTATTTATATCTTGTTAAGCCTTAAACGCTTAATTTTATATCAAGTGTTAACCAAACTGGAGTTGTAATAAGACGTAAAATGAATAACTTAATTGCACTTTACGTCGACTACCTTGTCGTAGTGGCTAATCGTCCTAATATGACTAATCATTATGACGCCTTTAATGAACTATATAGTATATGTTTGAAGGACGATTAATGTCAAGATATTAACGCACGTACAAGGCAAGTTCTCTACCTTACTCAACTTATATCGGAGCAAGTTCTCTACCTTACTCAACTTATATTCGAGCAAGTTCTCTAGATTCATTCATTTATGTATTGTTTGTAAGTATTGCTCCATTAAGCGAGTTTCCTATCTTATTCAAGATATTCTAGACAGGTTCCTTTACTTCAATCATTGTCGTATTGCAAGTACTCTTATAATAATCAAATGAACTGATAATCGTTCAAGTTATCTAGCTATGCTTCAACGCATGTTATTAAAGCTTTCAAGTTCTATATTTCATGAACTGCATAAGATATATGTCAAAGCCAATTATTTTGGTTAGACACATATAAATTTCTAGTGATTCTAGTAAGAGATCAGTGTCAGGATAACTACTTAGTATTGAATATTTCCTTCATTTGGGAACGTTGAAATCATTCGGTCCATAGAGACCCTACAATTGTGTTAAAGAGATCATTCGTAGAATTTACGCAAATTCTTGAGCTATCTTTTATTCTCCTGATTCTTGTAAGCTATAAAGTACTTATGTGATATTTCACGATTATTGTTATTATACTTACGGAGCAAATTTGTTGCTCACCCTTGCTTTCCTTAAAACATTTCAGTTAGTGCAATTCGTAGTGAAAGCTCAGGGAAAGATAAAGTCAAATGCAAAGCTACTAATTAGCTTTGTACCGTTAGGATTACCATTCTGATTATGTATTAAGACTCATTGACTCTTGTGATGTATTAAGACTTAATTACCCTTATGTATTAAGTTATGCTTTGTAATAAGTTTTGGTTACGAGACTTGGGACGGGATTATTTATGTTGTAACAATGTAAATATTCTCTTATTCCGCTATAAGTTATCGATAGTATGATGCATGTGTTAAATAGTGACGAACCAGGTTCGCGGTTTAAGTGACCCGGATTTGGGGGCGTCACAATGAGAAAGGGCGTGAGCCTGTGGAGAATGAGCAAGAACAAGGACCTACTCAAATGTTCCAATAGCCGATCAAAGCCCACTTGCAGTTGAATCGCAAATGCCTCAACATGTTCGAAGAAGACCAACATGGATGACTGATTATGAGGTAACTGGAGTTGACCAAGGTGATGATCCACTTACACATTTTGCTCTATTTTCAGATTGTGATCCTACCATTTTTGAAGTGGTTGTCAAAGAATCAAAATGGAGAAAGGTTATGGATGCAGAAGTTACAACCATAAAAAGAAATGATACTTGGAAGCTTTGTGATCTTCCCAAAGGGCAGAAAACAATTAGTGTAAAGTGAGTTTATAAGACAAAGTTGAAAGAGAATGGTGACGTTGACAAGCACAAGGCACGATTGGTGGTTAAAGGGCTATAAACAGGAGTTTGATGTTGATTATAAAGAAGTCTTTGCTCCGGTTGCAAGGCATGACACAATCAGATTGGTGATTGCATTGACAGCTCAAAACTCATGACCTATTTTTCAGTTAGACGTAAAATCAGTTTTCCTCCCTGGAGATTTGAAAGAAGAGGTATTTATCGATCAACCTCTTGGTTATGTGAAAATTGGCAATGAGCATAAAGTGTATAAGTTAAAGAAGGCTCTATATGGATTAAAACAAGCTCCATAGGCTTGGTATAATCGTATAAAAACTTATGTTTTAAAGGAATGATTTCAAAAATATCCTTATGAACATACGCTTTTTATAAAGATTAAAGATGAGTGACAAATGCTCATTGTTAGTTTATATGTAGATGATTTAATCTATACTGGAAAAAATAAAGTCACGTTTGAAAGTTTTAAGAAATCCATGATGGCTGAATTTGAGATGTTTGATCTTGGCTTGATGCATTACTTTCTTGGGATTGAAGTGGTGCAGTCCTCTGATGGAATTTTTATTTCTTAAAAGAAGTATGTGCGAGAAATTTTGGATAGGTTTCAGATGAAGGATTGTAATCCTGTAAATACACCATCTGAGTTTGGTTTGAAACTAAAGAAAGATAATGGAGGAAAGAAGGTTGACGACACTTCAAACGTTGGAGGATATGCTTCGGGCGTGCGTCATGGATTTTAAAGGCAACTGGGATGATCATTTACCTCAGGTCGAATTTGCCTATAATAATAGTCATCACGCGTGTGTTGGAATGCCGCCATATGAAGACTTGTATGGAAGGAAGTGCAGGACTCTATTATGTTGGGACGATATTGGTGAACGTCAACTATTGGGACCCGAGCTAGTACAACAAACTGCTGAAATTGTTAAGGTGATAAGAGCCCGATTGTTAGCTGCTCAAGACAGGCAGAAGAAATATGCGGATCAGCATCGTCAAAATCGTGAATTTGAAGTCGGGAGTTTTGTGTTTCTCAAAGTGTCTCCCTGGAAAGGAAAAATCAGATTTGGTAAAAAGGGTAAACTCAGTCCGCGATTTATTGGTCCCTTTGACGTGCTGAAAAGAGTGGGTGAGGTAGCTTATGAGGTAGCTTTACCTCCCGAGTTAGATCACATTCATAATGTCTTTCACATATCGGTGCTACTACCGTATAAGCCTGATTATAAACATGTAATCGAATATGAACCAATACTGTAACGATCAGAAATTTTAGTTTCCTTGTGACCCGAGTTTATGTGTGAATGAAATGAACTTCTATTTTATTTATATTATTATGTGTTATGTGTTTAAATGTTGTGTTATAACCTAGAATATGTATATGTGTTGAATTTTACGTGTTGTTGTGTCGTTAGGGTGAATATATTGACTTCGCAGAAAATCGCAAAATCACTATTCACGGGGCACGTTTATCGAGGCACTATTCACGCAATGATATTTTTGCGTCTTTTTAACCTTAATAAATTACAGTAATACACGTGTGCGGAATGATAATTTTTCCAAGTGTCGGATTTTCGTTTTGAGCCCGTTCGTGTTTTATTCGGTATCCGAAACATATGACATGACTGTTCCGGATAAATGGACAAACTCCGTAGTAATTATTTCTATATGTCCTAATAATTTATGGGAATACCCATTTTAATTTTGGGTAGAGTTATTTACCAGTTTTGGTACAAAAGTGGGAGTTTTCGGATACATTTTTGGTGTTTTCGGGTATTTATTTTGGCTTGTTACTCCAAGTGGGAACCAAACAAAACCCATCAACCAATCAAATGCTAGGAAATTGAGGAGAGAGAAGGGAGGTTACCGGCAAGGGTTTGAAAAAAATTACCCACCTTGAGCCTCACACCCATTTCTCCCACTTCACCCTAATTTACTCCTCCATTCTCCCAAATCAATTATTCATTCACTCTCATTCCATCAGCTTCTAGAGAGAGAGAGAGAGCTGCAGAAAAGAAAGGAGAAGGAAGTCGCCGGAGTTCGCCGGAAAAAGAGAGGAGAGTCGCCGGAAAAGAGAAGAGGAAGAAGAAGAAGGAGAGAAGAAAAGAAAGAGAGGTTCGGGTGAGCCAAGAACGAAGAAAAAGACTCAAGCCAAGCTCTAGCAAAGCCTCATAACATCTAGGAACGATTCACAGAGGTAAATCTTCAACATGAAACGATTTTCTTTTGATTTCATTGAGTTTTCAAGTTTTTCTTGGTTTTCAAGCTTTTATGCTTGGTGGATGATTTGTGGTTGATTGTGGTTGTTATTGTTGGTTGTATTTCGTTTATATTGTTGCTAAGAGACTATAGAAGCCATTAATAACATCAAAGTGGAACAAAAATAGAAGAAATCCGTACCTATGCTTAAGGAGGATGAAGAACATGAAGAACAATGGACTTTTGGACATTTGGACTTTTTAGAGGACTATAAATGCTAGATTTCGTGTTTGTTAATTTTATTTGTTGCTATGGTGTTGTAGTTCCATGGGTTACGAAGCTAACCCAATTGGAATGGAGTAAAAAGGAGTTAAAACGAGTTCGTCGTGATGATTTTTGTAAAACATGTCAAGAACATGAAGAACAGAGTATGAACTTTACACTTTGGCTTTAGATTTGACCATGTTAATGTTAATGGGTAGCTCTGCATTTTTGATATGTTGTAGCCCCATGAGTTAGGAGTCCATAGAGTCCAAAATGAACCAATTTGCTTGTGTATTGAAGGAGTTATGGAGGTTGGAGTGGCCGGAGGTCGGAGTCGCGAACTGGGAAGAAACCCAGAATCCGGCTACTGGAGAGTCGCGCCGCAGCGCCACTCATAAGCCCTGCAGCTCACGCTGCAGCGAGGGGCAATGATGGGAATAGACCGGAGCTCACGCCGCAGCGTGAGATCCAAGTTATAGGGCTCGCGCCGCAGCGCGAAGCCCGGTCATGGAGAAGACACGGGACTCACGCCGCAGCGTGAGGTCCAGTACCAAGGCCTGGCGCTACAGCGCCAGTGCCGCGTCCAGCCTGGGTCGGGTCAAGTCGGGTCGAACCCAATGAATCCTTTTCAACGGGTCCAACACCTATATTTTTCCTTGTATTAAATGATTAAACAGGTTAATTAATCATATTTTGGCAAGCCTTAATTGCTTAATTGTTTTTCCAAATGTCAACCAAATTGGTATTGTCTTAAGGCAGAAATTGAGTAATCTAATTGCAATTTAGGCTTGGTTTCCAGGGAGCGAGACCCCCGACTGGGTAGTCGTAGGGCAATAAATGTGTTTTATTGATGCAGCGTTCGTTTTGAACCATTATTTGGAATGTGCCTAATTGTTGTGTAAATATGTACTTAATCGTGTAGGACATTAAGGAGCGTGTGTTGTATTATTGTAGCAGCGCTTCAGACAAGTTTCCTCTAACCTTACTCAAGTTATTTATCGAGCAAGTTTCCTTAACCCTTGTCTAACCCTTGTGTTGGGCAAGTTCTATTGTGCGAGTTAATTATTGATTGAGCGATCATTTTATGTTGTTGCAAGTTTCCTAACGCTTGTCTAATCCTTGAGTTGGGCAAGTTCCCTAACTTCATTTTTTCTATATATCGAATGCAAGTTTTCTCTAACCTTACTCAAGTTATTTATCGAGCAAGTTCACTACCTTAACTTATAATTGAGCAAGTTCTTCTTTAACCCTTGTCTAACCCTTGTGCTGGGCAAGTTTCTAAACCTATGCACTACTTCTTATTTCGTGCAAACAGGTATATTGTTACAGGTTTCATGACTCAAACTGAGTTATTACTTTCAATTATTTAGTGGATTAATTATCGTCAATTACCCCACATCAAGATAAATTGCTGATATTCACAACTTATGTATTTGAATTTATTATCTGTTGTTGGATTGTGAAACATTTAAGTTCTTCATTCATGAACTGTTTAAAGAAATAGTTTACGCCACTTGTTTCGGCTAGACGTATGTTTAGTCATCATTGTTGTTAAGTAAAGCTATCCAATCAAATTGTTTGGTTTGGATTCCTATGTAAAGCTGAGATGAACAACCCTCACAGCAGGGGAAACAGTATGTATGTCGGGGAACCGACACGTGCGCGAACAGTATGTTAAAGGGGTTATGCATAACACCGGGTACATTAGGCTGATCACCTATTGTATTAGTATGTCGGATTATCGGATGAATTTCTGGTGATTCTAGTAAAAGTTCAGTGTCATAATGACCACTCAGTATAGAATATTTCCTCTATTTGGAAACATTAAAATCATTCGGTCCATAGAGGCCCTACAATTGTGGTAATGAGATCATTCGTTGAGATTGTGCAAATTCTCGAGCCATCTTTTATTCTCTTGATTCTTGTAAGCCATAAAGTATTCATTTGATGATTCATAACCATTGTTATCATATTTGCTGAGCAAATTTGTTGCTCACCCTTGCTTTCCTTAAAATATTTCAGTTAGTGGAGCCCGTGGTGAAAGCTCAGGGAAGGATAAAGGCAAAGGCATAGCTACTGATTAGCTTTGTACCGTTAAGATCATCATTTTGATTATGTAGTAAGACTCGTTGGCTTTTGTGATGTATTAAGACTTAATTACCCTTATGTATTAAGTTACGCTTTGTAGAAGTTTTGGTTTCGAGACTTGGGACAGGAATATTTATGTTATATCAATGTAAGTATTCCTTTATTTCCGCTGTAAGTTATCAATAGTTTGATGCATGTATGGGAAAGTGACGAACCAGGTCCGCGGTTCGGGTGACCCGGATTTGGGGGCGTCACAAATACAGTTTGAGAAAGATTTATCCTATGAAGAGATACCTGTACAGATAGTAGACAGGAAAGAATAGGTTCTCAGAAATAAAGTAATACCTTCTGTTAAGGTAATCTGGAGGAACCACAGTGCTGAAGAAGCTACGTGGGAACTCGAAAAGAAAATGATGCAGAGTTATTCTCAATTATTTGTTTAATCTTTGTATCGCGATTCTGGGGACAGAATCTTTGTAAGAAGGGGAGAATGTAACAGAAGAATTAATTGTGTTGTGATTCTGGGGACAGAATCCTTTTAAGGAGGGGAGGATGTAACGGATGCAATTTTTGTGATTAAATAAAAATATTTATTGAGTTATATAAATATTTTTATTAATTTATTTATTGAGTAAAATAAATAATTTATAAGTTATGGTGAAAGAATTTTTGTTAAATGTTATTTGATTGTGATTTGATGTGTTTATTCTAATTTAATTTAATAATTAAATTAGATGATTAAATGATTTGTTTGAATAAAGAATTTATTTGAATAAGATAATTTATTTGGTGTTATTGTTATTGGTGAAATGGAACTATTATTTAAGTTAGTAAGGTTTAATTGAATTTATATAATAATAAGTTCAATTAAATTAAAAGTGTGACAATTAAAACTATATGTTATAATGAGTTATTAAAGTAAATAGAAAGAGTTTTAATTTCCATCAAACCAAACAAGGCCTTATGACATTTGGTTGGAAATAATGAGTTATTTCAATTTTGTTTTGCCAAACAAGCCTTATGACTTTTGAATTATGTAACTGATGGTTTTTAAATTAAAATACGTGATTATGTTTCATCAGTTTTTATTTGTAGGCTTTATCAGTTTATTTGTTAAACTTAGAAAAGAAAGAAGAAAGAACAGAGCTTTGAGAGTTTAGAGAAAATTGAGAGTTTGAGAGTTTTGAGAATTGAGAGTTGCTAAGCTAAGGAATCATACATAGCTTGAAGGTATAATTCTTGTTAGTTTTGTTCTTCACTATATTCTTATTATTTTACTTCTCTGTATATGATTTCTATGTCACTGTATATGAATTTATATGCTAAATACATGAATTACTTGGTTATAATTGTTAGTAAGCATATATTGGAGATTATGTGATGATTATAAACTAATTTGAAAGAGTTAATTCATGAAAGCATGATTTAGAATGAAGTTTTTGTTTTTACAGAGTCTTATTTCATGTGTGGCATATATATATGAAAATTGATGTTCAATTAGATTATTAATCGGTAAATTGACTTTTGATTGTGTTAATATGATGAAAAACGAAAAAGAATGTAATTATAATGGATTAAAATGATTGAAAGACGAGTTTACAGTGGTTGATTTTATTAAAATAGCTAAAACATGAATATTTGGTTTAAATAGAGAATTTTTGCTTCAATTTGGTTGATTATGTGTTTTATATTGGTTAGAATATTTAGAAACATGATGGGTAATTGTTTTATATCATATTTGATATCTGGGTATGTTTAAACTATGTGTTGGATGGTAGAATTCGAAAAATTTGGCCAAATTTGGCCTAAGTTTTCACTGGTTCGCGAACTGTAGGAGACGACTGCCGAGTCTCTCGCCCCGGCGAGAGAAATGAACTGGAAATCCTCGCTCCGGCGAGATAATTGTTAAGGAAATCTTCGCCCCGACGAAGTCTCGCCCCGGCGAGATTTTTGTTAAGAAAATCCTCGCCCGGCGAGGGAACAGTAACTAAAATTTTAAATTTTTATTTTCTTTGTGATTCTGCTATGATGCTATAAACAAGTTTAAAACTTATATTAAGGTATAAAATGACTAATAAGATACCTAGATGGTTGTTAAACAAGTACTTGATGATTATCGATTGTCAATTGAGATGTTATAATAAAATAAGATACTACAATGAGTGGTAAGGGAATATTTAATGAATATCAAATGACATTTGATATATTAAATGAAATGGGATAAGAACAAACCCTAAAATGTATATGAATTTGTAACTAATTATTGTTATCGTTTTGTAATCAAAATGTATAGGGTGATTAAGGGACGTGCATTATTTAAATCCGTAATCTACGCACGAGGCAAGTTCCTTATCTCAATTTATTACTTTTACGTTGAGCAAGTTTTTCTCCCTTAATCTTATTATTTCATTTAAAACAAGTTTAATTTCATTGAGCTAACTTATCAACCTTAGCTTATTGTTATTCAAGCAAGGTTGTTATCATGTCAATTACCTATGTATTATTCAAGTCATTTGCTATACGATCATTGATCATTATTCAGACTTTGATTATAAATTCTATTGTACAATTTCATTGATGAATCAAATGCTTTAGTGACTAGCAAACCCTTATTGATTCAGCTAGTCCTTAGTTGATGAGCGTTCTAAAGATTTAGAATATTTTAATAATTGTTCCGAACCAAGTTCCTTTTGGTACGGATTCTGATACTAGACTGAGATGAATAACCCTAATATAGGGGATTAATTACGCGACAATGTTAAAATGTTTATGCACAATACATTGTACACATGGCTGATCCCCCTGAGTACGAGATGGATGGTCCATAGTCTATAAGACTGTTAAAGGTTACGGTAGAAATACTTGATAACCTAGGACATAGTTCGAGGTCTTGTGGCCCTTAGATACACTTTTAATCCTGAATCTATATTCAGTTCTTGAGCTAAGCTTTCTATTGAGCTTTCAGATCTTGACTAGTTATTGATTGAATTAAAAAAAACTATTATACCTCAGTTGAAATCTACTTTATTGATTATTCAATTGCTTCTGTTATCACACTTGTGGGCAATTGTTTGCTCACTCTTGCATTAAACTTTGCAGCTAAGACAGAGAAATCAAACGAGCCGTCCACAAGTAAAGGCAAGGGCAAGATGCCGAAGTAGCAAGAGATCTGTTAATTATTTGATGTTTATTTTTAGCAAAACTTATTTAATTTTATGTTCTTTATTCCGCATTGATGTAATAGAGGTTAGATAACCTGGGACTTGTTTCATTTAGAGATTGGTGATGTAACCCCATTTGAGGGAAGATATTTCTTTAAGTTTATTTAATTAATCTTATTATGGGTAGATAGTTGTGAATGATTGAAATAGTGAACACCAAATCAGTAGGAATTAAGTACCCGGATTTGGGGGTGTCACAGGTTGGTATCAGAGCTGATAGGTTATGAACCTTTAGGTGGGAAAAGCCTTAGGGTAGTAGCCTTTTAGAAGATAGAGAATATAGAGGTGATAAACTGATTATGTGTTATGTGCTTATTTGATGACAAACTTATGTGCTCGCGAGTATTATCGATTAGTAATTAAAACTTAAAATTTTGTTGTCAGGATGACTGATAGAGGAGAACCCAGCCAGGCTAGGGAGGAGGAGCCCCGAGATATTCATGTAGTTCAGGAGCAGCTAGTGTGGAGGGAGCCATCCCCATTGATCACAGTTGCAGGACCCGAGTACGAGCCTGAGACTGATCCTGAGGAGGATCCCGGGGAGGTTGAGGAGGAGGAGGACCCTGAGGAGATATCACTAACCTCCTTAGGTGTTCAGATGTATGAGCAGGTGTATGATCGCAACATAGAGTTGCAAGATAGAGTGGAGGAGTTAGAGAGGCAGCTGGCTGAGCGACAGACTATCTTGGAGCAGAAGAACGGTGAGATTGAAGAGCTCGATATACGTCTTGGGGACGTGGAGTGGAAGCTGGTTCATGTTGAGAGCGAAAACGAGGAGTTAGGAGAATAGGTTGTGGAACGTCAAGTCGCTCTAGAGCAGAAGGATGCTGGGATCCAAGACCTTTCATCACGTCTTGCAGAGGTTGAGCAGAGGCTAGCACAGTCTAAGTATCGACGAGGACAGTTGATAGCCAGGAATGAAATTGTACGAGATGAGTTGAAAGAGGAGTCAGCTAAGCGGGCGAGAGCTGAAACTGCTTGGTTGAGGGAGACTAACATCGCAGATCGTGTTGAATATGAGGTGCGGTCAAAGAAGGCCAAGATTGATGAGATGGAGTATATTTTTCACACCACAGTAGATAGATCTTAGGATCGAGTTCATCGTCATCCAGATATGGTGGATCGAAGAATGGTGACTCGTATTATGGAGCAGGAACGCAAGGAAGCTGTGCGCCGTGGGATGTCATCGTAGATAATTATTAGATATACTAGTATGAAAATTATGAAGTTAATAAGTTGTAAATCTCAGTTTTATATAATGGGACAGAATAATGATGTAATCCTGGAACTTTACAATTTCAGGATAGATGATGTAAATAACTACGATGCTATTTCTATTATGTTTTGAAGCAGTAAATGAATAAAAATGCGAAAGTTTATCAGATGTGCTTGTACAATATATATATATATATAGGAGAATTTCAAAAGCGAACTCTTAAAAAGCGAACTAAAGATGAACCGTCGTCTGTGGTGTCTATGGCGACGATTTGACCCGTCGCCAATGATTACATGGTTACGGCGATGGGTCGAATCGTCGCCATAGATACCAAAGACGACGGTTCGTCTTTGGTTCGCCTTTTAAAGTTCGCTTTAAAAGCTCTCCCTATATATATATATATATAAAGAAAGTGAGCCACCAAGTTAGAAAGAAATAAATGGACAAAAGTCCTTTTTCTCTCCTCCGTGATCTTCCGCCCAAAAACAAGTACCTTGCTTTTCTGTCCAAAAGCTTGCACTAATTCAGGTTCCATGCTCCCTCGTTGCATTATTTAATTTTAACCAATATTTTAAGAAATTCCTTCTCATGAACAAATGTTGGAATAGTGGGAGAGGATGGAATATCCGTACTATTACAGGGAGAGGAGGTCTAATATATTATTCCTGTTATTCTTCTAAAGAATGTGAAAGCAGAAGAAGAGCATAATACTTTCATCGGAGAGAAAAAGCATCTGAAAGCAGAAGAGCAAATATAGAGAGGAATAAGGATGTGGAGAGAAAATAAATACAGAGTTTATTTATCAGTTTAGAGAGCTTGTATTATACATATTATTTTCATAGTGACTTCTGAGATCTCTCTCCGTGGTTTTTTCCCAATTAGGTTTCCACGTAAAAATTATTGTGTTAATATTTTATTTTCATGTGTCATTATTTTATTCCACCCACACTGAAATAATTGCATAACCTCCACTGTTAAACGTCTTTTCGGCTCGTTATTTGGTGATTTAGCGAGCGGTCAAATTTTGGCGTTAACATTGGCGCTAGAAGGAGGGCTTTTTAGTGTTGAATCAAAATCACCCGTTATTGATTAAACAATTATGAGAGGTAGCAACTAAAGGAGGATGGTTCCAATATTTTGTAGACTTATTTTCGGCAGACTCACGTCCAAAAGCTAAGTCTCCATATCTGTTTATGTTTTAAATAAATATAATAATATGTACTGATATGTGGTATATATGGCAAAGCCCAATCTATGTATGATTATATGATATGTTAATAAATATTATGAATACTCGTGATTGCTAGGTTAATTTAACTGGCGGAACCTAAGCAGTCCACTTCGGACAACAAACTCTAATAGAGATGCCATATACTCCAATTCGGACTTCAGCTATCGCTCACGCGAACTTGTTATTTATGTTCGAAGCCAATTCAGGACCTATTGTTCGGACGGCTCCAAACAAATGAGGAGCAGGCCGAAGAGTCGTTTCTCAATCTACAGCAGGCACATAAGCCGCTCGCAGGATAGGAGCAGGCCGAAGAGTCGCTCCCCGATCCGAAGCAGGCACAAAAGCCGCTAGCAGGCACAAGCCGCTCACAGGACAGAAGTAGACCGAAAAGCCGCTCACCAGACCGGAGCAAGCGTCGGAGCAGCTCCAGGGATAGTTCGTTGGAAAGAGAGAAAGTAAAGGAAAGTGCAGCAGCCATTGAGGCGCAGACAGACAAGAAGCGCCCTCCAAGGAGGTCAAACACTCTCTGGGACGGTCAAACATCTTTCGGGACAATCAAATCACCCTCTGGGACGGTCATGCATCTTCCGAGACAATCAAAACGTTCTCCCAAACGGACAACGTTCTTCGGGACGAACTATTTATATTTGACGATGATACAATTGGTTATCTATCAACGCAGAACTGTTGACACTATAATCGGGGAATGAAGCAAAGGAGGTTTGAGGTCGGTGATTTGGATCTTCGGGAAGGATCGTGCCTATCAAGGAAAGGAGACAAAACTTAACAAAATAATTCATATAACAGAGGAAACTAAGTGATGAGTGTGTTTTATATACACAAATTAGGTGCTTTTGAGCTTGATAATTTGTAAATCCTAAGTCATTTCGGTTGGTTTTATGTGTTTTTATCTTATTGTCATGTAATGTAGTTTTATATTGGTTTTATATGTTTTTGTATGCTTTTATATGTTTTTCATATTGTTTTGTAGGAATGGAAATAAAAGCTCCTTGGAATCAATACCCATAACTTGCTTTTCGGTACTATAGCTACTTGTTTCCCAATTTCACCCATGATGCAATCTGAATCTCTCAAAACTCAAAGAACGAACGTTGTAGATATTAATCTCAGCTTTCGGGAGCATCCGGAATCATCTAATTTGAAGTTCGTATGAGAGAGTTATGGCTATTTTACCATCGGATTTGGCATGTATTTTACACAGCAGTTGCTTCGGGCTCAATTTGAGCCTTTCTCCGGACATTTTCTCGTCAAGCTCCAGTTATGAAAGTTGTAGAGCTCTTTCTTAGCTTTCCATAGCCTATTTACACGCCTAAATACGAGTTCGGACGAAGACGTTATGGCCATTTTACCAACAGAGGTCAAAACTGAGTCGGGATATAGCGGTTTTGGTGCGGGCGCGCGGAATTGTGTGCGGCCGCACGACGCCTGGCACCAAGCAGCCAGCGCGCGGCGTGGGCGTGCGGCATGGCCAGGGGGCAGCGTGCGGACGCACCAGGCGGCGTGCGGGCGCATCTGGGCGTGCTGAGTGCGATCTTTTGAGCTCGTAGTGCGATTCCAGCTCACTTTTGACCCAAAATCTGATGTTTGGCTAGGGTTTTTCATGGAGGCACTATATAATATCTCATTGGGGCTTCATATTTCATATCTAGGGATTGGGAGGCTGCACAAAAACATCAATTAGAGAGCCAAAAGTGCTGCAACACAAGGAAAATTCAGCAAAATCAAAAGAACCAAGAAGGAAAGGAGTGTCAAATGGACATCTTGACATAAGGAGGCTGCACATACATCACCAAGAAGAGCTTGAGGGCTGCAATTCAAGGAGATTTTCAGCAACAAGCCAAGGAGCAAAAGGAGAAAAGAATGCCAAAGGAAGAGGAAAAGCTAGAAATTGACATCAACCAAGCAAGCAACATATGAATATCTTCTAAATGGGTTTTATCATCTCTTGCTTTCCTTTGAATTTGTATTTCTATTTCATGATGTACACCATGTGTTTGATGTTTTGCCTAGCTACCATGAACTAGAGCTTATTCTAAGATTTCAATGGAACCCAACACATAGTTTGAATTGATTTCTCTCTCTTTGATATTAATTACTCATTTGTGAATTGTATGTCATAATTTATGCTTCATATATTAATTGCCTAGCTAGTAATTACCGTGGGAACCTATATGAACTTGACGAACGGATTATAGTGTTTAGACCTTGTTATGATATCATGCGAGAGTTACAGATTGTTATGGGTAATTAATTGAGATTTAGTGACGTGTGTCTTGTTGATTATCCTCAATAATAGGTAACTTGATAGTATTTAGGATAGACCTATACCTAGATACCGTGTGCAACTAATGGAGAATCTATTCTTAATGACTTCCTATGTGAAAGTTGGTAATTGAAAGGACGTTTAATGAGATTTAGTGACATGTGTCTTGTTATTGTTCTTGAAATTGGTCTCTTGATAGTGTGTAGGATAGACATATACCTACATGCCGCATTAGGAAGATTCGAATTTGACCATCGACAGAGGCTTATAAGTAGCTTTGATTTCTCGGTTGGCAATTCTATGTTGTTAATTATTTCAAACGAGAGAGTTAGGATATTCAAATGAAGTGTTGGGGGAAATTGCAATCTTAGACTTATTAATATTAGATTTCATTATCTTTTACTTGATTATTATTATCTTAGTCACTACCAACAACAAAAACATCAAATCATCATTTGTCTAATTAAAATCGAGACGATATATAGTTGGTACTTGGGATACACTAGAACAATTCCCTGTGGGTTCGACAACTCTCTTATCACTTTATTACTTGTTGACCGCGTATACTTGCGCGTATTTATCGATTGCGAAATCGACCAACACTAAGCGAACAAAACAAACGCTTATAACAATGTCACATTTTGTACTCTCTTATTTTAAGTTGCTTACAATAAGAGAGTGAGGAGCAATGTTAGGATATGATTTTTAAGGGGTCTAAAATATTCAGTGGGTCCTCACCTATGAATAATATGCAACACAAATAGGAAGGAATTCAGAAGGTTACAACCAAAAGCAAATGGCGGGGCACGAGGAAATAAGAAAGGATTAAACCTTTCACTGCCAAAACTTTTCGCCTACCAAAAGTCTCTTCATCTTCCTCTCTCTTATATATATCATCCTAGCAGCGAGGGGAAGGGAGGAGAATGAGTGAGCACCAATATATACACTCCCATCCGAGAGCTCAGAAAGAAAGCAACAAGTAGCAGAGAGTTAAAAGTATTCAGTAAGAGCAATATCAAAAGTGAGCAAATAGAGAGAAAATAAACAATTAGTTTATTTCTCAGTTGAGAACTTGTATTCCTCATATTATTTTCATAGTAGATTTCTGAGATATCTCACATGGTTTTTTTCCAATTGGGTTTCCACGTAAAATTCTTGTGTTATTATTTTATTTACATGTGTCATTATTTTATTCCACACACACACTAAAACAATTGCATAACCTCCACTGTTAAACGTCTTTTCGACTCGTTATTTAGTGATTTGGTGAGCGGTCAAATTTTAGTGTTAACACTAAGAAATTCCTTCTCATGAACAAATGTTGGAATAGTGGGAGAGGATGGAATATCCGTACTATTACATGGAGAGGAGGTCTAATATATTATTCCTGTTATTCTTCTAAAGAATGTGAAAGACATGTATTCTTAATTTATCATGTTAAGCGGTGGGCAACAACATTCCTGCATACACATTATATACACCCATATAATATGCACAGTGTGTACAAAAATATGCGGTGTGTACACATAATCATTTTTTGGAGGGATTTATTTGAGTGTACAAAAATTGACTATTTTGGCCTTTATACACCCATATAATATGCACATAATTGATTTATTTTGGTCAAAATTTGTCAAAGGGAACAATTTTGTAAAAATTAAAATATTGATTATAACATTACAAAAATTAAAATATTAATATCTATATTACAATTCAGTATCGACATGAGACGACAATATCACAATTTAAAGAGTTATATATTGTAACAAAAATATGTGATTTTTATTGTGAATCGACACAATAACATAATTTGTAAAATAATACAAATACATTATAATTGATTGGTATATTTACTCATATATATATATATTGTAATATATATCTTTTTTGAAAATTAAATAAGCAAATATTTACTCCAAAAAAAAGAAAAGAAATTTTACACTTATCATATGAGATAGAGGGAGGGGAAGGGGTGCATGTGAAAATAATGAAATAGTAGTATAAATAAATATTTATTCCGTATGTTTGTTTATTGCTCGTATTTGTATTGTTTCGGTTGAAAATTAAGTCATTCAAAATAAATAATAATATTTAAGAAAAAAAATATCACAATATTTAATATAATTTGATACTTAATAATCTAATTCACAAAATAATTTCAGTATATTAATTTTTACGGTACAATTTTTTATATAAAATAAAAGTCCATTTTTTTTTCTCACACAATAATCCAAAATCCAATTACACCATCCGTCAACTCTCTAAAATATTACTATAATTAGAACACTATCACTAATAATATAACTATTACAAATAAGGCTACTTTTAAAATAGAACTCTGCTAAAAATAGATTGCTGCTGAAATAATATTAAGATTCATTCTCCTGATAGGATTCGAGGAGTTACCTTTAACGATTTCTACACTGATTGTCACCTGTACTATTTAAGTTGGGGTTCTTTTTTCCCGATGATTTCACTGCCTTTATAATTGAAGAAGAAGATGGAGTAGGCAAAATAACCCTAGTGCATGCTCTGTAGAAACGAAAGAATCAGAGAAGATGAGCATATTTAATAGACAGATTGCGTGTCGATATGACATTCATCGGCTAGATGCTCCTTTTCTTGCAGTTTATGGGTCACTCGAACAAACTGATGAAGAATCACAGAAGCAAAAGCAATTTCTGGCTTTATTGGAGAATCATGTTCACAAAGAATGGCCTGCAGCTTCATTGCATATTTTTGGATCGGCTGCTAATTCATTTGGGTTAAAAAATAGTGACATTGATGTTTGCATTTTGATGGATGGCCCTTATTATGTTCAGGAGTATGTTAATAAGTCTGAGGTTTTGCTGAAGCTGGCACGTATATTGAGGTTGAAGAATTTCCAATATGTGGAGGTAAATGATTTGCCCCTTTAATTTTTGCACCAATTGTCCCTTAATTTTGTTCGGTTGGGTGTAGTGTGACTGGGTTTTTCTGGGGTTTTTGTATGATGTTCTGTAATGTGTAGGATGTATGTGTTTTTTTCTTTTCCTGACTGGAACTTGGAAAATGAGAGGGAAAATTTCCTTGGAGCTTTGCTAACCAGCCATTACATTATACTTTAAAATCTATAGTTAATCTTCTTGTCTTGGGATTGCATTGTAGCCGTTGCAAACGCTGGTTTAATTGAGCTTCTGAGCTGCTTAATAGTCTTTCCAAAACTAAAAAGTAATTATCATATATTCATCCTTTAGCACTATGGTAGATTTGAAGCCCCTTACTCTTTGGTTAGTATCAAACTGTCAGTGAGTTTTCATCTCTGCATGTTCTGATTGTTGATTTTATGACATCTTCAATGTTAAATTGCAATTAATGTTGGGGCTAATTTTTTATTCTGGTTACAGGCGGTCACAAATGCTAGGGTGCCTATAGTGAGGTGTAAGGATCCAGTGACCGAAATCTCCTGTGACATAGGCGTGAACAGTGTGTTGGCTGTTATAAATACAAAGCTGCTACGACACTATGCACAAATAGATTCAAGATTACAGCAGCTAGCTTTCATTGTAAAACATTGGGCGAAGTCCAGAGGAATCAATAAGACTTACCACGGGACCCTATCTAGCTATGTGTGAGTTGGATTGACAAATCCAATGGTACTTGTGTTCCCTACTTATCTTAATTCTTGTTAGCTAATTATATTGTTTGTTTTCCAGATATGTCTTAATGTGCATCCATTTCTTACAACGTCGTACACCTGCTATTCTTCCATGCTTACAGGTGTGTTATCTTATTGCATTTTAAATTTAAAGTGTGCACTAGATGGTATTTGTAATTTTAAATTTATTGGATTAGGCCGACCGCTGACCATTATTATCTAGATAACACTTGGTCTGTCATCCTACTAAAATACAACTATTTTTTTCATGGACTGGGATGCACTTCTTTGCAGTATTCTGATCACCATGAATATGGTTTTATTCCCCTTCTCTCTACTACATCTCTCCACACCAGAAATTGAAATGGAGCTATCAAATAAAATGGGAATTAGGGCTTCTCCATTAAGAATTTATAAATGATATAATGTATTCAACCTATTTACGCATTTCTGTTTCTTAGTGGCACTATTTTTATTGATATCCAAGAATGCACATAAATATTTTAGTCCATTCTACCAATACTCGTGTAACTTGCAACGGCAATAACAGAGGCTTAGTCACTGCAGACAGACTGAAAAATATCTGTTTATTATTTTTTTTTCAAAGAAGGCTATTATCTCCGAATTCAGAGATGCTTCTGCATTCTTAATTCATTGAGTCCTTCTTTTCTTTCTTTTTTTATCTTTCTCAGGAGGGAATGACAAGTACTTTTACACAAAATGTAGACAATACTGAATGTGCTTATTTTGATCAAGTGGAGACACTTCGCGGTTTTGGATCCCGTAATAGGGAAAGTATTGCTCAACTGGTTTGGGAATTTTTCAATTATTGGGCGTATCATCACGATTATGCAAATCATGTTATATCTGTGCGTACAGGACGGTTATTGAGGTGAGATAATTCTATATATGAAGTACTTTGTCTACTCAAATCTATATATGCAAATTCATATTAACACATGGATTGTATCTCATACTGCTGTTCAAATGTCGTAAGCTTTTGCTATTCTGTGCTTGTCACATTTCATTGTCAACCTGTAAGGATTCTTATATATGCTGTATAGTTGTTTCGATGTCTATGCACCCGATTTGGTCTCTTCTTGCTCATGCTATCTACCACTCCACCACTAGCCCCCTTCCCATGTTATCCTTCAACAATTTCACTGTAATATAATGAGTATAGCCAAGGCTGTCGTGGTTTGGAGTCTTCATTCTTTCCATGTGAACTTGTGCTTCATTCTTTAGTGATTATATAACTTCTTCGGGTATGTCAATTGATATACGCGTAAATGTTTCTTTTCTTTTTCCTGCGGAAATAGTATTCTTGCTTATTTTCATGTATTACCTATTAGACAAATTTACCAACACATACATAAATGAGGACAAACATTTAGATTCTTGACTGACGTGAGGGTCTTGAGTTGTGTATTATTTGCAGCCTTTTATAACGAGAAATTTCAAAAGGGTTTTTTGAACTTTTGCCAAAGCTGAACATATGCTCAAGTGCAACTGAAGTTTAAACTGCTTTAGTATACCCTTATTTTCACCAACTCACTGCCTTTACTGTTTTTCAATGTACAACAAGATCGAGAAAAACTGGTATAGGAGGAGTAATAGGTATGACCGTCATCTGATGTGCATTGAGGATCCATTTGAAATATCACACGATCTAGGCCGATCAGTGGACGAATTTAGCTTAGGAGTCCTGAAGAGAGAATTTGAACGTGCTGCAGAAATTATGCAGTACGATCCTAATCCGTATGTAAAGCTCTTCAAGCCACAGCTCCAACTTGAGTTTTCTGGTTTTGGTTGATCAAGGGATGGCTGTAACTAATATATGTCTAGTCCGACTAGTATTTGCATGGTCATAGTGTCTTTAAACTCGTGCTATTACTATTTATTATTTATGTATTCGAGTCTTTTACTATGAACTCGCTGTTAAAGAACTGCTTTAGAGAGCAAGTTTAGTGCTTTATTATGTTGATATTAAAGATGGTTTAGCATTATGTTTCTTGGAAACTCGAAATATATTGCATGTTTGAAGAAATCCAGCTTATATAACTATACTTATGCCTTGCAGTAAATCAAATAGCTAAGCTATCTACTTCTTTGGTGTATTCATAAGGACTATGAGTGCATACTAGTATTATTAAGAAACCCATACTAGTATTATTGAGAAGCCCAACAATCAACATAACGTTAAGAACTTAAGATCAGGTAGGTACAGAAGAAAAAGAAGTCTGGAAGGCTGCATAGAATTTGACATGAAATTAAGCAGGTAATTAAGCAAGAGAGAGAAATGTGAAGATCTAAAATCTATAGTACTATATAAAATAAGGAGAACAACTGAAAAAGTTGTCTGACTTAACTGAGTTTTTTTGGTGGGTCATGCATGAGTTGACTCAAACATTAATTTACATATTTATCTTTACATGCAATTAACTTTATTATGCAATTACTGTTTTGTTCTATTTATCTATATATTTTTACATGAGATAATTAAGTCAACGCAAACCACATAATAAAATAAAGATAGATAAAACAACACAAGATTTAATGTGAAAAATCCTTAAAGGGAAAAACCACATGCCAAACTCTAAATCTCCACTCTATTAAAATAATAGGCTTACCATAATTCTCCCAAGTTTTACGCCATAAAAATTGAGGTTCTACAATACCGCGACACAACTTTTGTACGGACTAAAAGTTGCAAAACCTTCTCACCCACAATATAACTTTTTTGCACGGAATATAAAAGCTGCAAAAACCCTCTCTCTCACACAAACGATGACCAGCTAGCAACTCTAACGATGATCCTCCAAAAGCACAAAATCTCTCATTTATCATCATCATGACGAATATTGAATCCAACTTGTTCAATTTTTATTCTCTTTATTTGTCACACCAATGCGATTAATTTCCCTATACCTTTGATCCAATCAGCCTAGCTCATGATACCACTTGTTGGGAATTAAGTCAACACAAATCATATAATAAAATAAAAAGAGATAAAACAACACAAGATTTAATGTGAAAAATTCTTAAAAAAGGGAAAAACCACATGTCAAACTCTAAGTCTCCACTCTATTAAAATAATAGGCTTACAATAGTTCTCCCAAGTTTTACGCCATAAAACTTAAGGTTCCACAATATCGCGACACAACTTTTGTACGGACTAAAAGTTGCAAAACTCTCTCACCCACAATATAATTTTTTTGCACGGAATATAAAACCTGCAAAAACCCTTTATCTCACACAAACACAAAACTCACTCACGCCCTCTCTCAACTCTTAAGATACTACAAGACTTTTGGTTGTGCTACACTTCAACAACTAAATGACAAAACTAATGATTTGCCCACTATAGTTGGCAAGTTTTACTTATTACACCATTGAACTTTAAATTTTTATAATTACCATAGTAAACTAATTAAAATAGTAAAATTGGGCCATTCTGTTAAATTGAATGAACGATTGTTAAATCCTTTCAGTTTTTTTCCTACGTGGATGTTAGAAAAAAAGGAAAAAAAATATGACCTGGCCCTTACGTGGTTTAAGCGGCAGAGTACTCCATTCTTCCCAACCTCGTTATAAACTCCAATTTCTTCCTTTTGCAAACTAGGGTTCCAGCTCAATCTCTCCAATTTGGAGATCGATTCGACCAAAATCAAAAGGAAAAAGTAGGGGTTTTCATCTTCTCAAACCATTTGACCACCTAAAAGGTTGTTAATGGCATCATCCGATGAGCGCGTTAAAGCTGCCCCAAGCCTGCTTAAGTTGGCAGACGCATGGCGCTAGAGAGTTCGGGTGACCGAAATAGGGGCAACAAGTCATGTGCACCTTCGTCTTCTCGAACTGGTCGAGGTACTTGAGGAACTCGATCACGTGCGCACTGCTACACCTGGCCAGCGTTAACGGTGGCTTGTGGTTTCTAAGGTACTGTAGGAAGGTGTTCCAGTCACGCCGCTTTTGTAACTCGTACCGACTCGGTGGTGCCACCGCCTCTATCTAACCACGTCGCAGCTAATGATGGACCCTCTCTTAATTTGCTTGGGTCGGGTGGGCCGGCTCCTCCTACCCCGGATGCTGAATCCATTTAAAAATGTTTGATTTTTTGTTAATTAATTAGATGATGAATGCAATTCTTTGTTTGTATATGGTAATCTAATAGTTGGGTATGTGCATGTATTTGAGAGTGTGAAATTAATGGTGGGGATGAGATGGGAGGATTTGTCACGGGAAAAAGAGGATTTTTTTGTTACTTTTGATTTTTGTGACACTTATTTGAGGTTTTCTTTTATTTTGTTTTCTTTGGTATGAATGAAGGAGAGTGTTTTGGGAGGATAAAATTAGAGGAGAGAGAGAGAGGATGGGGAAGATGATGGGACGTGGAAAAGAAGTGAAGAAAATAAAAGAAAAGAAAAGAAAATGGATGAACCAATGAGAGAGAGCGAGTGAGTCACCTGTGACTTATGAGTGAGCCAGGTCATATTCTTTTCTTTTTCCTTTTCTTTTTAACATCCACGTAGAAGAAAAGCTGAAAGGGTTTAACAGCCGTTCATTCAATTTAACAGAATGACCTAATTTCATTATTTTTATTAGTTTACTATGATAATTACAAAAATTAAAAGTTCAATGGTGTAATAAGTAAAACTTGCCAATTATAGTGGACAAATCATTAATTTTGCCACAACTAAACATAAGACTCTATTTATAGAGTACTCATAATTCTCTGCTTCCTATTCAAAATAGGATACTTCCAAAATAAAACTCGTACTACAAATAAATTGCTCTCCAAAATAATACTCCTATTAAAAAACATCAATATAATTCCATAGCAAACAACAATTCAACAATGTTAGCTTCTTTTTTTCTTTTGAAAAGTACAGAAGTCACTATTAGCTTGTTTTAATGATCATTAGTTGAATGTACAACTTTTATTATTGGAAAAGCTTATTACAATGAAATTCATGGACATGATCATGCACAAAATTGGATGATTCTAACAATTAAATTAAAATTCGAAAAATAAAAATATTATTATTATTAAAGTTATTTTAAAATATAAAAATTATAAAAATTATTATTATATGTATTATTATTATTATTATCGGTATTATTATTATTATTATTATTATTATTATTATCGGTATTAGTATTATTATTATTATTATCGGTATTATTATTATCAGTCTTATTATTATTATTATAAGTATTATTATTATTATCGATATTATTATTATTATTGGTATTATTATTATCGGTATTATTATTATCAGTATTATTATTATTATCAGTATTATTATGATTATTATGATTATTATTATTATTATCGGTCTTATTATCGATATTATTATTATCAGTATTATTATTATCGGTATTATTATTATCAGTATTATTATTATTATTATCAGTATTATTATTATTATTATTATTATTATTATCATCAGTATTATTATTATTATCGGTATTATTATTATCTTATTAATATAGATTAAAATTACAATGAATCTGAACCGTTCTTGTGCTTTCCCGCCCAAATCAATTCAAAATGGTAACACATATTTATTATTATTATCGGTATTATTATTATCAGGATTATTATTATTGTCGGTATTATTATTATTATCTTATTAATATAGATTAAAATTAGAATGAATCTGAACCGTCTTTGTGCTTTCCCGTCCAAATCAATTCAAAATGGTAACACATGCAATTTTTGTCAATAGAGATGCAACATTTTCAGATAGATCATTTGTCAATTTTGTACATAAAGTTTATTTCGGTTAATTAAGGGGTAGTAGAAACCCATCAGTTTTTTAACATATATAATTTTGAAGATAAATATTTTTTTTAAAAATAAAAAATAAAAAAATCAAATGTAATACAAATTGGATAGTACATGTGCATTTATAGTACATGTGTATTTGAATTGAGAGACTTAAGAGAGTTTTGGGGGGAAAAAGACTTGAGAGAGTTTTGGGGGGGAGGGAAATTTAGTAAGGAATGAATCTGAGTCATTGAATTAAAGTTAGAATGAATCTCAACCGTTGTTGTGCTTTGACAAATTATAAAATTCAAATTGGGTTGTGTTTTATTATATAGATAGTACATGTGTATTTGAATTGAGAGACTTAAGAGAGTTTTGGGGGGAAAAAGACTTGAGAGAGTTTTGGGGGGGAGGGAAATTTAGTAAGGAATGAATCTGAGTCATTGAATTAAAGTTAGAATGAATCTCAACCGTTGTTGTGCTTTGACAAATTATAAAATTCAAATTGGGTTGTGTTTTATTATATAGATATAGATATATAGATTGTTGACTTTAATACAATATTATGACAGGAAAAGTATCAATGTGGATACACTGAAGATATGAAAGAGGCAATGAGGAGAAGCGTAATTGATTTGGAAGATTGAATCAAAATAGGTTGGATTTGCACATATTCTTTATTTTAAATAAATTAAATTTAGTGATTAGTAATTTTTGTTATATATATAATTATAATAATTGTGTTAAGTAAAATTAAATAAATTAACATGGATTTGAATTTAAATATGTTTGTTGTTTGAAACGAAAGTTATTTTACCATTGTGTATATTTTTGAGTTTGAAATAGGATGTGATCATAAATATACTCTTGGTTCAAATTTTATCAAACTTAAGTAATTAAAACATTTAACTAGTCTAACAGATTTAGTCAAATTAGATTGAGCAAACAAATTATAATTTATATTCCCAGGTCTACTGTCAACTATGAAAAATGAAGATATCTAGCTTAATAGTTGTTTAATTCATCTAGATATCAAATAAAAGTTTGAAAGTTTATTGGACTTTATACCGAAAAAAAACGAAGGGAGCAAGGGATTTGAAGAGTGGAGGTGCTAATCAATAGTCATAAACGATTTTAACCGCTTTAGTCAAAATCTGTTTACTCCAAAAGAGGAGATCGTTTGATAAATGGATAGAATAGGATACTGTGGTTATTTTAGAAAAAAAAAACAAAAACAAAAAGGTTGAGGTTAATTTTGTTAATATTAAAAATTTTAAGTCGCAAATAGTAGGATTATAATACATGGTTGAACATGATATTATATAGTCCTCTATATTAAGCTATTTTATAAACTTTAGACAAATAGTCCCAAGTTCAAATTTGAAATCAAACAAGACACTTGATTAATAGTTTTATCTAGGGGTGGATGCATGTGAAGGGCAGCATAGGCAGCTGCCTATGCTGGGTTTTTTTTTATAGGTATAGGAGTAGGGCAGAATTTATAAATTAATAAACTCAAGGGGGCAGATTAATAAAAAAGTTAAAATCGATGTATTAAAAGAAAACAAGTCCTTGCTAATCTTATTCTAAAAAGTACAAAGTAAAGTAGTAACAGATGTATTAAAGCAAATTTGGTTTGAAGTTTTGTGCATAGAGTTAAAATTGTAAGTGTTTAGGGAATCATTCAAGTTGAACTATGAAAGTAATCGAAGTAAGTTTTTAAATTCTATCTAAATGTTTATTTATTTTGAAATTTCTTTTTATTTTAGGTAATAATTTATGAATATTTATTTATTGTATATTATAAAATTCTATGTACGTTGCATAAAATAATTGGTCGCAAAGGGGTAAAATTCTATTTGCTATGGATAAAAAATGGGCAAATAGCATCTTAACCCTTCTTTACAATAATCGATGGCCTGGATTTAATATGACAATTCTCTGTCCGCTTGAATTTCTAGCGGACAGGTTTAATTTTTTTTTGGCCGAATTTACCCCCAGTCAAGGGGCCAAGGAAACAAATCACCCCGTCCGCAAGAAATTCTAGCGGACTATAATCAAACCTTTACCGCACTGTTAAACAATTGGGACAAAACTTACCGCCCTAATTGTTTTTACTCTCAGGCGATCGGCAATTCCTAGAAGCGGTGTTCAATCTCAGCGGCAATCTCAGTAGCGATCGACGACTCCTAGCAGCGGTAAGTTTCCAATCTCAGCGGCAATCGGCGATTCCTAGCAGCAGCGTCGTCGCTAGCTTCTACAACCTTAACTTCTACGTACAACCCTAAGTTTTCAATCTCAACAGTGATTCCTAGCAGCGGCAATTCCTCTAGCTTCTAAGTTCATCAACATTTAATTGGTGAGTTTTTAAATTATAAGGTTAAGAATTGAAAACTGTGAATTGGGAACCTTTCTATATTTTTCCAAAAAAGGGTACCATAATTGTTTGGTTCACTGACTAAAGATGGGGTTTGTTTGCTATAATCTTGTTTTTGTTTTGTGTTTAGATTTTGCTATATTTCTATTTTTCTCCTGTAAATTTTGACGTTACAGCATACAAGCATGTGCCATTTGCTTTATCCTTGAGTTGAGTAGCTTTTAGATGTTTGGTTAGCGTTAGTTGGTTTATTCGTCAATTTTGTGGTGAGGAATTGTAGCGAACTTTATCTATAAGTCTATGCTAAATTACGTGTAAAAATAGATCAGTATTTTAAATAGATATTATTTTCATTGTGAGGATTTAAATTCTGGTATAGTCCCATCAAGCTCTCTAAGCATGACACTGGAAAGATATATAGTTATTGCATGGTTAAGACTTAATCCCTATTGGCATGTTTAAATTTGGATTTAGAATGTTTGGCATGTTGGAATTTTGGATTTAGAATCATGTTGTTGCAGATTTTAATTTGGATTTGGATTCATGTTTCAATTTGGATTACATGTTGCTGCAGGTTTAGGTTTAAATTTGATTTGGATTTGGAATGTTGGACATTTGGATTTGGATTCATGCTTAAAATTGGATTTCATGTTGCTGCAGGTTTGATGGGAATTTGGAATTATCAAAACAAATTTGGGTTTAGGTTTAAATTTGATTTGGATTTGGAATGTTGGACATTTGGATTTAGAATCATGTTTAAATTAGGATTTCATGTTGCTGCAGGTTTGATGGGAATTTGGATTTATCAAAACAAATTTGGATTTCATGGTGCTGCATGTTTAGGTTGCAATGTTTGGGCATGTTGCTGGTTTAGAATTTAGTAATTAAGTCGTCCGCTAGAATTTCTAGCGGACTAATTTAATGTTTGGCATGTTGCTGGTTTAGATTTTAGTAATTTGTCCTGTTTTGCCGTGTCAAGTTTTGCCCCAATTGCCGTGTCCTGTTTTGCCCCTATTGTTTTTCCATTGATGTTTTTGCAAACCTGTTTTGCCCCAATGTTTTTGCATTGACTACAATCCGCTAGAATGTCTAGCGGATGAGGGATCATTTTTACTCACGGTTTGGCTTGACTGGGGGCATATTCGTCCAAAAATGATTGTTAGAATATGTTAGGTGAGAAAACATGTTTCCATGTTATCCTCTCCATGTTTTCCTCTATTGTGTGCTATCCTATTTCCTATATAAACCAATGTAATGCTATGTAAATTATTATGAATTAGAGTAATATTAGATAATGGAATTATTCCTATTCCTTATACTTATTTGTTCTATTACATGAACACTCTTAGACTCTCACTTTCTACATGGTATCAGAGCTCTGATCCTTTATCAGGCGACTATTTCCGGCGACTTTTCCCGGTAATTTTTTCCGGCGACTTTTTTCGACGACTTTTTCCAGCGTGTCTTTTATCTCTCCTCCTTCCATCTGCAGTGGTCGACTTTTTCGGCGACCTTTTCCAGCGACCTTTTCCGGCGACTTTTCCGACAACTTTTCCCCGACAGCTTTTTCCAGCATGGTTTTTATATCTCCCCCTTGCCACAACTCTCTCCTCATGTTCTTTGGTTTCTAGAAATACCCCTACCTTTTGTTTCTTTTGGGATGTTTTTTCCCCATTAGACTTGGTGGTGGGTTTGTGCTGTTGATTTTCAGCCGCTTCTCAAGTGTCCAGCAGCTCCCCATGTTAGTTTTCTTGCTGGTCCTTGGCTGTTTTCCAGCTTTCTTCTTTGATGCACCATATTTGCTATGCTTTCTTCCCATATGTTACCCATTGTTGATGTGTACTCCAACAAGGTATCCATTGTTGATGTCTTTTCCAACATGGTCCCGGGTCTGAATTGGTTAGAATCTACAACTATGTTGTTTGCATTTTTCTGATTTTTTTTTTCCTTTCTTCTTTTTGTCCTCTTTTTTTGTCAAATGCACTTTATTTTGTCCTTTTTATATAAAGCTGCATTTGAGGGGGAGATATATGAGATATGAAATATGAGGCATAAGATATGAGATATGATATGGTCTAGGTTGCATGAGGGGTTGTTCATGCTACGTCATGCTCATTTGCAGCCGTATGATTTTTCGCTTCGGTTTGGTTTGTTCTTTGTTGGCTTGTGCAACTTGGGTCTCACATGGGTGCAACATTGGTTCTCGGCGTTGGCTGCTTCTTGGTGATTCCAGCTCACTTTCCATGGCACTTTCCACATGTTCTTCAGCTGCTTGCTAGTCATGATGGCTCCTTTATGTTGTTGCAATTTTTTCTTCATATTTTTGTCAAATGCACTTTAGTTTGTCCCTTCTATGTAAAGTTGCATTTGAGGGGGAGTGTTAGAATATGTTAGGTGAAAAAACATGTTTCCATGTTATCCTCTCCATTGTTGATGTCTCTTTCAACATGGAATCCATTGTTGATGTCTCTTCCAACATGGTATCCATTGTTGATATTTCTTCCAACATGATATTCATTGTTGTGCTTGACTTTGTTTCATGGTTGGTTCGTGGCTGCACATGGGCTGATTTCCAGCACATTGCAGCCGCTTTTCTGTGTGTGGGGCCTGCTTATGAGCTGATAGTGTCTCTTCCTTATGCAAATTTTATGGAAAGATGTTGTGTTGGTCATGTGTGTTGAGCATAATTTGCAGTCACGTGGATCTAATTTTTTGATATCCTTTGGAAAGTTTATTCTCCTCGCATATATATTGTACTCATCTTTTACATGGCGGAACAAAGTGGTGCTAGCAGTGAAGCTCATATCAGTAGTATGGGACAACAAGTTGTTTCATCTATTCTGTTTCAAGTTGGGTATGCGAAATATCTATACACCAACTTGAGGGAGAGTGTTAGAATATGTTAGGTGAGAAAACATGTTTTCATGTTTTTCTCTCCATGTTATCCTCTCCATGTTTTCCTCTATTGTGTGCTATCCTATTTCCTATATAAACCAATGTAATGCTATGTAAATTATTATGAATTAGAGTAATATTAGATAATGGAATTATTCCTATTCCTTATACTTATTTGTTCTATTACATGAACACTCTTAGATTCTCACTTTCTACAATGATTTTAATACTGTCCGCTAGAAATTCTAGCGGAAGCTAAGATTACTTTTTAAATCCAGGCCATCGATTATTGTAAAGAAGGGTTAAGATGCTATTTGCCCATTTTTGATCCATAGCAAATAGATGTTATGGGTCATTGCCCATATATCCATCTTCTTTTCTTTCTTTTTTTCTTTTTTTCTTTTTTGTGTATTATTCAAATATTTATATCTTTAATCTTATTGATTGAATTTTTTTTCTTCTCTTGTCATTATCCAAACACTAAGAGGTAAATTTTTAACGGAGACTTTGAGATAATCGCATTCAAAACTTTGAGATTATAATTCATCCGTAATTTACTTTGAAAAATAATATATTTGTTGAATTACGTATGCCTCTATCGGTAGTTTTCTATAAAAATTTTAGTTTTCTATAAAAATTTGTCGTCAAAAATTACATGATCATTATCTCTATAATAATTTATGATGTTTTTATATTTTCTTGGGAAGTTATCAGATTATCGACTACACCTCTCTTTATATATGTGATGCAGAATAGGATTTGGAAGTTGATTCGCAAGTCGAGTTGGAATATGAGTTTTTCGTCGAGTAAACTTTAAATGAGCGTAACTTTTGATCTATTTGGAGTTCCAAGACCCATAATATATCAAATCGAAACTCTAGATGAACTCTACAAAACTTATGTTGGCCATGACGTACACTTTTTTAAGCTCAAAAAACCTGTTTAAAGAGGTCTTATGGTTAAACTTGGAGCATTATTTTTATTTTTCAGTATTTCGTTGTTATCTTTTGTTTTTTAGACTATAAATATAAATATGTTACTTTATGGTTTTGAAAGGGATCTTTTTTGACAATTATTATTAATTCTATTGTATTTTCTCTTAAAGAATTCTTTATCTTCGTTATACGCAAAGATTTATCTACCTAGGTTAAACTAGGCAAATAACGTTAATTAGTTGAACAAAGCCATCTGAATAGTCAAAACTGATCAACATGCATATTACGGTGTATCCGTGCGAATTCTTTTATTCCTTCCGATTTAGTTGTTCTAATTATGTTCTATGTTATTCTTTTTAATTGATTTCTTAATTAATATATCTACTAGTATTGTTCTGAGACAATTCAATGTAGTTTTAATATTAAAATCTGATAAAAAAAGGATATTAAATAATGTATAATTTATTTGATCAACTTTTTTCTCAGGGTTGTACTAACAAGACTTTACAATTCTGAAGACTACACAATACAACTATTGAGTACATTTATCTGCTATAGAAGTTCTTTTTAAACGATAAGCGTCAGCCCGTTCTTATGTGTCATTTAAAATTAATACTAACAATCATTTATTTTTACTTTTAATTCCATCTTCATTCACAGGAGAAGGTAAATATTTAATTTTGAAGATCACGAAAAAGGCTTAGTTACATGCATGGAGATTAGATGGTAGTATTTTATTGAAATTAAATTAAATGCGTTAGGGTCTGAAAATCTATTATGTCGCCACTATTGTTAGTGTACTTTGTCAAAATCCAAGCTTATTTGGATTTTGATTACTCCCTCTGTCCCAAATTAATTGCTCAATTTTGGCTTTTTTAAGTCAAATTGACTATTCTTAGAATTAATAATTAAGTATATATAAATATATTTCTAAAATTATAAAAATTGGGGTTAGTAATAAATTGTATATACTTTCTTTTGGTTATAATTTCTTCACCTATATTTTAGCAAAAATAGTAAAAAGATTAGTTTTAAAAATGGTCAATTTGACGTTAAAAGGTCAAAATTGAGCAATTAATTTGGGACAGAGGGAGTACTTCAAAAATAAAACCTTTTTGCCTTTCGCTAAAAAAAATAAAAATTTGTTGTTTTTTTGTATGTTTTGATATTGTTGAGTGTAATGATCACATTTAAGTTTTACTCCTTCCATCCCGTATTAAACGTCTTAATTTCCTTTTTAAGATGTTCAACATTCAATATCCTATTTCTATATTTGTAACTACTTTTATCCTATTTTTTCACTTCTACCCTCGTAACTTTTTTACCCAATAACTTTTGTTGGAAATTGAAGAAATGAGAAAATGTTTACATTGGGAAGCGATGAATTATTATAACACTTTCTTTCTCATATTATCGTATAACATGTCATTCTAGCTTATTAATTGAAGTAAAAATAAATGATTAGCTCTCTAGACTCTTTTTTTTCTATTCATTCTAACTTTTAGTACTTATTGTGAACGCGTGAATAACAAAAAAATGATTTAGAGAACTAATTCACATGGGAAGAAGTAATACTTCATAAAAAAAATTGGAGAAATACTCCAATTAAAAGTGGTGACTTAAATGGATCCGGTTAGAAAAAAATTGCATTATAAGTTGTATAGATTTTTATTACAATGGTCCAATGCAATGAAAAGCTACATAGACTTACTAGAGTGAAGTTGGCCATAACCGAATCCGACTTAAATAATGCATGATGTATGTCAATCTTATACATGCATAATTGAGAATGTGAATTTGCTCTCGACTTGTCTCTCTAATTTGCGAACATATGCCATTTATCAAATTATTGCTATTCGAGGAAGCAGGAAGCTAATTAACTTCACAAAATATTTACTTTTTCATCACACATCAGTAAACTTGTTAATTTATCCTTAATTTAAATACCTAAGCCCTAGCTTATATGTACTCCATCCTCCTCTACTCAAGATATATATATATATATATATATATATATATATATAGATATATTTCTATTCTTAGACTATAATTAATTATGGAAAAATAAATAAAAAAATCCTAGCATATCATTACTTATAATTAAGTAAGGTAAATAATATATATCATGATTCATGCAGATGTTAATTGTTAACTTGTAGTAAAACTGATTTGGGTATATACAAAACTTGCTAGTTTTTCCTCGATCTGAGCCCCTTATGTGCTCCAAACTATTTGGTTTGCTTTTCAGCCATACCTATATAGCATAACATCGAATCAACTATATAATTAAAAGAACAAACTTGGTTTCAACTATTAATAAACTTGGGGATGCAGATGTTAATTGCTGACTTGTAGTTTGTATTAACAAATTAGAGACCCTGAACTTGTGAATATACCGGTAATCCTAGTGAATCAGTTTGTACTTTTACTTCACTGTCCCAAAATGAAAGTCCACCGTAAACACATCAAAACTTAAGGAAAAGAAATGCTGCCACTCTACTGTTTCTGCGACTCCTCCTTGTTCCATATTTTCCTCCTCTTTTCGTACTTCTGAAGCGCATCCAATGCCTTGATGAACGTATCCAAAACTAATTGAACAAACGTCAGGAGACCGCAGAAAAAAACATATCCTTTCACCGTCTTATCCCAATTTGAAGAGAGCCTCTTCCAAATCACACAAATAAATACACCCGCCAAACCCACCGAACCCACCAAACTCAGGGGACTCGGGGGTGGTTTTTGTCTTTTCTCAGGCGTATCTGTATCTGATGGAGGTGCAAGTCATTTGTTATTGCGAGTGGCTTTTTAAGGAGCGCCCGCCCAAGACGGCCCCGAGGACTGTTGTTGCCCAACTTGAGTACACTTGTAGGGAATATTTTTCCCTTGCTTCCGGCCGTCAAGAAAGTTGTTTTCATATATTTGGGTTGAACAGATTTGAGGGCAGAGAAAGCCATCTAAATTTATAATAAAAAAAAAAAAAACAGAAGAAGATTAATACAGTATTAAGATAGGCAAACACACAACAAAAGAAGGCATGCATCATTTCAAGGACAAAAATGGTACCGCAATATCCGAGTAAGGAGACGTCGAGGACCGACATGAAACAAATACGGAAAATCACATAAGAAAATACTATGCCGGAGATTGAAGATATACGGAGCTAGGTAGGTACTACGTTTTAAGTTTTGACTTACCAAAATAAATTGAATCAAACGAAGCTAAGCTGTAGTTTGGAAAGAGAGACCAAAAATAAACTAAAGCAAACCGACAGAAACAATAATGGAAATCACAAGTTCACAACAACATACACACTCCATGTTTAACAAAATAAAGTTGAATGAAGGAGAGAGGCCAAATATATAGCGGTAACAAAAGCGATTCGCCGCCTTAATGATGGATTCTCCATCGTAGAAGCACAAAACATACACGCAGATCGAGCTCACCAGAATTTAGTTCTCGCCAGAGATTCTATCGGAAATACCAAAAAACGTCCGAAGGATGGAAACACAGAGTCGAATCGGAGACTTAGACTCGCAAGTTCGCCCTCAAAACCAAGGCTATCGTTGAAGGATTAGCAGGAGCAATAACAATACACAGAAGAAACCATAACAATAACACAGAAGAAGCTAACACAGACCAATAACAATGACTTCACTTATAAGAGGGCTCTGAAATACCTTTTCATAACAGAACAATAAGAAACCATTAATTAGCCAAGAGAAGTAGAAGGTACAAGAATACCTGAAAATGGAGGAGGACTCTGCCCTCTGGGATCTGCAAGAGAGAGAGAAATGAAGAGAGAGAGAGCACTGGAGGTGTGTGTATATGCAAAAGTTGCGTACAATGTGATCTTCCGTGTCCGCCAGTACTTCTAGCTGATGGGATTAAAAATATTTTTGGGCTAATATTAATATTATATTAAAATGTATATATTTAATAAAATAAATAATAATAAATTCTATATCCTACTAAATAAACCACTCTAAATCCTAATTAGTAACTCCTAAACCCTAGTTAATAAACATTAATTCCTATTAAGAATTTAAAGTTTATTAACTAGGGTTTAGAGTTTACTACTTAGGATTTAGGGTTAATTAATTAAGATTTAAGGTTTACTAATTAGGGTTTAAAGTTTATTAACTAGGGTTTATTTAGTAAGTAATAAATCCTAAATCTTAATTAGTAAACCCTAAAATCTAGTTAATAAACCATAAACCCTAAATAGGAATATATTAAGGTTTATTAACTAGAATTTAGGATTTACTAATTAAGATTTATGATTTATTAACTATGATTTATTTAGTAGGATATATATATGATTTTTTATTATTTAATTTATTAAATATATAATTGTTAACTCATATTTAACTATTATATTAATATATAGTATGTATAGTTACTATAGATAGTTGATATAGATCTATCATATTTTAATATAATATTAATATATATATATATATATAATATTAATATTAATATATAGTTGATATATATCTATAGTATGTGCAGTTGCTTTGTTTGCTTCTTCCCCTAGTAATTCTAGCGGACCAAAAAAAATTTAGTTCCATCCGCTAGAACTTCTAGCGGACTTTTAAATCCCATTTTTGAAATATATATATATATGTATATGTATATATATGTATATATATGTATATGTATATATATGTATATGTATATATCACACACACACACTTAAGTAATGAAGTATTTATAGACTTAAATCATGTATAATATTTCATTACTTAAGTGTGTGTGTATATATATATATATATTTTGAACGTTGATATTTAAAAACAGACAACATAGACTATATGATCAAAAAAAATCCATCCATATGAAATTATGAATTATGATATTTAACCATGCACATATGAGTGTGACAATCTCCATTTTCATGGAATGTATTGAGAGCCTTTCCGGTATTTTTTATTTTTTTAAATCAGATTGTACGGATGGATGCGGAGTGGCAGCCGAAATTAATTTTGGTCCCCTCCTGATAGAGACAGAGACAAAAGGTGTGCATTTGGATATAATTAGTGGGACAAGCACCTTGGAGGCATAAGGTGATATTTGGTCATATATAGAAATATTATTTGGATTTTGGGTAGAATATATACTTTAAATCTCAGTGATCGGAATTCGGAAATACCAAAAAAACGTCCGATGGATGGAAACACAAAGTCGAATCGGAGACTTAGACTCGCAAGTTCGCCCTCAAAACCAAGGCTATCGTTGAAGGATTAGCCGGAGCGAGAAAGAGAAAAATTCGAACGGAGAAGGAAATGACCTCGGCATAAAAAAAAAATCCTTATTAATTGTTTATAATAAGAAATTACTTATGTAAATAAATAAATTAATCTTAATCTCTTATATATATATATATATATATATATATATAGGGAGCCGATCAGAAGCAATCCTTTTAAATGACATTCTTTTGTTAAATAGCATACCTATTTAAATAGTATTACTTTTATTTATCTCTTCTCACATGCCCATGACTCTCAGACTCTCTCTCCTCCTTTTCTTCCTTTTATTTTTCTCTCCTCACATGGCCATATCTAAGACTCCCTGGATCAATTTTATCTCCTTTACAGTGCCTATCACTCTGTTTTCTCCTTTACAGTGCCTATTACTCTGTTTTCTCTGATTGGAATTCGATTACAGTAAATCCAAGCGAACATACTCTGTTTTCTCCTTCACAGTGCCTATTACTGAATTTTGTACAAATTTGAGTTTCAATAAATAGTATCAATTTTTTGGTAGTCATCCAAAAATAAATCAAAAAAAATTGTCCAAAAAAAAATGTCCGTGTAAAACTACTCATTGGATTAAGATTGAAATTGTCCCATATTGTGTAAAGGCAACCAGGAGATAGACAAACAAAATATCATGTCCCAAAACAGAGTACATCATATCAAAATTCAATATCAAGATTTATCCCAACTACAAATGCTTTAAAATCTGTCAAACATATCCCAAGTTTTTAAACAAGATAAACATAATCAATAAACTTGACAAATACAAATTAATACAAGTCACTCTCACGATTAGTACAATTCTGAAATTCTGAAATTTTGAAGCATCCAAGTATAGTCACTCCTATGATTAGTACAATTCTAAAGCCCACCCTGTAAAAAAAACAAATACAAATTAATACATAAATATAAATATACAAGTGTTGTTATAATAATATCAGTTGTACCTGTGGGTGAATTACTATCATCATCTACATTTGGATCTTGAGTAGCATCATCATTTGATGTTTCAGTTCTACATTTAAACAAATAGCAAAGTTAAATATAAACAAATAGCAAAGTCAATTTTAAATTAGCTGCAAGTCAAAATAATTAAACTTATTTACCGATTATTAAGCACCGGACAATTTCTTTTATCATGTGTCACACCAACTTTGCCACATCCATGACAACGTCTACCATTAGAATTCTTTTGTTTCCCCAAAGCTATTTCTTTGCCACCCTTCAGCCTTTTGCCACACCCTTTTGCTCGCACTTGATTCGGCTCAATGTAACTATGTTCATAAGTACAAGTCATGTTACCTGACTTGGATGCACTCATTCCACCACACTCCATTTCATTGTTTCTTTGGGAACCATTCTTCCTAATAATTTGATTGATCTTTTCATCCACATTACCTAAACATTCTTTTAAAACATTTGTGGCTTCTTCATTTGTGAGAGCTCTATCAATCAAATCTAAAGAATGTTGAATCAATTCACTCCGCAAGAGTGAGTATGACTTGTCATCTTTTATTGGCATACCATTATCATCAATCACACCACTTGATTTTGCCGTCTTTGTCCACCTCTTCAAAATGTATTTTGTAGGCAATTTGTCAAGATCGTGATACTTAGTCAAGTAAGCTATCACATGCCGACATAAGATTCCCGAACTCTCAAACTTTTTGCAAGTGCATGTTGCATAATCCAAAAATTTGTCATAATGAATTTCTCTTACTTTAAACTTGTTGACATTCTTTCGGTAAATCTTATATACATGGTAGTTAACATCCTCCTTCATTAGTTCAAACCTATAATTTAAGCTCTCACACAACTCATCTTCAAATTTATAATATATAAAGTGTGTATAAATATCAACCATTTGAATTAGGAAGTCATGACCAATTTTAATTTTCGGCCTCTCAATCAAATCTTTGTTATCTGCCACCAACTCTACATGTCGTTGATGTTGAAGGCCCCGACCAAATTGAATCATAAAATCTACTAAAGAATTTCTTTTAGAAACAAATTTTTTAAAAAATGAATGAGAACTCTCCGCTCGTTGGCTACTTGACATACCAGCTGAGAAAAAATGATTCACGTGTGCAGGTACCCATCTAGAACGAATGTCATACATTGATTGTAGCCATTTATTACCATTCAACCCACTTTTCTCCACTATTTCCACCCAAGTGGAGTCAAACTCTTCCACAGTCTCCGAATTCCAAATGCAATCTTTTAAGTTTTTATAATAAGCACTGAATTTTACCAAGTCAATCTTCTCTGAAAATTTGGTTAAAATGTGCCAACTACAATACCTATGAAATGTATTAGGAAGGATCTGTGAAATGGCATTTGCCATAGCCGGATCCTGATCGGTAATAATCATCTTAGGTGCATCACCTGGCATTGCTTCTAAAAAACACTTGAAAAGCCAAACAAAAGCATCTATGGTCTCATCACTTAAGAAAGCACAACCAAATACAGTAGTTTGACCATGGTTATTAACCCCCATTAGTGGTGCAAATATCATTCTGTAACGATTAGTATTGTATGTGGTATCAAAAATGACAACATCACCGTAAAATCTATAAGCCCGTCTAGAAGATGCATCGGCCCAAAAACAACGAGTAATCCTTTTTTCATCGTCTGTGTCAATTGTGAAAGTGAATGAAGGATTCTTTTGTTGTTGTAACTTTAAGTACTCATTCAACATATCGCCATCATGTCCCTTCAACTCATTGCGTTTGTCTCTTTCAAAGTTATACAAATCTCGTTGCGTGCAACCAATATTTTCAAACCCTCCCGCCTGCACTGCAAGAAAATTGTATTGTTGGCATTGTGGTATATTCACCATGCCAAGTTGTTGACTCAAAGATTTTTGGGCAGTTGACACATTACGGTGCGATCGTAAAAGGTGTCTCTTATGTGGAGTTGACAATGGGTGACAATGACCTTCCTCAATTTTAGTAAGTATGTATAAGTCATTTCTTTTTAGCACTACAATTTTTGCACTGCAACCTTCTTTTGTAGACCCGCGTTTTCTTTTTACATCCACATTGGCTAATAGTTTGCCCTTTCCTTGCTTATAACACACATACTCTTTCCTACATATCTCATCGCTTCCCACTCTTTTTTTCTCATTAAATTTTCGCACACTAAAACCAGCATGCATTGCATATGCATTGTAAAAAGTGTGAACATCATCTAATGCTTGAATTCTTGACCTAACTTAGGCGTAAACTCATCGGCTACTTGAGGATAGTAGACAAAAGTTTTATTATTATTCACATTTAACCCCTCCGCACTCAAGGCATCCCCCTCTAAATTCATTTCTGCATTATCCCCACAACTCCCTATTGCATGGTCCATGTCATCCATTTTTAATAAATCTGAAAATAATGTATATGCACAACCAAGTTAAAAATTTGATCCTTGAAAACTAAAAAGTTATAGCAAACATATATCATTTTGCTCAAGTATAATAGTAACACTAATATCCAAATAATAAAAATAATAAGCATGGCTGAAATATTTCTTGAGAAGTTAAGTAAGTATCAAACAACTAAACCAATAGGAGCTAGCACACAAAAAGTTGACAGAACACACTAGACATTTTATTCAGTTCATACTTTCATCTTTTGCTCTCTATTTCATTTTTTGCTTTCAGTTTCAAGGTTGAATGAGAAATCAAATTCCAGCAATTCTCATGTTCATCCCCAAAACAAACAAATAAATAAATAAATAAAATAAGAAATTAAGACTAATTCCCAGATGAAAAAAATTCCCAAATTGAATCAAAAAATAAAATCAAAACCTAGTTAAATATTAACGAAATTAAAAAAATAGTTAAGGGTTTACCAAATTTCTTTAAGATCTGGTCTCCGCGTTCAATTTCTCCTTTAGAATGTTGTTAAAATCTGGTATCCTGGTTTATCGAATTTCGTTGAGTTTTTGATATGAGCTCTATGAGTTTGGGAAGAGAGCTTGGAGGGGAGAGTTTTAGAGTGGTGTGAAATCGGGAGGAGAGAGAAAATAAAATTGATATGAGAGGAGGGAGTTAGAGATGGTCATGTGAGGAGAGAGAAAATAAAAGGAAGAAAAGGAGGAGAGAGAGTCTGAGAGTCATGGGCATGTGAGAAGAGATAAATAAAAGTAATACTATTTAAATAGGTATGCTACTTAACAAAAGAATGTCATTTAAAAGGATTGTTTCTGATCGGTTCCCTATATATATATATTCACCCCTTTATTGTGAGAGCTTGAATAAACAATTAAATCTCAGTTAAAGAATTAGTGAGTTGAAAGTTTATATTTTTCAAAATATTTTATGTTAAATTTTTTTTAAAAAAATCCTTATATCTTAATTTTTGCAGTTTGGACAGTTCAAAACTTCTTTTGCTTGTGATAAACTAATAAACTTGAATTTATTCCCTATATAGAAATAGTTATAACTTCTAATACCAAGTGTTAAAAATACATGCGCAAAAAGTTTAAATAGGTAAGACTTGCCAATTTAAGTACCATGCTAAATCTATCTAACAAAACACAAGGGTTTTTTGAAAAAAAAATAATAATTCCCGCTCACCCTAATAAATCACTCGGATCGTCCAAACTTTAGGATAAATCTGACCCTTCTTTATATTTCTACCATCCTTTCCTTTCTTCTTCCCTCCTTTCCCTTTCTTCTTCCCTCCTTCCCCTCTCTTGGTCGTCCCTGGACTCCCTCTTTTCCTCCCCCGTCTCCTTTCTTTCCCCCCTCTTTTCGTAGTGCCGAAGGCACGGGCGAAGACAAGCGAAGTGCTAGTTGAAGTATATAACATGAATTGGGTTGAAAATACATGTGCTAAGATCTATTTTTTTCAATAATAAATTGGGTTGGAGAAACTAGATAGATGTCCATGTGTGATTGAACTTCATACTCAAATAAATGTATGACTTTTAATTTTATTTAATTTTTATTTGTGTAAACTTTCAATGTATTGAAAATTAATTACTACAATAATAATTTTGTGAATAATGTTAAAAAATAATTTGCATCATTTATTTAAATTATTGAAAAAAGGGAAACATACAAACTAAGTAATTGGAATTCCACTTGTCTGTCAAACACTATTATCTTTTAAAAAATTAAAATAAATAATCTCGATTCAACTTACAGAAATCAGCTCCCATAATATTTTCAATTTTATCATAATCTAAATTTTATCTTCTTTTTTTTGGATGTTGATATTTAAAAACAGTCAACAAATGACTATATGATCAAAACCATGCGGTTGGTCTTCTACAGAATCATGCACACCAGAGCCGGTTTATGAATGTGACATTCCCGTATTTTTTATTTATTTTTAAATCAGAGTGTACGGATGCACAGCGACAACGGAAACCAATTTTGGTGCCTCCCTGACACGTGGCCAGTAGAGACAAAAACTGTGTATTTGTATAGTTATAGTGGGAGCAGCACTGGTGCATGCAAGCACCTATAGATAAGTCCATGTGCCTTGGAGATAAAGTATAAGATCATTTTTTTTTCACCTTTCAAAAACATTAAAAAAATAATCAAGATTTTTTCTATAAACATATAATATTTGTTCCAAATTTAGGGCAACAAAAACATAGGTTCTTCATTATTAATTTATTAATTCAACCTCACAACATTTCAAAAACTAAGCAGAATTGAGATATTTTAAATTTTAAAATGACCAACATATATACTTTATCCATACAAAATATACACCGGTGGATGAGCATGCAGTCAAGTCACTCAACCAAACTCCAGTATGCGCTAAAGAGACTACTATATATATAGATAAGATCATAACTATTCGAGAAGTGACCTCAGTTGATGGTGGAAGAGTTACGGGGAACAGTCAGCATCAAGAAGATGTTATCTCCCAGGAAAGTGATGAGAAGCTTGCAGATAATGGTGACTTTGAATCAGATAAAAATGGGGAAGTTAAGCAGAAAGTTGAAAGGAGGAGAGGTCAAACATCCTTCGGGGTGGTCAAGGCATCTTCCGGAGAAGTCAAGCATCCTTCGGGCTGGGGCGGTCAAGACATCCTCTGGGGAGGTCAAGGCATCCTCTAGAGAGGTCAAGCATCCTCTGAGGCGGTCAAGCATCCTCCGGGATGGTCAAGCCATCCTCCGAGAGGTCAAGCATCCTCCAGGGAGGTCAAGACATCTTCGAGAGAGGTCAAACGTCCTCTGGGGCGGTCAAGACATCCTCTGGGGAGGTCAAGCATCCTTCGGAGAGGTCAAGCATCCTCCGGAGAGGTCAAACATCCTCTGGGACGGTCAAGGCATCCTCCAGGGAGGTCAAGCATCCTCTGGGGAGGTCAAGACATCCTCCGGAGAGGTCAAACATCCTATAGGGCAGTCAAGGCATCCTCCAGAGAGGTCAAACATCCTCCGAAAAGGTGTCAAGACATCCTCCGGAGAGGTCAAACATCCTCCGGGGCGGCCAAGACATCATCTAGAGAAGTCAAGCATCCTCTAGGGCGGCCAAGGCATCCTCTGGAGAAACGATTGGGAATCAAAAGAGTTCAAGGAGTTCACTGGAGGCAGACGGAAGGAATTGATCAGAGTCAGGAGAATGATGATGAGGTTCGACATATACTCCACTTCGACACCAGTCTCTATTTTGGGTTCGGCGTAGATTCAGCTTCGGTAAAGCTAGTACGCAAATTATTCTTTAAATCACCAAATACGTAATCAGGGGTCAGTTGAGTAAAAGGTACACTGTTGCTAACGTTCTAAAAAGGGTCACCACACAAGTGATAATAGTTCATGTGGATCCATTGTTGCGAGCCAATAACAATTTTCCATATGTTTCCCAAAGCCATCCAAACACATCGGCAATATCAAACTCGGTTATGTTGCCGATCAAAATGACACCAAGTTATATACCAATCTAAAGTGGCAATTTGCAACAAAAGTCGAGGCAAGGAGCGAGGGAGGAATCATATAATTGGCATGGAGAAGAAAAATTACAATCTATTCAGTTAATTAGTTAATTTTCGATTTCGGAATCCTCGTCGTTAGATAAGTAACATAATTAATCAGGCGTTAGTGCTGATCAAGAACAACCTTGGTGTCGTTCCCAATAATTAGGCGTTAGTGCCGATCAAGAACAGGCCTCGGTGCCGTTTCCAATAATTGGTCAGGCGTCAGTGCCGATCAGGAACAAGCCTCGGTGTCGTTCCCCCAATAATTGATCAGGCGTTAGTGCTGATCAAGAACAGGCCTCGGTGTCGTTCCTTCAAGGAAAATGCCTCCGATAGAAAGTTATGGATGGTTCGAAGAGCAAAAATACTTACCGGCTTCGGGCAATGTTAGGGTGTAATTATTGGGCTTTTAATGATATACTCTTCCGTTAAATGTTCTATTTTAACAAAAGATTGGGGGGCAATGTTGGGGCGAGATTTACTAGGCCAAAATGCTATGGTGATTTATCAGGCCCAAATGGTACGACCCAGATGGGATGGTGGGGCATGACCCACGTGGGGAACCGTTTTAACAGCTGGAGCAGTAGGTCCAGGGTCTATGGATTTCTGTCCCTGCTCATACGGACAAAGCCAGGATATAATTCAGCTTACCATATTTTAAGGAGATTCAGTCTAATCCCATTAAGGAATCTGATCTAATGAGAAGCTCTATTTCCATAGGGGGACAAGCCTAAATTCGGCAGGCTGTTCAGAATAAATACAAGGCTAAACTTCATTTCACATGTAATCATTGTGACGCCCCCAAAATAGGTCCACACAACCCATTTTGAGTCGCCAATAATCATTCTACAGAATACAAATACAAATACGAATTTTCCCATTTACAACTAATATTTGTCGTGCAAAATACGACCACACATATACTGTGACTTTCCATACAAATATCGTACCGTATGGTACCACAGTATCCAAACCCAAATTATTACAATGCTGTAAAAGACGGCAACACATGTTTTAAGTCTTCAGTACAATTATTATTAAACTATGCCAACTTGATGAGGACAACCACTAACTCGGACCATCACTCCACTCCCCGGCTAGTCCCAACTACATTTTCCTTTCCTGAGAAGAACAATGAGACAAAACTGAAAAGGGTGAGCTCAAATAGCCCAGTAAGAAATATCATGACTAAGATAATGAAGAATAAAAATTATCTTTAATCTTCAACAATAATAAATCAGAGATTTAAAGATATTATATTTGTTTAACAACAACAACTGCAGCGGAACGAACAATCCATTAGAAGAGTCAAGTAGATTATAATATCTACCATCTTCTAAAAATTAAAGGATCACCACCAATATTTTATCCCTGTAACACCAATCAACAATTCCTGTTTATGAACATCCAAATCAACAGTTTATATTCAACAGCCTCTCTTTGCACAACGTGCCAAAGATATTTATTTGTAACATCACCGGTCATGATCATGCCAAACGCCAGTTCATCTTTGCACTACGGCTAAAGTGAACTTTCACCATACGCCTTTGTTTGTAACACCAAAAGTCATGATAATACCAATACACAGTTTGGTCAAAATCATGTCACGCCAGTTCATCTTTGCACTACGGGCCAAAGAGAACTATCACCACAATTTAAGTATGAGGATGAGGATGAGGATGATGACAGTGATACAGTGAGATTAAGGATAAGAAAAGTTTTATAATTTAATCAGTATCAAAGATTGACCAAATTGCCAACACGATGACCAAATTGTGGAGTCAAATTCAAGAATGATATTCAAGAAATTATTTCATGCTTCAACTATAACGTATAAAATGAAATAGAAAGATTCTAGTGAAAAGATATTAGATGAAACACAAACTATTAAGGATATTCTACTAATTTTCAGGGATTTTCTCCATTTAAAAATAAGGTTTTGGAAACAAACAAAGATTTCTTATCATAAATGGAGAAATGTGAAAACAAAAGATATCCCTTAAAGAGTACGAAAGAAATGATACGTTATACGAGTATAACAGAATATATGAAACTGCAAATGGATTTTCACCCGTCATGCGATAATTCGCGTAGACAGGTTATTTCCACAAGAGATTAATAAGTAATGAATACAAAGGGTTATTCACCAGGTACGACACTCGTACATACAGGTTATCCCCACAGAATAATAAGGAATGAATACAAAGGGTATTCACCAGGTACGACACTCGTACATACAGGTTATTCCCACAGAATAATAAGGAATGAATACGGAAGGGGTATTCACCAGGTACGACACTCGTACATACAGGTTATTCCCATAAAATAATGAATACAAAAGGATATTCACCAGGCATGCGTCATACCGCACGAACAGGTTATCCCCATAAATTAATACAGAATGAATAACAACCTTTATGAGTATAATATCACTTACGAACATGAAAGCAAATAATATTATATATGAGTATGAAAGAAATGATATTCCCTACCTTCGTTAACTAGATGTTACTTTCTATGAAGTTTACTGACTTTGGACAATACTAGTATCCTCACAAATACTCACAGTAACCTAGCACACTAAGAGAACTTAAGAAATTTAGAGAGAGAGAGGAAGTATAGGCAATGAAGGTGTGAAAATTTCTTAAGCAAACTCTCCCTATTTATAGGAAAATCAAGGTGAGGGCATTTTGGTCTTTTCCCCATATTCTTTTAATATCATCCATCCATTTTTTCTTCCATTAATATCATCCATCCATTTTTCTTCCATTAATATCATCCATCCATTTATTCAAAAAAATTAATCCATTATCAAAAGATAATTCCATTATCAAAAGATAAAACCATAAAAAAATAACTCCATTATCACAATAAATCCATTTTTCTGTATTATTGTGTTAAATGTATTAATATCACAGATAGCATATACTCGCAATACTGATAACCAGATTATTCCCAGGAAAGAGGGGGCCTTTCATAAAAATGGCGCGCAATTAAATAACCCCTTTCCTTGACAGAATTTCTAGACATTGTCAATAATGCTAAAATATCCTATCAAATGATATGAGTTACAGTGTCGTGACAAATAGTAAAATATATTATGCAGATGCTATTTATCAATTATTGAATCAATAATATAAAATACTGTGCAACATCGTGAGCTACTGTGGAATACCGTGTGCTACTGTGGAATAACGTGTGCTACTGTGGAATAACGCGTTTTACTGTTTTTTTATCACCGGGTATTTCAACAGTTATCGGTTAAAGTTTTGCCGCCAATTTCTATCACTTTCTATATTCGACAGTTAATCCGTTGTGGAGCCCACTATCGTTGACAATATTACCATTTCGGCGCCGTCGTACGGTACCGAATATAATATTTCCCGACAGAAAGAATATTCCCCGACAAAAGGAATATTCCCTGACATACTATTTATCAGATAATTTGCATATAACACTCTTAACTATCATTTATAACAATTAAGTACTTCACTATTTATAAAAAAAATAATCATAAAGAAAATAATAAACTTTTATTTCATAAATTCGGGGTCTTACAATCATCTTTTCACAGCACTAGAGCATTTAAGCCTCCATTGTTAATACTTTATCCAGCCTGTACTTATTCACACACCGAAGTTATCCCCCGACGGCACAGGCCATCAGCTCTCCGAGTGTGATCTCGTTATTGTGCAGGATCAGACGCGCTTTTAGGTGATTGAGGCGCGTGGGAGAAATCTCGGCGTTAACATTGGGGGGCAATGTTGGGGTGGAATTATTGGGCTTTTAATGTTATACTCTTCCGTTAAATGTTCCATTCTAACAAAAGACTAGGGGGCAATATTGGGGCGGGATTTACCAAGCCCAAATGCTATGGTGATTTATTAGGCCCAAATGGCATGACCCAAATAGGATGGTGGGGCCAGAGAACCGTTTTAGCAGCTGAAGCAGTAGGTTCAGGGTCTATGGATTCCTATCCTTGCTCATACGGACAAAGCCAGGATATAATTCGGCTTACCATATTTTAAGGAGATTCAGTCTAATTCCATTAAGGAATCTGACCTAATGAGGAACTCTATTTCCATAGGGGGACATGCCTACATTCGGCGAGGTGTTCAGAATAAATAAAAGGCTAAACTTCATTTCATAGGTAATAATCTTTTCACAGCACTAGAGCATTTAAACTTCCATTGTTAATACATTATCCAGCCTGTACTTATTTACACACCGGAACAATCCTCCGACGGCACATGCCGTCAGCTCTCTGAGTGTGGTCTTGTTATTGTGTAGGATCAGACGCGCTTTTAGGTGATTGAGGCGCGTGGGAGAAATCTTGGCGTTAACAAAGGGCATTAAGTTAAACGTACAAGACCAATATTTTATTTTTACTTTTCGCTTTTACTTCCTTTTTTTGGCCCTTTCTAAAAACATTAGAAAATAGTAATGACATCAAATCACATCTTCTACCCACATATAAGTGGCATATAATGAAATACTCATGGTTTAAGTTCCATTTTTTTATCTTTAAAAGGATAACTTAAGGCGTAAAAAATAAAGAATAAGCATGTTATTTACTAGAGACTATTATTATAAATAGAATAAAAAATGTAGTTCATTTTATATAATATTAATTGTAGAGCCATGCATTATAAGGATATATATGATTTTTTCTCTCTTTTACTTTTTTAATTTATGTGACAAATATACTCATGTCATTCTTTTAAAGACAGAAAGAGTACTATACTTACTTTAATCCATAAATGAAAAAATTATTTGTATTTTAAATTTTGATGTATATCAAGATTTTTTATATAAACATGTTACTTCTGTTCCAAATTTAGGACAATTGAGTACAATAAAACATAAATTTTCTAAGCCCCTCATGGTTCAATGGTAAAAAAATTACTCATAAGACTTGGGTGCGTGAGGTCGTGAGATCCATTCTTGCCAAATGTTTAAATTTAGTTGAACATAACCAAAAAAAAACATAAATTTTTGATTAACACCCAAGAAAAATACCAAAAAACAATAATTTTTCTTGTTTTAATTTTTGTCTCTGAATAATAGTCACTCTTATTTTTATTAATTTTAAAATTGAGATATTTTAAATTTTAAATTTCAAATTAAATTAATTTATTTAAATTTTAAAAATAATAAAACTTACAATTAGTAGTACTATAATTTTCATAGGTGTATATATTGTCTTAAATTAAATTAATTCATATCAATTTTAAATTTAGTTAAATTGATTTCAATATATGTTAATTAATGTATATCTATATTTTGAAATTGAGGGAGTATATTGTAGAGTTTGACATAGGCTCGAAGTATATTTTGGATGTTGATATTTAAAAACAGTCAACATATGACTGATCAAAAAAATCCATCCATATGATATTTTAACCATGCGCGCTGGTTGGTCCTACAGAATCAACATGGTGCACATCAGAGGTAGTTTATGAGTGTGACAAGCTCCATTTTCGCATTGAGAGCCATGTTGTCATCCATGCCATTCCGTTTTTTTTTTAAAAATCAGATGGTAAGGAATTAAGGATGCACCTCTCGTTAAATTTTACCAAATAACATTACCCTCTTACCGAATTACAATTTTATGTTGATACCCGGATCATATTTGCTCGAGTAGTTCAAATTGTTCGAGCTCGATTCGAGATCGTGCTCGATTCGGTAGAATTTAGCCTCAATCAAACCTTATTTTAAACTCGATAAATTTTATGAACTAAATCTGAACAACTTAATACTCGGTTCATTTACGCCCTTAGGTTTAATTTAATGTAGATAAAAGATAATTTGACCTTTTTACCCTTTAATATACAATGAATGTGAAAAAAGTATTTAAAATAATAATTTTTAATTACACACAAGTGAGAAATGAGCCTACTTAAGGATCTACGTAAATAATGTTGAGGTAGCAAGTCTAATTGAATGAAAGTGAAAAAATTAAAATGTGAATCACCGAAATCCGAAATGAAAAAAAAATAATAGTTTATATTTAATACAAAAATTTAAAGATATGATTATGGGAGAGGGAGAGTGGAGAATAAAATGAAATTTGAAGGAACATCCCCCGCGCTAATCTGGTCCCCATCACAAAATACGAAAACTCGGCCTTATATATAATCTAGGGTTTAAGACAGCGAGACAGAAGAGGGATAATCCCTTTGTCTAGGGTTTAAGGCGATTTCTGAGATCAAACCCATACTTTTTCATCTTAAATCCCTTAAAAAAAATTCCTGCTTGAAGTCTTGAACTATGGCTTTCTGGGGTGAGCTCTGTTTCTATCTCTTTCTGTTATTATGTCTAAATTATGTATATATTGTGTGCATTTTTTGCACTTAAGTTTGTAAATCCTATCTGAAAATGCTTATAATTTGTCTCTAATTGGACTATGTGATACTTAAATTCTGTTTCTCATAATATATTCTATTGCAGACTGATTCTGTCAAGAGAATCCTTATTTATTTTTGTGTTCTGGGGATATCCCATTAGTGATTTATAGGGTAAATTGATTATCAATTGTTATTTTCAGGAATTGAAGTGAAACATGGAAAGCCATTTACTCATTCATTTGATTGTGTGCGTGGAAGGCTACACATTTCTCAGGTATTTCTACTTCTGGAACAAGCTCTGTATGATTTTAATTGAGATTTTGTTTCAACATTTATTGGGTTTTGTTCCTAGTGTGGAGTACTTGTATAAAAACAAGCTGAGATTTTAAAAAATTGGGAATGGTTGGTTAATGACAATTACTTTTTATGATTTCTTAGGCGACATTGGCTATTGGTTCTTCCAAAAAGACAAGTTTAGTTCAGTGTACTATAGGAAACAAGAATCCTGTTCTTCTATGTGCGTTGTTGCCCGATAAGACTGAATCACTGCAGCTTAATTTGGAGTTTGAGGAGGCTGATGAAGTTGTATTTTCTGTTATTGGTTCTCGGGGCGTTTACCTCACGGGATACTACTTGGGTCACAGTCGGCATTCTAATTTAGAAGATGATTCGTATCCTTTTGTTGTTTGGAAGGTTTTATTTTTATCATGGTATAGCAGCAATATTTGCAGTTCTATAACCTGTGATGGATATGTCATAATCTATATGAATCATGACCTGATTGATGCTATTCCAAAGTAACAATCTTTAGTTCATCTATATCTAAACTTCCCCTGCAACGTAGGTGTGAATTTGGAATCTCCTTGAGATATTTCCTTGGCATAAGTACTTCCTGTTAAATAGACTTGGTTTTTTATCTATTAGATTCTTTGGTAGATCTTGGGAATCCTTGCAATTTCCTTTACTTGATGGTAAAAGAGAATCATATGGAGAGGATATTGCAAACACCGATACCGAGGGATCTATTCCTCGTAGTGGGGAAGATGAGTATGAAGATAGTTTCATTGATGATGACGACCCAGAAGTTTTACCACCTTCTCCAGTTTCAACTGATGGAGGTATGGTTTACATCACATGCCATATGCTCTTTCATTGCTGTTTAGTTTGAATTAATTTGGAGAATGCCAATTCATTTGCTGTACAACCTTCAACTTGAGAGTAATTTTTAATGATACTCTATGTTGTGAACAACATATAATATTTCTTTCCTTTGGTAAGTACAAATTGAATTTTTTTTTTTTTTGATTTATTATGCCTTCTTCTCGGAACCATTTGGCTCCATGAGAATTTTCTATGATGTTAGTTCTGTTGCTGATTTTAATGATTTGATTTTAAGTAGGAATCTGATTACTTCATATACATATGCACACACACATGTGTTAAGGGGGTGGAGGGTATGGGCCGTATGGCATTTGAGTAGTCTAGATCCAAAGAGGTCTTAATTTTTTATGGGATTACAGCTGGATGATATGCCAAGTAATTGTTCAAACTAGAATTCTCTATGCAGCAACATGCCAAAATTTGATCCAAAAAATGTTTTTTTTTTCCTTTTCTTTTTCTGAATTAAATTCAGAGACTGAAAAAGAATGTTATATATCGCAATACCTTTTTTCTTGTTAAAGTAATGTGAATCATATTATTAAAGGTGAATATTTAAGCAACATTTTTATCTGCGCTTTACTGCTTGAAACATGGTTATTTCATTAAGCAGTTGATGAGGTGGTGGATGTCAATAAGCTGAGGGACAAGAAACATACTCATAAACGACTTAAGAAAAAATACCAGGCTGTTGAGTCTGATGATGACACTAGTTCATGGCAGCTAAACACTGGGAGTTGTATTAGAAGTGTTCCAGAAAGTGAAGGTGAAGACAGCTTCCCAATTTCGTCCATATATAAGCACAAAAGAGCTGCAAAGAACATAGTGGATGCAGGAAGGGACAAGGCTAACAAAGAAAGAGTTGACGCAGGCAACAGGATGGTGGAAGAGGAGGATACTCGTGCTAAGAGCAAAAATGGCGATGCTTATGTTGCTGCATCAAAAGGAGAGGTGGAAACTCTAGTTAAAGATGATTAGTCAAAAAGGTGAGCTTTACGAACAGATTGTTTATCGATGAACATAATTTTAATTTACTCTATAATCAGCTGTAAAATTTGCTTACCAAGATTCCATAAAAAAATCTCAATTATGTAAACATGCCCAAACAAATAGCTCCAGGATTACCGAGGACAAATCCCGGTAAGGTGAGGCAAAGACCAACAACATTGGCCAGGATCTTGTTGTAAGTAATGAACCTAATCATAATATAGGCACTAATAAGTACGTATTTGTTCTTTCTTATACGCTGGTAAATATGCTATATGCAGTTATTCTTGTGTATCTCGAACCTCAATTGTTTTCACATACGATCTGCTACGTAGGGGATCTAACCTGCCAAATGATTCCATATTTCCTTCCACTGAATTGGGCCCTGTAAATGGCGTAAAGTCAAAGAAGAAAAGAAAAGAGTGTTCCAAGGAGGGGAGAATCCTTGAAGCTGATAACGGTAACCACACTAAAGCCATTGAAGAGAATAAGTCCCAGCAAGCTAACACAGAGGCAGTTAACATGGACCACGGTCTGCTTGAAAGAAGTGAACGTGATCATAGGCCAACCAATAATATGTGAGATCATTTTTTTTCTTTTGAAACTGTTAAATGTAAACCATTCATGTGTTTCTACACTTGACTTGCACGAGAACTTAAAAAAATAAAATCTTTTATTGGGTTTATCAATAATTCTGGTTTATTGATCCTTATTTGTTATGACCTTATATCTTTTACTCAAGTAGGGAAATCGGCCTCTCACCTGATTCCTTACTGCCTTCTATGGAAGTGAGCTCTGAAAACATACTGAAGAAAATGAAGAAGAGAAAAGAACGGTCTGGGGTAAAATCTCATGAAGGTAATGGCACAAGTAGCGATGTCCTCGGAGAAGACCGAGCCAAGCAAGATGAAGTGAAAACCAACAGCATGGATAATGATTTGCATGAGAGAAATGAACAAGAGCAGAAGCCATCCGATGATAAGTGAGTATATGCAAATCCTTTTGATCTCTTAATTCCTTGCTTAACCCAGCATTTCTTGTTTCTTTTGGTAAGTTTTACTCAAAATTTTATGTGATGCACAATTCTATTCTCTATCAAAATGTGTACTATTGACTTGGAGTTTATGACAAATTTTATTAGGAATCATGTCAACCATTTGTTCCTAACAGTGGTACACCTTTATTTTCAAGCGACGCATGAACTGCTGGTTAACCAGTCTTTCTCTGTTAGTTTCTCCTTGCTGATATATGTTCGTGTTAGGTGCTTGTTGAAAATATACTTCATTCCCAACGTATTTTGCTTTATATTATAATGACTTTTACTTGCTAAAAACCTTTTCTGTTGTGCAGAAAAATTGACATCGTTTCTGAAAGAATAGCTGATGAAAATATATCTGAGAAGAATATACCTTTTCTGTTGTGTCAAATGGATTGATTATTGAAGGGCTAGAATCGGGTAGATCTGGTGGAAAAGTAGCTGCTCCGGGGGGAAAGGCAAGTTTTTTAAAGTTAATCAGTGCATTGTCTTGAAATAGTACTTATGGATGAACTCGTACAAGCGAAGTGATAATCAATCAATAACCCTTATGTAATACACAGCTCAAGGTTCTGTACACAGCCATGTTAAAGGAGAGTGGACAAGTAATTGACACAAATATTGGCAAAGCTCCTTATAGGTTTCGGCTAGGTACTATTATGACAAAAAATATCACAGTTAATTAAAATATTTTGTACTCTCTAACCCATTTACCTACTGGATATATTTTTCTTGCAGGTGATCAACAAGTTATAGAGGGATGGAATGTTGGTCTTGATGGTAAATCTCCACAACTGAAATCGAATTTTATTAACTTCTGTGTTATGATATGATAGTGTCAGTCTTTTAGTTTTAATTTTGCATGTTTAAATCTACTTCACTGTGTGATTCACAGGTATGCGAGTTGGTGACAAGAGAAGGCTTTCATTATCCCACCATCAATGGGGCAAGTAAAATGGATTTCTTGCTATATATGTTGTCAAATACAAGTTTTCGTATTCTTGTTTCTCTGTTTGGTTATGACCATTTAGCATAACAGTGCTTCGGATTCTGTGATGCAGTTATGGGGGAGCCAAGGAACTGCTGAGAATGTACCACCGAACTCATGGCTGGTGTATGATATTGAATTAACGAGTCTCCGTTGAAGACAACATCCCACATTATAGGCATTCCATTTTGTTCTTGCCTTCTTGGTACTTCTTCAAAACTCGGTACCCGAAAAATCTTTACAAAGTAAGAAAGTTGGGTCTGAAGGAAGACAGGGAGGCGACACAAACATGAAGGTGAGTTTTTGTCAATGATCTATACTTTTTAGATAACTAATCTTCCTCATCCTGTTTATGTTGATGTTAATGGAATTGTTTGTTGTAACAATATGCAGTTCGATAAATTTGTATTTTCTTTTGTAGGTGATTACAGGAAAAAATCTTCGTGTTTCTGCTTGTATTGATTCTCCCCTTTCATTATCTTTTGATTTGAAGAATCTTAATCATAAAAAAAATTCTATACTTTGTATCGGCCTTTATAAAGATGTTTGGAACATTTATTTTGGTGTTGAACCGACACAATTTTATTGATTCTGGCCACGATTATTGCTTCCCCCAATAATGGAGAAGGGAGATGAACAAGGAAAAAAAATAGACTGCGTAGTAGGGAACAAGCTGGTGCAGTGATCTCCATTTTCCTTCTAAATGGATATTTGCATTCTACAAAAAGAACCTATATTAAATAATGATTTAATCAGCTTTTTAATCAGGAAAAAAGTCCCATTTAATTTAAATCCTAATTAATTTGCAGATTCTTAAAATTCAAACTGTGATAACAATTCTTTTATTTAGTAATATTTTTTAAATAGTTTATAGTATTTATTTATAAAATTTAAATAAATTCACATCAACTTTGAATTTTAAGATTTGACAAATTAACTTGGAACAAAAATCAAATGAAAATCTTTTTGTGGAACAGAGGGAGTATCGACTAAAACCTGCTTTTCAAAATGTGCTCACACAGAACATAGACCCTTCTCAAGTTAATTGACTTTTTAGTCACTGTACTAGGTGTCGATTTTCATTGTGGTTACCGAAACTTTTTTTGTTACAAAAGCATTACTATACTCGAAAAAATTTACAAAATGGTCACTACTTATGATTCCGTCCAAAAATGTAACGGGAAGTGCTGAGTAGACTAACGGTTGACAGGTGTTAATGACGTGGCAGGTGACGTGGATCGGGTTAATTAATGTTTTGGTCATTGTAGTAGGGGTCGATTTTCATTTTAGTTACTGAAACTTTTTTTTGTTACATTTTCGTTATCAAAGTACCAAAAATATTAACGGAAAAGCTTATTTGGCAAACATTTGACATATAGATATGAAATATTCTAATGAGGTAGCATACTAGCATGTGTGGGTCTACTTGTAGAAATAAAATAAAATGCTTACCTAAAAGAAAAGAAAAAAGATAAAGTCAGACTAATTAGTTTAATACTACATAATATTATAAGAAATTAATTAAAGTTTTAAGGAAAAAGGAACATAATTTAAAGAAATAAAAGCAATTAAAAATAAAAGTTCATCGTCCTCTTCTAACCACGAACGGCGAATTTATCGAAAAAATTGGTGTTTATTTGGCCAATTTTCTCCTTTATTTTGCAATTTGGTTTGGTGTTTAGAAGCTTCCAAATTAAATATGATTTTGAATTTTTTTTTGGATTTAAATTAGCTATGATGTACTTTCTCTTCATACATGTTGTAATATTTTGTAATAAAATCATTAATCTGTAATATTTTTGGTTCTTCGATAATAAAAATATAAAAAAGTTTCAGTAACTAAAATGAAAATCGACCCATAGTACAATGACCAAAACATTAATTAACCCGATTCACGCCACCTGTCACGTCATTAACACCTGTCAACCGTTAGTCTACTCAGCACTTCCCATTATTTTTTTGGACGGAATCATAAGTAGTGATCATTTTGTAAGTTTTTTCGAGTATAATAATGCTTTTGTAACAAAAAAAGTTTCGATAACCACAATGAAAATCGACCCCTAGTACAGTGACCAAAAATCAATTAACCAGACCCCTTCTCTAAAGCACTTATAGACGCTTCAAAAGAAAAACGCAAAGCTGTTCCCCATTCTAAATTAGAAACTTGGAAGTCTATACATGATTGTTTCCTGTCGAACACTTTTACAAGTTATGGATAAAACAAAGGTGTTACCGCCAAACTCAGTACCCATTAAAAGCAGCAAGTTATTTACTTGAAGTCATCGCCCAATTTTGGCTCTGTTTTAATCATAAAGCTCTTAGCCTCGTCTTCTGTAATTTCACTGCTTACAGAAATAGAAACAGCAAACAGCGATGAGTGAGGTGGCTGGAAAAAAGGAGCAGAACACGATGAACAAATTTTTCAAAATTTGTAAGAGGAACTGGAAAACAAGCACTAATGTACTACGATCATACCTGTCATCAGCTTCTGTCTTCGAGATCAACGTGATCTCCTTGGATGCAAGAAATTCTATAAAACTGTTGATGTCTTTACCCCGACAGAATTTGCGAAGTTGGAGCAAGAAATCATTTTACTGCCTGGATTCCTGCATGGATAGTCTTCATAAATTCATCTCTCTCTCGAATAAGCAGTTTTCTCAAACTCATGGGCCATTTTTGTTTGCAAAAAGTATACTTGGGATTGGACTATTTCTCATACTATTTAATCCTTTGACCAAGGACTATTAATTCCTTAATGTGAGACTATTAGTCCCATAAAGTCATTTGATAGCTTAAAATGAGGGGAACTATTAATACTACATTCATAATGGGATTATATAATCCCTCATAAATAGCCTTAGAAATAACAAAAAATAGTTCACGAGACTATTTAAAGGACTATTAATCCCCCGTCATGGCCCGAGGGATAAAATAGTCCGAAGTAGTGTTGAATCAAGACAAATAGTCAAATCCCAAGCATACTTTTTACAAACAAACATGGCCGTAGTGTATTTATATATATATATGTGTGGGAAAAGGGAGGGTGTATCTATGAAACACAAACTTATGTGTGTACTATTATTTTAAGAGATTTTATTAATGGTGTTTTTAGCATTTCACCATTTTTATTAATGGTTGTTTTGACATTTCACGTGGTAGTTTCCCATCATAGGGCTTTCTATCCATAGATTGAGCCATTACCAAGGAGCTAATTTAATTCGTTCAGAACTTAGTTGACTGCTTCTTTATATAAGGCGGAGCGTCCTTGTCTCAGCATTATAGCACATAGGGCTTCAGCGCTTCGCTAACACATACTCTCTTTTCCCTATATATATATATATATATATATATATGCACACAAGGTTTTAAAAACCGGACCATTAAAAACAGGAACCGGTCCGGTTTAGCCCAGAAAACCGGATTTGGTCAAAACCCTGGTTGACCCGTTGACCACCGGTTCAACAGGTAAACCCGGTTAATTGACCCGGTTTTTAATTTTATGTTTTTTTTGCCAAAAAAAAAATTTAATATTAAAATTAACCACTTTTATTAATATTGTAACTCATCTTTATTATGTTTTAGTTCATAAAAAATGAGATTTTTTAAAATTTTATTAATTACTAATAATATATATTTTTATATATTAATGACGTCACCAGTTCAATAACGGTCCGACCACTGGTTGGACCAGTGACCCACCCACCCGATACCCTTTTCGGTTCGATGACCAGTCCGGGTTTGAGAACATTGTATGCACACACATGTATATGGTTCTGTATTGGGTACATGCATGTATCTAAAGAACTTATACGCCTTCACCAACAAAAACTTCTCTCAAGTTCTAATTCTTTTGGTAGTTTTGTTATGTTGATGAGAAAACATAAATGCTTGACAAGATATAAACATATAAATGTTAACAGTACTAATAATGTTAATACTTCATACAAAAACTGAAGCAACTCACAAGACGAGCATTACTTTCTTTGAAAATGCAAAACACCCAACTTTCTCCAAGATTTGGTAATATATTCAGTGTGACTTACAGATTATTGCCATATTTCATTTTGCATGATCAAGCTTATCTATATTCTGGTACCAATAATGAAACCAAAGAATGTAAATTTTTGATGTCATAGAATTGATACCATGAATTATTAACTTAATCAGTACACACATTGAGTTTTTATAATGAAGTTATATGAAGTGAGTTTTACTTGTATCAATGTCTTATTTACCATTGGCTAATTGGGTTTTCTTTTTCATACTTAAACCATTGGTGTTTCAAGGTTGTCCAATAAACTAACCACTGATTGCCCATATAGAAATAGGAGTATATATACAGCTTATGTTAGATTCTGCATTAATCCGGCATATAAGATAATGTTTGGTTAAGGGTGAAATAATGTCTTTTGAAAAGCCCTCGAAGAAAAATAAAGCCACACTATTAGAAGATGACAGGAGAGGAGAAAAGGTAATGTGCTCTCTCTTCCTTTTTCTGTTTTCTTTTTCATTTTAAATTAGCAATGGTATCTGGATACTAATTAGAATTTTGGTATTTAAAAGGTTATTAAAATTAGCTTCTGAGTGTGTGCGAGCACAGGGGTCTGAAGAACAAATGATTTGCTATACCAGGAACAAAAGAGATATTTATATTGTCCTATAGCAGGTTAATAAAATTGTATAATTTATAATGATCCATTATAAACCAAGCAGTACTGGACGAAGACTTACTTGCTCAAGAATGCAACCTTTGCGGAGAGCAACTACACACTAGTGCTTTCTGATAGGTATCCCCTTCAAAAGAGTCCTCCACAATATGAAAGATTTTATTTTTCATATCCTTAATTTCTTTACTAACCCATTCTGCACTATCTCTTCGAGACATCATGGCTTCAAAATCTTGAACAGGAGTCGAGTCCCCAATTTTCTCAATCTTGATTCTAGATGTATATTCTATAGAATTGATAGCTTGTGCATCATCAATTTTTCCATGATCCTCCCCTTCTTCATTTGAACCAGAAGGTCTCTCTTTCAGTTGCCGTCTAGTTGACTTCTTCAACTGCAAGATGGATCAAGCTTAAACACTTGTGTCATGAAGAAATTATTAACATTGTGCAGTTCAAATTTGAAGTTAAATAAAAAAAAGTTACCTTTGGGTTCTCCTTGAGTTCAAATTGCCTACAAAATTCATCAATGACAGGCTTGCTCTGAGAAATAAGTTCAGAATCAAGTTCTGTTATCTTTTTGAGTGGTTCATCTAGAGGTGGTATAGCTGCATCTGGATGTCTTGATTTCAGTTCAAGATGGCGATAGAATCGCTGAAAATTTATCACAGAGCCCAGAGGCAATTGCTTGAGCAACAATCACAAAGGCATTTTTTTTCTATTTTTTTTTTTTTTGGGGGGGGGGGGCGCAGGGAGGGGAATAATCTATTGTACCAACAAACCATGCACTCAAGATGTAATAACTTTACAAATAGCTTGTTTTTCAAGCAATTACATCACTACTACAATATCCACATGCTTTCTAGATAGTAATATACACATTTCCTTGCTGTTCTTTTTCTATGTTTTCACCTCATTTTCCTTTTCTTTTTCAGATGCCACACAAGTCTACTAAACATACAGTTAAATGGGTATGCAAGAAGTTGTTTCAGTAATTTTAGCATGTAGTTGTAAACTGCAACTAAATAGGTCTGCAAGGAGTTGTCCTATAGTGCATTGATGACATATAAAATTTGTAATCATGGTTATTCTTACAGAAACTGTGGAAGGGAAAATCATGGAACAAACTATATAAGTGAAAACAATTGTGATCTGATTGTGATGCAAATTCACTAGCAGATAGAAACACGAGTCAAATGTAGTTTATATCATGTTTACCAGGAACGTTGATTGAATGAGTACGTGGAACGAAAACAACGAGAAACACTACCTATCATAGAATGCACAAGGCATCTAATTCTCATTCTACGATTTGAATTGGTAGTTCCCCGTTTGCAAAACGCAGGGCAACAAGAGTTTCATGTTCAACACACTTAACTTCCGCTTCATGTTTCTCACAAACATCAATATGTGAGAGTACTTGCTCTTCTTTATCCTCACCAATTTCATATTGGTTATTGATACGTTTAAGTATTGTGAGACATTCATCAATTATCTTGTAAGAATATACTTTGCGGGTCTCCTCTTGTGAACGCGCGCTTTAGTTGAACAAACGCGATTAGGACGAACATATTTTTGCGCTTGAACAAAATATGGACGAACATAACATGTGGTTATGTACTCGTAATGTGCCTTTAAATTTGCAAGACTTGTTTTAGAAAGTGCAAGCTCATCGCATAATTTCCAATACTCGTCACTATACGGGACACAAGATCTTTTAAGTTGCTCGCGTATGACCAAAGTTCAATGCTCAAGTTGCTTTATCTTAGCTCAAAGAAAGTCTGAATTGTTAAACCTGGAAGACATTGTATATATTAGAAATTTCAAAAACTTTGGGAGTTAAGTTGAAAACTCAAAAACTGTGGGGCTAAATTGAATATTTCAGAAACTTCAGGGGTTGAATTGAAAGTTTTAGAAACTTTGGGGGCGGAATTGAAAATTTCAAAAACTTAAGGGTACTGAATTGAAAATTTCAGAAACTTGGGGTACCAAACACTAACTAGTGTCGCGCACTGTAGCGATGAACAGTAACATTGAACTTTTGTTGTTGTTTTTTTAATAGATTGAGACTACAGCGACGATCGTGCCTTTGTCTCGGAAAATTGTGATCGATTTCCTAGCGAACTTCGACAATTGGATGGAGGCCAGAAAAATAAGGTAGGAAGGAATTGGGTGAAATCAAAAGATATCAGGAATTTTGACTCTTGATACCATTATTATGTAGTACGGGGTAGAAAAGAAGGAATAAGAGTACCTATCTCCGCAGAGAATCGGTAAAGAAACACACAACTTTAATCTCAAATCAATTCATTCAATAATCTAAAAATAATGAAGTATTACAATGCTTAAATAGAAAACCCAATGCTTGGGGACTATGTAAAAACCCTAATTTAGAAAGGATTTCCTAACTAAAATCTACTACTATAATAAACTCTCCTAATTGAAATCTACTACTACAATTAAAACTCTCCTAATGAAAAGCTATTACTATAATATCCCACTAAATAATTTCATTAATAACTCAACATTTATCTCTAAATAACAATATAAAATTAATAATAAACTTCTTGAATTTCTTCTTCCGTACCGCATCAATTCAGATTTGAAACTGACAATTGTCCTCTGTAGAAACAGTTTCGAGTTTCAACACAACTTACCAAGAAAAAAAAACAGAAGCCATAAACAAGCAAGTTTAATCCATTGCAAGTGGTTTAGTCTTCTGGAAAGCAAAAGTAGGATAGTCGTATTCATACACCAGAGGTTTGGTTGAAAGGGACAGTGATGAACTTCAGGAGAAAATTAGTAGGCCAGTTAGCGTATTAGATGGATTAAGAATTCACTTGCAAGCCAGGTAGCATGGTAATTTACATAATCACATTATATATCAATGCAATTACATGTTTGTGTTTGAACTTTGACATTAGCAATATGGATATGTGTTTGAACTTTAAGCAAATGCCTTCATTATCTTTATTATAGATTGTTTTGCTTTATATTATTGTTTTGTTTGGATAAATATAAGATAAAATATTAAAATTGACTTAAAATAAAAATCCCGCCTAAGCCCCGCCTAGGCCCCCCAGGCGCTAGGCCCCCTCCGGCCGCCCGCCTAGCGCCTTTTAGAACCTTGAACCCAACGTACTACCAAAGAAGCCATCATATATTATTCTTTGGTTTTGAAAGCAAATATGATTTTTCTTACACAGATGTACCTCATTTCGGACTTTTGAAAGCATATAAGTGCACACCCTCGAGCCATGCCAAACACAATAAACACTTGCATAATTAGTTAAGCGACCTGTGCATGCTAAGATTTATTTACTCATATATGAAGAACATGAACCGATGTTAAAGAAAACCAGAATAAGCACACCTGAAGCTAATTAAGCGTTATAGTCACACTATCATATTATTTTCTCCCAATCTATTACAGGACATCCCCAAACCCAAATAAATAGCAAAGTAGCAATGAATTTAATTACCTAAGGGAAGAGGGTTAAAGTATCATATGCAAGACTAGTAGAACAATTTCCACAAGCCTGTGTATGACTTAGCTAAACAAGCAATATAAGAAGAAAAAAAAATCACATATAAGTACCTCCAATACAGGATTTGGTGTAAAGTCGGGCTGCAATAATTCCTCTTTTCCAGTTGGTGCAAGTTCAAGCATCTTAACCAAGTTAACGGCTGCCTCTTGCTGTTGTTTGTTCGGCTGCAGTGATGAGGGGAAATTGCTGAAAGACGGAAACTGAAACTCGCGAACATCCTCAGCGAAAGGAAGTACATTGAAATATAATGAATCAGGCTGCCAGCAAAACCAACAAGAATGTTAAATGACGAGACAACATCATGAGAAATTCATAAAAACACTTTACCAAATCGATGACTTACAACATTATCTTTGTCAGATATATTAGGAGTCAAGACACCTACAACAACGTTACCCTGTCCTTGCCTCAATACACATCGAACAATCGCAACTTTGTTCATTTCCTTCATAGCTCTTGCTAGTGCAGAAACTGCAACAATGGCTTTCATTTTACCCTGTTCAACTATGAAGACGTTAACATCTTTCATGTAATAGTGTCTTTGAATACACAAGGCACAAGGGAAAAAATATATGTTTAGAAAAAGTAAAACAATATGCATAATGCTGAAATAATCAAAATCAAATTACTTGGATCCAGGTCAAAGTAGTTAGATTTCACCTCATTATGTTTGAAGCATCAGTAAATCCAAGAAGTTTCACACTCTTCTCTGGTTTGAACTTCACAGCTTCCAATTCAGCCGATGATATAGGAACTACTTGAGGCCATATCTATAACCTTTTATCCTTTGTTCTGGAGGCACAACTTGACTAGGATCATCAACTTTTTTGTACTCATATTCTACTTTGATTTCGTGAGTGGCAAATTTATTTGTTTCAGGTGCTCTATCAGAGTATTTTTTTCAGAGTGGGGAACTTCTCTTCAGATGTTTTCTTGTAGATCCATACCTATTGTCAATAACAATTGTCAAATATTAGTATTTAAAGGTTAAATCTCCTTTTGGAAAGACTACAAATTGGTGCAATACTCTAGATACTTGTACAGTTCCAACACATGACCAACAACCTTATTTAGCAACAATACATTGATATTAGATGACTATCAATACAACTCATTAAAAAATTAAAACATTACTGCCTATGGACCATATATAACAACCTTCCTAACATTTTATGATACAACAAACAGACTGCTGCACCTTACACAACCATAAAGTTCAGTCAGAGTACAACATGTCATCAAGGTCCGCAAGATGCTTTAAGGTGTTTTACAATCATACTACGCCAAATACATATAGAAACACCAATAGATTCGGCCAGTTTGAGGGTTACTGCAGCAAATAATGCAAGATGCACCACAATATCTGGTGATGAACATTTCAACCCAATGTCTAAAAGACACTTTAACCGTGCTCCAACACCAGAACACAGAAGGTAGAACCTTTCTGCTTTGCAAGTGAAAGCTGAATGGTGGCATTCACATATGCAAACCCGGCTTCATTTTCCAATACTTGAAATCTTTCTTAGTCATTGCAACATAGCTTCCATTGCTCGCACACCGAAATCCTATATCCATTATCCATATTTCACTTTTCTACTCCAAGTGCCTCTATTCTTCCATAATCATTGTTTAGAAAATATTAAATTATAATTAACTATTTTGGATCTTTTAACTTGTTTCTGCTGAATATGATTTTGTGCATAGATGGCTACTGTTCATAGTTCCTTTGCAAGCCTGATACGTATAAGAAGGCAATATTGAGCAACACTAAGCACATGAAAATAAGAAAGATTTCAAAACATAGTTAAAAGGCTTAGCCTGAACTTAGCAAAATCTAACATTGACTGTCCTATGTCCAAAAAGATGCAAAATAGCAGATTTTTTAGGGTGATGACTTGAACAGGTGATATTATGTATAAACATGCAGATCCAGGCACCAGAGCACACATCCAGGAAAACAACCACGTCCAGCTATAAAAACAAGTGGGACCACTAGCTAATCCTTCTTGTAATGCAGCAGCTGGAAAAGCCTTCACAGTTAATCAGAAAAGAATAGTTTGCTAGCATAGGAGGGGTAGCTATTGAAGAATAACTCTTTCCTTACTACAGCAATTGATAGCTTGCATAATGATGCTGGTGCTGACATCTAAAAATCTCGGTACCATAGTAGAAAACTATGCAGGTATTAAGTTATTTTATCTATTGGAAGAGAAAAGATATATAGATAAAGGAAAAAGGATCAAAGCTTAAGATGATAAGGAGTCCAGAAAAAAAAAAGAAAAAAAAAAGACTTGTTTCAGAGGAGTCTCTAATCCCACTGAATATCAAACAGGGAGCTATTGTAAATACATTTACAACTAAGAATATAAACACTAAAAAACACCAATAAATCCCTTGGGATAAATTGATTCTTGAAGATTCTATCATTGGACTCATGCAAATAAACCAAAACAACTGCAAGCACAGAACTTCGCATTTAGACCAAAACATCTTATTCCTGTTTTCATGACAAAACACCAAATAAGACACCCCGGTGAAGGACACCCAAAACACTCCAAGTACACTTGAATCTAGTCCTACGGCACACAAGGTGATATTTGAAAGAATATATGTGCAACATTGATTCTCATGTTTGCACAAAACACACCAAGCCGGGGAGGATTTATAAGGTTGCTGTGCCTGCACTATAAAACACAAGTGTTGAGTTTTTTGAGAACCCGTTACCAGACCAAAAAAATCTTATTTTATATGGGACATTGAGACTTTAGGTTTCCAAATAATACTACAAAATGGAAGGATTACTTGGACTGGGCAAGGAAATCAAAGAGATATTTATAGCTAAGCAAAATTGAATTAGCCAAATTCAAAACACATTTATCAAGAAAAGATAAGAGGTCACAAGAATGACAACAATTAAGCAATTAATAGAATCCCTGTCACTGGGAATTCAAAAGAATGGGAAACTCTACAAAACCTCTTCCTCTTGATAAGAATGGAACCTGGAGATAGGAGTGGTCATGTAACAAGGACGACGAAAAGTGATAAAGACGCGGAAAAACAAAAGAAAAAGATGTATCCCCTAAATCAATTCCTCCCAGAACAAATGCAAGAGCTGCCTCCAATTTTGTAGCTCACAAACTAAAGAAGACATGCAATTCTTATCATATGATAAACACAACAATAGTTCTGTTTCCCATTGGAATAATTTCCACTATGGGAGGAAACAATAGCACATAACAGTGAAATGTAAATGGAAAGGCAAGACCCATCAACAAGACTCTCACCTTAATCTTCATTTCAGGGCTTAGTTCAAAATCACCCCTGTATATTGTGACAGGAGCTATATTGCGAGTTCTAAGTGCACCCAAAAGTGTAGTTGAACTTTCGACATGGACAGTCCTCGAAGAAGTCTTCTTTGAAAATATATTCAGTAAACAATCGTTCTCCTCTATTACTCTCTTATTCACATCCAAGTTTCGTTTTTCCCTAAAAACTATGCATTCCATTTTCATGCCATGTGCGGCCATCTGTTCAACAATGGTGTTGACTTGATCTTCTTTGGTTCCTTCAAACGGATCTTTGATAGGACAAATTGCATTTGTGATGAGACAAAGGCGTTTTTTCCCCTTAATTGTTTGTCCAATTTTTTTAATCAGCATATCCATCCCTACAACGATGGCATCAAGAACTACCACCAAGTCAAGGTAACAAGGATTCAAGATGAAGATTAACCAAGTAATTCACAATCTAGTGCTTACTGAAAAGAAGCTAATTTTTTGAACTGATCCTCACAAGTTAATATCAAGGCAAATCACAAAACCTCTCCTTTCCTTTCCTTTCAGATTCAATTGTTGATGAATTAATAAAATATAAGAATTTAGTAAAATCATACAGTCATCATATTTCAAAACCCCTAAAGTATGTTATGATTAGAACATAACTTATTGACCTATACCCAAGAAAGTTCTGAAGGACAATGATGGTGTATTAAGAGCCTTTCTTCGAGAAAATAAGAGGTGCCAAAGTTTCTTGGAAAGAAATCAATTGAGAGACGCCTCTGTGACCTATCAATGAAAAATGTCTTCATTGGATTATTGGTGCCGTATCTTTGTACAAAGGAAGAAATTCAAGGACACGTCTAAGTGCTACAAATTCATCTTAATTGGAAAAAGCAAATGGATTAAGAGATATAGCTACTAACCACAGTTTTAATAAAAATTGGTTGGGTAAGAAATACTTGGCTCTGGTAGGATGATTGGTCCTCTTTGGGGCCTTGAAAACATATGTTGATACCAAAATTATATATACTGCAGCTAGCTATCAGTGCTAAAGTAGCTGAGACCATAGCAAACAAACACAATGGTAGAGCTTCATACTCCTAGGTTAATGGTGAAGATGATCAGTGCTACAGCTCGGGAGGCACTGAGACAACATATTGCCTGTGTACAATGATATAGTCTATGGTTTATGGCTCTAATTGTACTTCGAGTTTGTTTTATTTTGTGGCTTGTATAAAAGGATAGATTAAGAACAAGAAGTCATCTATTTTTCAGCTGCTTTCTGCATGATTATAGAATGCATTTTTGTCAAGGATTTTGGTTAATGGAGGCCTAAGAATGGGAGAGAGAGCTTGCCTCTACTCTGATCAATGTATATGCAAAGCATACTTTGCTAATATAAGAAGTTTTTTGCAGCACAATTGCTACTTTTGACAAGAGAGAGATACAAATGCTAATAAATTAACATTGACAGAAAATTTGGGAAGAATTTAACCCAGTATAAAGTTCATTACTGGAAGGGGACTACCAGATAATCAGAAAATTTGTCAGTATGTGAATATTGTGCTATTACTGGTAGAGTTTTATTAGCAATAAGTGATTTGATCAAAGGTATGTCTCTTGGTCTTTTGTAAGTTGTCGTTTTTAATAAATCACATGCATGTATCCAAAAGAGAGAAAAAAATAAACATGTGTAGTTAGAGCTTAAATGAGCAAATAGCCTAAAGTAATGTGAACTCAGAACTGTGGCATCCATGCAAAGTATATGACCAATATTTTAAGAATTCAAATAACAGGCATATGGCATTTTATAAGAAATCAACTGCTCCAAGTGTAAAACGAACTACAAAATTCTATAATTAAACTCAAAAGAATAATGGTCTGTATCACAGTCACCAGCAACAGTTCCTCGAGGAAGCTGTTCAAAAACTGTAACAAGATCTCCATCAACAACTTTGAGATGCTGCAAAACCACCACATGTTCATATCCGCCGACTTCCTTTGTCAGCTCGTTGTTAGTATCTGGCAATTACAAGACCATACAATGATGTTCCCTTAATAGACACTTGGAGAATGTCCAACATCTTTTATTTATCAAATGAAAATTAAATAAAATGGTATTATTTGCTAAAATAAGCAATTTAAAAAGCACTCTTAACATAAATGTCGCAAAGAGCACATTGATGCTTGGCATCATATTTTGTTAAAGTCTTATTTTAATTATGAACGAACCATGGCATAGATAGGATCCATTTTAGAGAAGAATGGAACTCAGACAGATATGCAAAGTGTGATAGAGAACTAGACTGAGACATGTAATCAAAACATTCTGGCCAAGATATTTTATAGAGGTAGTATATGTCAAAATATGTCGTTTGAAGAGTTAATACCAAGAAGTAATGAAGGACTGACAATGTAAGATACACACGAAGCAAAGAAGAAGATTTCATCAGTAAATGTATAGAAGAGTTTGCAAGAAATAAGACCATACTTCTCACTGTTTCGTACTTTCCCAAGAAATATTTAAATAACACAATATTATAACACATAATTATTGTTGTCATCAAAATATTTCCTAAAAGTTGGAGACCTATCAATCTCCCCTTTTTGATGATAACAATAACTAAAAATATTTCCCATTAAGGCTCCCCCTCAGTTTATGCATAGTATGTAAAAAAAATTCACATAAATTCCAGCAGTATTCATTCATTCACATACATCATATGGCAGTTAATAGATCATTGCATCTATTGCTGTAAATAGTATAGCATTTTCAGTATATATTGTCTTGCTTCATCAGTATACATTGTCCTGTCTAGCATCATCAATGTATACCGTCCTGCATCATCAGTATATATTGTCCGGCTATATTATAGGAACAATATACATCATATATATATCACATGCAGGGTTACAGTGTACATACTGTTAATACTATCCAGTGTGTATACCACTATCCAGTGCATGTATACCACTGCCCAGTATTTTTTTAGTATATATACTTGTGCCACTGTCTTATGGAAGTATATGTCTAAAGATGTCGTTTGAAAAGTTAATACCAAGAAGTAATGACATACTGACGATGTAAGATACACACGAAGCAAGGAAGAAGATTTCATCAGTAAATGCATAGAAGATTTTGCAAGAAATAAGACCATACTTCACACTGTTTCGTACGTTCCCAAGAAATATTTAAATAACACAGTATTATAACACATAATTATTGTTATCAGTAAAATATTTCCTAAAAGTTGGAGAACTATCAATCTCCCCCTTTTTGATGATGACAATAACTAAAAATATTTCCCATTAAGGCTCCCCCTCAGTTTATGCATAGTTTGTAAAAAAAAATCACATAAATTCCACCAATATTCATTCATTCACATACATCATATGGCAGTTACTAGATCATTGCATCTACTGCGGTAAATAGTATAGCATTTTCAGTATATATTGTCCTGCATCATCAGTATACACTGTCCTGTCTAGCATCATCAATGTATACCGTCCTGCATCATCAGTATACACTGTTCGGCTATATTATACGAGCAATATACATCATATATATATCACATGCAAGGTTACAGTGTATATACTGTTAATACTATCCAGTGTGTGTATACCACTATCCAGTGCATGTATACCACTGCCCAGTATTTTGTCAGTATATATACTTGTGCCACTGTCCTATGGAAGTTTCTTTCGTATTGAGGAATAGATAGGATCCACTTTAAAGAAGAATGGAACTCTGACAGATATGCAGAGTGTGATAGAGAACTAGACCGAGACATGTAATCAAAACATTCTGGCCATGACATTTTATAGAGGTAATATATGTCGAAAGATGTCGTTTGAAGAGTTACTGCCAAGAAGTAATGAAGGACTGACGATGTAAGATACACACGAAGCAAAGAAGAAGATTTCATTAGTAATTCATAGAAGAGTTTGCAAGAAATAAGACCATACTTCTCACTGTTTCGTACTTTCCCAAGAAATATTTAAATAACACAGTATTATAACACATAATTATTGTTATCATCAAACTATTTCCTAAAAATTGGAGACCTATCAATCTCCCCCTTTTTGATGATGACAATAACTAAAAATATTTCTCATTAAGGCTCCCCCTCAGTTTATGCATAGTACGTAAAAAAAATTCACATAAATTCCAGCAGTATTCATTTATTCACATACATCATATGGCAGTTAATAGATCATTGCATCTATTGCTGTAAATAGTATAGCATTTTCAGTATATACTGTCCTGCATCATCAGTATACACTGTCCTGTCTAGCATCATCAATGTATACCGTCCTGCATCATCAGTATATATTGTCTGGCTATATTATAGGAACAATATACATCATATATATATCACATGCAGGGTTACAGTGTACATACTGTTAATACTATCCAGTGTGTATACCACTATCCAGTGCATGTATACCACTGCCCAGTATTTTTTCAGTATATATACTTGTGCCACTGTCTTATGGAAGTATATGTCTAAAGATGTCGTTTGAAAAGTTAATACCAAGAAGTAATGAAGTACTGACGATGTAAGATACACACGAAGCAAAGAAGAAGATTTCATCAGTAAATGCATAGAAGATTTTGCAAGAAATAAGACCATACTTCTCATTGTTTCGTACTTTCCCAAGAAATATTTAAATAACACAGTATTATAACACATAATTATTGTTATCAGTAAAATATTTCATAAAAGTTGGAGAACTATGAATCTCCCCCTTTTTGATGATGACAATAACTAAAAATATTTCCCATTAAGGCTCCCCCTCAGTTTATGCATAGTTTGTAAAAAAAAATCACATAAATTCCAACAATATTCATTCATTCACATACATCATATGGCAGTTACTAGATCATTGCATCTACTGCGGTAAATAGTATAGCATTTTCAGTATATATTGTCCTTCATCATCAGTATACATTGTCCTGTCTAGCATCATCAATGTATACCGTCCTGCATCATCAGTATACATTGTCCGGCTATTTTATACGAGCAATATACATCATATATATATCACATGCAGGGTTACAGTGTATATACTGTTAGTGTATATACTGTTAATACTATCTAGTGTGTATACCACTATCCAGTGCATGTATACCACTGTCCAGTATTTTGTCAGTATATATACTTGTGCCACTGTCCTATGGAAGTTTCTTTCGTTTTGAGGAATAGATAGGATCCACTTTAGAGAAGAATGGAACTCAGACAGATATGCAAAGTGTGATAGAGAACTAGACTGAGACATGTAATCAAAACATTCTGGCCAAGACATTTTATAGAGGTAGTATATGTCTAAAGATGTCGCTTGAAAAGTTAATACCAAGAAGTAATGAAGGACAGACAATGTAAGACACACACGTAGCAAAGAAGAAGATTTCATCAGTAAATTCATAGAAGAGTTTGCAAGAAATAAGACCGTACTTCTCACTATTTATGTACTTATCCCAAGAAATATTTAAATAACACAGTATTATAACACATAATTATTGTTATCGCCAAACTAATTCCTAAAAGTTGGAGACCTATCAATCTCCCCCCTTTTGATGATGACAATAACTAAAAATATTTCCCTTTAAGGCTCCCTCTCAGTTTATGCATAGTATGTAAAAAAAATTCACATAAATTCCAGCAGTATTCATTCACATACATCATATGGCAGTTAATAGATCATTGCATCTATTGCCGTAAATAGTATAGCATTTTCAGTATATACTGTCCTGCATCATCAGTATACACTGTCTTGTCTAGCATCATCAATGTATACCGTCCTGCATCATCAGTATACACTGTCCGACTATATACATCATATATATATCACATGCAGGGTTACAGTGTATATACTGTTAATACTTTCCAGTGTGTGCATACCACTATCCAGTGCATGTATACCACTGCCCAGTATTTTATCAATATATATACTTGTGCCACTGTCCTATGGAAGTTTCTTTCGTTTTGAGGGATAGATAGGATCCATTTTAGCGAAGAATGGAACTCAGACAGATATGCAGAGTGTGATAGAGAACTACACCGAGACATGTAATCAAAACATTCTGGCCATGACATTTTATAGAGGTAATATATGTCTAAAGATTTCGTTTGAAGAGTTAATGCCAAGAAGTAATGAAGGACTGACGATGTAAGATACACACAAAGCAAAGAAGATTTCATCAGTAAATGTATAGAAGAGTTTGCAAGAAATAAGACCATACTTCTCACTATTTCGTACTTACTTTCCCAAGAAATATTTAAATAACACAGTATTATAACACGTAATTATTTTTATCATCAAACTATTTCCTAAAAGTTGGAGACCTATCAATCTCTCCCTTTTTGATGATGACAATAACTAAAAATATTTCCCATTAAGGCTCCCCCCTCAGTTTATGCATAGTATGTAAAACAAATTCACATAAATTCCAGCAGTATTCATTCATTCACATATATCATATGGCAGTTAATAGATCATTGCAAACTATTAATGTAAATAGTATAGCATTTTCAGTATATAATGTCCTGCATCATCAGTATACACTGTCCTGTCTAGCATCATCAATGTATACCGCCCTGCATCATCAGTATACACTGTCCGGCTATATTATACGAGCAATATACATCATATATATATCACATGCAGGGTTACAGTGTACATACTGTTAATACTATCCAGTGTGTGTATACCACTATCCAGTGCATGTATACCACTGCCCAATATTTTGTCGGTATATATACTTGTGCCACTATCTTATGAAAGTTTTTTTCGTTTTGAGGAATAGATAGGATCCATTTTAGAGAAGAATGGAACTCAGACAGATATGCAGAGTGTGATAGAGAACTAGACTGAGACATGTAATCAAAACATTCTGGCCAAGACATTTTATAGAGGTAGTATATGTCTAAAGATGTCGTTTGAAGAGTTAATACCAAGAAGTAATGAAGGACCGACAATGTAAGATGCACACGAAGCAAAGAAGAAGATTTCATTAGTAATTCATAGAAGAGTTTGCAAGAAATAAGACCATACTTCTCACTGTTTCGTACTTTCCCAAGAAATATTTAAATAACACAGTATTATAAACACATTAATTATTGTTATCATCAAACTATTTCCTAAAAATTGGAGACCTATCAATCTCCCCCTTTTTGATGATGACAATAACTAAAAATATTTCTCATTAAGGCTCCCCCTCAGTTTATGCATAGTACGTAAAAAAAATTCACATAAATTCCAGCAGTATTCATTTATCCACATACATCATATGGCAGTTAATAGATCATTGCATCTATTGCTGTAAATAGTATAGCATTTTCAGTATATACTGTCCTGCATCATCAGTATACACTGTCCTGTCTAGCATCATCAATGTATATCGTCCTGCATCATCAGTATATATTGTCTGGCTATATTATAGGAACAATATACATCGTATATATATCACATGCAGGGTTACAGTGTACATACTGTTAATACTATCCAGTGTGTATACCACTATCCAGTGCATGTATACCACTGCCCAGTATTTTTTCAGTATATATACTTGTGCCACTGTCTTATGGAAGTATATGTCTAAAGATGTCGTTCGAAAAGTTAATACCAAGAAGTAATGAAGTACTGACGATGTAAGATACACACGAAGCAAAGAAGAAGATTTCATCAGTAAATGCATAGAAGATTTTGCAAGAAATAAGACCATACTTCTCATTGTTTCGTACTTTCCCAAGAAATATTTAAATAACACAGTATTATAACACATAATTATTGTTATCAGTAAAATATTTCATAAAAGTTGGAGAACTATGAATCTCCCCCTTTTTGATGATGACAATAACTAAAAATATTTTCCATTAAGGCTCCCTCTCAGTTTATGCATAGTATGTAAAAAAAATTCACATAAATTCCAGCAGTATTCATTCACATACATCATATGGCAGTTAATAGATCATTGCATCTATTGCCGTAAATAGTATAGCATTTTCAGTATATACTGTCCTGCATCATCAGTATACACTGTCTTGTCTAGCATCATCAATGTATACCGTCCTGCATCATCAGTATACACTGTCCGACTATATACATCATATATATATCACATGCAGGGTTACAGTGTATATACTGTTAATACTTTCCAGTGTGTGCATACCACTATCCAGTGCATGTATACCACTGCCCAGTATTTTATCAATATATATACTTGTGCCACTATCCTATGGAAGTTTCTTTCGTTTTGAGGGATAGATAGGATCCATTTTAGAGAAGAATGGAACTCAGACAGATATGCAGAGTGTGATAGAGAACTACACCGAGACATGTAATCAAAACATTCTGGCCATGACATTTTATAGAGGTAATATATGTCTAAAGATGTCGTTTGAAGAGTTAATGCCAAGAAGTAATGAAGGACTGACGATGTAAGATACACACAAAGCAAAGAAGATTTCATCAGTAAATGTATAGAAGAGTTTGCAAGAAATAAGACCATACTTCTCACTATTTCGTACTTTCCCAAGAAATATTTAAATAACACAGTATTATAACACGTAATTATTTTTATCATCAAACTATTTCCTAAAAGTTGGAGACCTATCAATCTCTCCCTTTTTGATGATGACAATAACTAAAAATATTTCCCATTAAGGCTCCCCCCTCAGTTTATGCATAGTATGTAAAACAAATTCACATAAATTCCAGCAGTATTCATTCATTCACATATATCATATGGCAGTTAATAGATCATTGCAACTATTAATGTAAATAGTATAGCATTTTCAGTATATAATGTCCTGCATCATCAGTATACACTGTCCTGTCTAGCATCATCAATGTATACCGCCCTGCATCATCAGTATACACTGTCCGGCTATATTATACGAGCAATATACATCATATATATATCACATGCAGGGTTACAGTGTACATACTGTTAATACTATCCAGTGTGTGTATACCACTATCCAGTGCATGTATACCACTGCCCAGTATTTTGTCGGTATATATACTTGTGCCACTATCTTATGAAAGTTTTTTTCGTTTTGAGGAATAGATAGGATCCATTTTAGAGAAGAATGGAACTCAGACAGATATGCAGAGTGTGATAGAGAACTAGACTGAGACATGTAATCAAAACATTCTGGCCAAGACATTTTATAGAGGTAGTATATGTCTAAAGATGTCGTTTGAAGAGTTAATACCAAGAAGTAATGAAGGACCGACAATGTAAGATGCACACGAAGCAAAGAAGAAGATTTCATTAGTAATTCATAGAAGAGTTTGCAAGAAATAAGACCATACTTCTCACTGTTTCGTACTTTCCCAAGAAATATTTAAATAACACAGTATTATAACACATAATTATTGTTATCATCAAACTATTTCCTAAAAATTGGAGACCTATCAATCTCCCCCTTTTTGATGATGACAATAACTAAAAATATTTCTCATTAAGGCTCCCCCTCAGTTTATGCATAGTACGTAAAAAAACTTCACATAAATTCCAGCAGTGTGAGAGTATTCATTTATTCACATACATCATATGGCAGTTAATAGATCATTGCATCTATTGCTGTAAATAGTATAGCATTTTCAGTATTATACTGTCCTGCATCATCAGTATACACTGTCCTGTCTAGCATCATCAATGTATACCGTCCTGCATCATCAGTATATATTGTCTGGCTATATTATAGGAACAATATACATCATATATATATCACATGCAGGGTTACAGTGTACATACTGTTAATACTATCCAGTGTGTATACCACTATCCAGTGCATGTATACCACTGCCCAGTATTTTTTCAGTATATATACTTGTTGCCACTGTCTTTATGGAAGTATATGTCTAAAGATGTCGTTCGAAAAGTTAATACCAAGAAGTAATGAAGTACTGACGATGTAAGATACACACGAAGCAAAGAAGAAGATTTCATCAGTAAATGCATAGAAGATTTTGCAAGAAATAAGACCATACTTCTCATTGTTTCGTACTTTCCCAAGAAATATTTAAATAACACAGTATTATAACACATAATTATTGTTATCAGTAAAATATTTCATAAAAGTTGGAGAACTATGAATCTCCCCCTTTTTGATGATGACAATAACTAAAAATATTTTCCATTAAGGCTCCCCCTCAGTTTATGCATAGTTTGTAAAAAAAAATCACATAAATTCCAACAATATTCATTCATTCACATACATCATATGGCAGTTACTAGATCATTGCATCTACTGCGGTAAATAGTATAGCATTTTCAGTATATATTGTCCTTCATCATCAGTATACATTGTCCTGTCTAGCATCATCAATGTATATCGTCCTGCATCATCAGTATACATTGTCCGGCTATTTTATACGAGCAATATACATCATATATATATCACATGCAGGGTTACAGTGTATATACTGTTAGTGTATATACTGTTAATACTATCTAGTGTGTGTATACCACTATCCAGTGCATGTATACCACTGTCCAGTATTTTGTCAGTATATATACTTGTGCCACTGTCCTATGGAAGTTTCTTTCGTTTTGAGGAATAGATAGGATCCACTTTAGAGAAGAATGGAACTCAGACAGATATGCAAAGTGTGATAGAGAACTAGACTGAGACATGTAATCAAAACATTCTGGCCAAGACATTTTATAGAGGTAGTATATGTCTAAAGATGTCGCTTGAAAAGTTAATACCAAGAAGTAATGAAGGACAGACAATGTAAGACACACACGTAGCAAAGAAGAAGATTTCATCAGTAAATTCATAGAAGAGTTTGCAAGAAATAAGACCGTACTTCTCACTGTTTTGTACTTTCCCAAGAAATATTTAAATAACACAGTATTATAACACATAATTATTGTTATCGCCAAACTAATTCCTAAAAGTTGGAGACCTATCAATCTCCCCCCTTTTGATGATGACAATAACTAAAAATATTTCCCTTTAAGGCTCCCTCTCAGTTTATGCATAGTATGTAAAAAAAATTCACATAAATTCCAGCAGTATTCATTCACATACATCATATGGCAGTTAATAGATCATTGCATCTATTGCCGTAAATAGTATAGCATTTTCAGTATATACTGTCCTGCATCATCAGTATACACTGTCTTGTCTAGCATCATCAATGTATACCGTCCTGCATCATCAGTATACACTGTCCGACTATATACATCATATATATATCACATGCAGGGTTACAGTGTATATACTGTTAATACTTTCCAGTGTGTGCATACCACTATCCAGTGCATGTATACCACTGCCCAGTATTTTATCAATATATATACTTGTGCCACTGTCCTATGGAAGTTTCTTTCGTTTTGAGGGATAGATAGGATCCATTTTAGCGAAGAATGGAACTCAGACAGATATGCAGAGTGTGATAGAGAACTACACCGAGACATGTAATCAAAACATTCTGGCCATGACATTTTATAGAGGTAATATATGTCTAAAGATTTCGTTTGAAGAGTTAATGCCAAGAAGTAATGAAGGACTGACGATGTAAGATACACACAAAGCAAAGAAGATTTCATCAGTAAATGTATAGAAGAGTTTGCAAGAAATAAGACCATACTTCTCACTATTTCGTACTTTCCCAAGAAATATTTAAATAACACAGTATTATAACACGTAATTATTTTTATCATCAAACTATTTCCTAAAAGTTGGAGACCTATCAATCTCTCCCTTTTTGATGATGACAATAACTAAAAATATTTCCCATTAAGGCTCCCCCCTCAGTTTATGCATAGTATGTAAAACAAATTCACATAAATTCCAGCAGTATTCATTCATTCACATATATCATATGGCAGTTAATAGATCATTGCAACTATTAATGTAAATAGTATAGCATTTTCAGTATATAATGTCCTGCATCATCAGTATACACTGTCCTGTCTAGCATCATCAATGTATACCGCCCTGCATCATCAGTATACACTGTCCGGCTATATTATACGAGCAATATACATCATATATATATCACATGCAGGGTTACAGTGTACATACTGTTAATACTATCCAGTGTGTGTATACCACTATCCAGTGCATGTATACCACTGCCCAGTATTTTGTCGGTATATATACTTGTGCCACTATCTTATGAAAGTTTTTTTCGTTTTGAGGAATAGATAGGATCCATTTTAGAGAAGAATGGAACTCAGACAGATATGCAGAGTGTGATAGAGAACTAGACTGAGACATGTAATCAAAACATTCTGGCCAAGACATTTTATAGAGGTAGTATATGTCTAAAGATGTCGTTTGAAGAGTTAATACCAAGAAGTAATGAAGGACCGACAATGTAAGATGCACACGAAGCAAAGAAGAAGATTTCATTAGTAATTCATAGAAGAGTTTGCAAGAAATAAGACCATACTTCTCACTGTTTCGTACTTTCCCAAGAAATATTTAAATAACACAGTATTATAACACGTAATTATTGTTATCATCAAACTATTTCCTAAAAGTTGGAGAGCTATCAATCTCCAATTTTTTATGATGACAATAACTAAAAATATTTCCCATTAAGGCACCCCCTCAGTTTATGCATAGTATGTAAACAAAAATCACATAAATTCCAGCAGTATTCATTCATTCACATACATCATATGGCAGTTAATAGATCATTGCATCTACTGCTGTAAATAATATAGCATTTTCAGTATATATTGTCCTGCATCATCGGTATACACTGTCCTGTCTAGGATCATCAATGTATACCGTCCTGCATCATCAGTATACACTGTCCGGCTATATTATACAAGCAATATACATCATATATATATCACATGCAGGGTTACAGTGTATATACTGTTAATACTATCCAGTGTGTGTAGACCACTATCCAGTGTATGTATACCACTGCCCAGTATTTTGTCAGTATATATTTTTTTGTGCCACTGTCCTATGGAAGTTTCTTTCGTTTTGAGGAATAGAGAGGATCCATTTTAGAGAAGAATGGAACTCAGACAGATATGCAGAGTGTGATAGAGAACTTGACTTAGACATGTAATCAAAACATTCTGGCCATGACATTTTATAGAGGTAGTATATGTCTAAAGATGTTGTTTGAAGAGTTAATACCAAGAAATAATGAAGGACAGACGATGTAAGATACACACGAAGCAAAGAAGAAGATTTCATCAGTAAATGTATAGAAAAGTTTGCAAGAAATAAGACCATACTTCTCACTGTTTCGTACTTTTCCAAGAAATATTTAAATAACACAGTATTATAACACATAATTATTGTTATCATCAAAATATTTCCTAAAAGTTGGAGACCTATCAATCTCCCCCTTTTTGATGATGACAATAACTAAAAATATTTCCTATTAAGGCTCCCCCTCAGTTTATGCATAGTTTGTAAAAAAATATCACATAAATTCTAGCAGTATTCATTCATTCATATACATCATATGGCAGTTAATAGATCATTGCATCTATTGCTGAAAATAGTATAGCATTTTCAGTATATACTATCCTGCATCATCAGTATACACTGTCCTGTCTAGCATCATCAATGTATACCGACCTGCATCATCAGTATACATTGTCCGACTATATTATACGAGCAATATACATCATATATATATATATATATATATATATCATGTGCACGGTTACAGTGTATATACTGTTAATACTATCCAGTGTGTGTATACCACTATCCAGTGCATGTATACCACTGCCCAGTATTTTGCCAGGATATATATTTGTGCCATTGTCCTATGGAAGTTTCTTTCGTTTTAAGGAATAAATAAGATCTATTTTAGAGAAGAATGGAACTCAGACAGATATGCAAAGTGTGATAGAGAACTAGACTGAGACATGTAATCAAAACATTCTGGCCAAGACATTTTATAGAGGTAGTATATGTCTAAAGATGTCGTTTGAAGAGTTAATACCAAGAAGTAATGAAGGACTGACAATGTAAGACACACACGAAGCAAAGAAGAAGATTCATCAGTAAATGCATAGAAGAGTTTGCAAGAAATAAGACCATACTTCTCACTGTTTCGTACTTTCCCAAGAAATATTTAAATAACACAGTATTATAACACATAATTATTGTTATCATCAAAATATTTCCTAAAAGTTGGAGACCTATCAATCTCTCCCTTTTTGATGATGACAATAACTAAAAATATTTCCCATTAAGGCTCACTCTCAGTTTATGCATAGTATGTAAAAAAAATTCACATAAATTCCAGCAGTATTCATTCATTCACATACATCATATGGCAGTTAATAGATTATTGCATCTATTACTATAAATAGTATAGCATTTTCAGTATATAATGTCCTGCATCATCAGTATACACTGTCCTGTCTAGCATCATCAATGTATACGGTCCTGCATCATCAGTATACACTCTCCGGCTATATTATACGAGCAATATACATCATATATATATCACATGCAGGGTTACAGTGTATATACTGTTAATACTATCCAGTGTGTGTACCACTATCCAATGCATGTATACCACTGCCCAATATTTTGTCAGTGGAGAATAAGAGTGAAACATCAGTAGCAAGAGTGAAACATCAGCAGTTTCCAGCAACTATTCAAGATGTACAAACTTCGGAGTTCGGAATGAGGAAAGACATAATATTTTGTACCATCATTTAGAAATAGAGACAAAAACAACACTCTAATCGATAAAAAAAATAAAGTATCAAATGACTCCATGTAGACTCCACCTTGAGATAAATCCAATTTTATAAATTCTCCTCTTCCACGAATTTACTTTCCCACGAATCTTTTATGGACTGCAACAATACATAAAGGCAAAGACTAACAAAAGGCAAAGACTAACAACAAGCACAATCAGTAGTCTGTATATCTATTGGCACCTATTCTTGGTCAATGCTTCAAAGAATATAGCGAGTACTTTCGATATGATTGAAATTTGAAATGTGCAGTAAATAGCACAATTATCACTGTGTAGTTGGTGCAGTGGAAAAGAGTATGCATAAAGCTGAAGGAACAACTAACTAGTCAGATTCTTAAACGATTAGTAGAACACCAGAATTTTACATTATTTTAAGGCAAAGGAGTGGAAATTTTAAACTCAATTGGAATTTAGAAGGCTTCTCGTTAAAGTTCTGGGAAAGAGTCAGGGTGCAAGAGGATCTCACATGCATATGGATGAATCTTTTAACACAGTAAAAGTCAAAACCAATGTTCGAAATTGCGTTTGAGGCTTACGCCTCGAGGCCCGCCTCGTAGTAAGGCGGTAGGTTGCTGTGGCGAGGCTTACGCCTCACGGGGAAATACAGAGGCTTACGCCTCATTTGGTTAAGGCTTGCGCCTCAATGCGTTTCGCCTCAAGGCTTACGCCTCATTTTTATTCGTCTACGAATTATTTTACTTTTTTTGAACATAAATAAATAATATATTTCAAACACAATTTATTTAATTCATAAACAGAACATTTTAGATTTTAGATGTAAAACACTAAATACTATCGTTATACTACCATTAGAAACACGGTAATCACCAATTATGGATATTCAAAGACAAGAGGCAGGAATATGTTGGTTTAAAGAGGAGGGTCGGAGGTTTCATTAACTTCCCAATTCCCACTATTATAAGGTAAACCGATGTCCAAATTAGGAACACGGTCGTAATCGTAAATGGTCCATTGGACATAAATATTACGAATATGCCTTTGAGTCCAAAATATCTATGCTATGTAGCCTACGCTAATACGGTACGTCATACCTTCATGTCCTAATTATTTTCAATTCAAGTTATGTCAAATAAACAATGTGTAAATATTTGTCAATTGCATGCCTGATAAAAAAAATTGAAAAAATTCTAGTGAAAATATAATGATAAAAAGAACTACTATGATCTTTCTTAGCTACTTCTTTCCGGTGCAGAAAAAATTCTCATTTAAAAATTTTGTGAGCATTAAGAATATAATTTTGTTTCATGTTCGCCCTTAAAATAATAAGTTGAGATTAGTTTGATATCTATTTTATCTATCTATTTTATAAAGGGAGAGCAAGAAAAATAACTGCTTTCCTTGAGGTTGTCATAATTTTTCTTCCGCTTTTGCTCTTGCATGTTTGGTTTTATTACAATTTCATCTTTTTAATTTTTTTTTCCTTTTTATCTATCCAAAAAAATTGATAAATTCCTATTATATCTTTATGGTAAGTTCACATGCAAAGCGATATTATGTTGTTTTGATGTTTTGTAATGATACATTAAGGTGACGTTGGTTATTTATGTCTTTTATGACCTTGATTATAATGATGGATTATTTTATGATTTTATTAGCATTTTTTATAATTTTTTGGGGACTTTTAGGTTTTCTAATCGAGGCTTACGTCTCGCTCCGCCTCGAGGCTTACGCATCGCCTCGTCCGGAGAAAAACGCGTCGTACCGCTTTTAGCTTTTTCGAACATTGGTCAAAACCAACTACTAGAAGTGAATCACCATAGCAAATTAAGATGTTAATTAACCCCTAAAAAATATGAGTATAATTAAGTTTTTCAATCAATAGCAACTTATCAAAAAATATGCCAACCAATAGCACTATGGTCAAGCATCATGCCCCTCAAAACAGAAACAAATGCTAGTATAAACCTCTATTCTACATAAGGTTTACTCTACTTTAAAAATTGAACACCTAAATGCTTAGAAACCATGAACTATGACTTCTCCATGCCATCAACAAGTTGTCAGGATCCCCAACTGGGCCCCCCATGTGATCAGAAACCAAAGCAGCAAGCGTCTATACCAAATCACTACCTACATCATTTAGAGATTCTGACTTCAACTTGACAGCCATCTCCAAGGCCTTCTGTTCGAGATGTAACAACTTAGAGTCGGTAGCCTTATTAACAAGAACCGCTTCCCAGGTGATGTTATCTGACACTGGTGTTCCTTGAAGATCAACAAGGGAAGGCTTGAGCATTGTGCACAAGAAAAGGAGCCTCTGGTCCTCATTTCATAGACATCATGTTGTATTACAATGATTTTCATACAGATTGACATATTCCTTTATTAAATAGAAGCAACAGTGACCTATTAGACAATGAATAAGGATCATGCGAACAGTTCTATGCACCATCCACTGCTTTACCAATGTAGGGTGCATTACACTGATTGTCAAGACCTATCCTATGTAAACTGTTTTCAGAAAACACTAATTATTGCAGAGTAGTTGTCACTCTCCTGCTAGACTCAATAGTGCTTTTACGAGTGGAGATAACACAATTCTTTAATACACAAACAACAAATCTTTCTCCAAAAATGACATGGTTAAAAATAGAAATATACTGAATAGATGCACTATCCGATCACCATATCGAACGTAGGCCTCTAGCTAACCAAGGTGCACAATTAACTAAGGACGCATCAACTTCTTCAACAGAGTACAACAAACAGCTACCATGATTTTGAAATACCAAATAAAGAATTCAAGAATTATAGTACTAATTTATAAAATAAAATAAAAGTACGGGGTAATCTCCATGTACTATATTATTTTTTTAAAGTATAAAAATTCAATTTTCTTGGGGATTAGATTCATAAGAACATTGAAGCTGAACAGGTACTCAAAAGTCAAAACATTACAAATAATGCTTGACTACGTTATAAAAAAAATTATATTAACATCATATGATGCTAAAAGTTAAAAAAATAAAAACAAATAAAAAGACTATTGACCGATGACACTACTGGAAAATAGGATATAAAAAAAACGTAATCAAATATGAGTGTAAAATATGATGCTCCTAAGTCCTAGGTCAAAAATATGTGGAGTATATGAACAGGGTATACAATCTTACAAAATAATGCTTTATCACATATTGACATGTAAAAGCTCTTTTACAATTTGATGTCACTCAATGCCCATTATCCAAAAATATCAAAGTAAACTACCTTGCAAGCATCAGGATTAGGTTCATTCCTCCAAGCACCTCGCATAAGCCTTGCATCATCAAAATTGAAACCCTTGTCACGTATTGCACTTGACGATTTCTGACCCTGTGGTGTCGTTAAGTTTACTCAATTACATATCAAAAAATGAATTTTGATTTCCACTTAAACAGCCTGTTATACCTCCTCAACATTTACACCATTCCGCTGTGCTCCTCGCATCTCAATTTCAGTGACACCAGTTCCATAAGACTCCCCTCCAATAGAACACTTAAAGAACTCCATCATATTTCTCGTTAGTGTTCCCGTTTAATCAGAGAATATGTATTCCACCTGGCAAAACAAGCAATTTCTTGTGCTTTAATAGCAATCGTTGAGACAGAGTATCATAAATGTATAGTAAAGATGAAAGAATTAGGATTTTGAATGTTTGTATCTGTAAAATAAGATTGCCATGGTTATCCACAGCAATTTAAGTTTCTATATAATCCCAAACATAATCAAAGAACCAGAGGACGAAGAGAAGAAGTAACAATTGTTGCTCCTCATTGAATAGTTAAACAAGCAATTTATTACCTGTCCAAGTTCCTCATTAAGATTGGATGTACGTTCCAATGCTGGTGTATTCGTTGACGCTCGTAATTGGGGGCATGATTGGCCAAAAAAATTCTTAATCCCGTCTGCTAGAATAACTAGCGGACGCCGCTGTCTTTTTTAAAATCCCAGCCGTTGATCATACTAACGAACGCTAGAGATGCTATTTGCCCATTTTTAATCCATAGCAAATACATGCTATGGATCATTGCCCATATCTCTCTCTCTCTATATATATATATATAAATATATATATATTACAGTGTTAATTATGTAATCTGCAATTACATCATGTACTTCTCTGTATATTAGAAAACAAGAGTTTCATGTCTATGTGCTCCCAACATATGTAACAAAAATAATTTCAGCCTCAAAAATTCCATATAAGATACAGACATATATAAATGTATATCAGAACACATTCAAAAGAGAGGGTTCTCAAGTCAACTGCAAAAACAGAGTAGAACTGTAGAAGTGAGATAGAAAGATTAGTTATGCATTAAATTTTAAAACAAATTTACACATAAATTAATCTATTTCTTTGTGACATTTCTCCAAACAGATAGTGTGCATCTTATATACATAAGGGAAACTGAATAGATGCCATGCAATCAAATAACCAAAATTCACAGAACTAATCAAATAACAAAACTGAATTGAACTAATTAACAAATTAACAATACAATCATTCCAATTGCAACAGAAATTGACTCTAAATAACAAAAATTAGCATGAAAAATTAAAACCTAAGTTTTAGGGGAAATTAACAAGGGAGGAAATTAAAACCTTCAATTGGAAAATAATGGAGAAGTTAAAGGAGAAGGAGAAGGAGAAGGAGAGAGCAGGTCGCCGCCACTACTTATGTCGCCACGGCGCCTCTATGTCGCCATTATTGCTAGGGTTAGAGGGAGTTGAGAGGGAGGGGAAAGAGGTATGAGAGGGCTGATCTGAGTGAGGGGAAAGAGAGGTGCAGCCGACCTTGAGATGCCGCCGATCTAAGGGTACCCAGTCGCTGTTTCAGTTCTCCGGACTCTGTTCTAAAAAACGAGAGTTATTTTAACTTATAAAAAAACTAATATTATAAACTCTTTAAAATGTAATATTGTAAATAAAATTATTATTTCAAAAACTTAAATTGATTTAAATTTAAATTTTAGGATGTCATAAATTAGTTAATAACAAACTGAAATATAACTTTTTTGTAGAACAGAATAGTAATAATTTAACATATTTGTGATCTGTTCTACAAAAAGAGTTTTGATTATTATAATTTTTTATTGTCAATTTACAATATTTTAAAATTTAAATTATTGTAACTTAATATTTTAATGAACAAAACACTATTGTAACTTAATTATTATAATTTTTTATTGTCAATTTACAATATTTTAAAATTTAAATTATTGTAACTTAATATTTTATCCATAATTTCTTGTAGTGTTTATTAATGACAAAGTATATAATTTAATTTCTAATATAAAACATAAATTTAAAGGGAAAAAAACACTTCTTTAATCCACAAAAGGATATTGATAGAAATACATTTCAAAAATTTGGAAAGAGTATAAAATGAGTTTCAATTTTATTCGGACCAAATTAAGTCATCTCAAGTTCATGAAATAAAAAAGAAAAATTGAAAAAAACTAGTAGACCCGGGCGTAAATGAACTTTTAAGGGTTTAATATACTATTTGTACGTACCGCATTTTATATTTGACATTGTACCACTGACATTTAATTTTTCGTGGGCATATTTTTTTTATTAATTAATGTCATTTTTTAGTGGATAAATTATTTTAATGTTTGATGACTTTTTGGGGGACAAAAGATATATTACTTATATTAGAGAATATTACTCACAATGATATTAAATATAGTGGGTGCGGATGATAGTAATGTTGGATAAAACTTGTTCAGGCCCGACAAAGAAGAATATAAGTGATTGCATTAAGCTTCAATATTTTCCTTTAGATGAAATATTGTGTGATGGTTCAAACACAATCAAGAAAAATAAATTGAAAAATACCTCCCTCGATAAATGGCAAAACAAATATATTCCCGCGTTCGTTGAAATTTTTATCAATTGTACCTGCCTCCCTTCAAACAACTAAAAACAATTTATGAGAAAAATTCAGTGATTGTAATGGTAGTCACAAATATTCTATAGTGGTGGCACAACTATACATCAGTAAGAGCCATCATATATTCTACTATGTTGTGATTGCTAGTAAATTCCATCACCTAATATATTTGTTGGTCATATATGCTTGTTTTTTAGTGATTGCCTTGACCGTCACATATAGTTTATAGTTATGGCAAAATTAGCCATTACTAAGAGCCATCATCTATATTATTATTTTGTGATTATTGAAAAAGTCCATCATATAATATCATTTTTTGAGATTGCTTTAAATGTCGTCATAAAGGTCCATCACATATATTTTCTTTTCGTGATAGTCTAGCCGTCACCAAATATTTCTTGAACTTTTTTCTTTGTGATGGCTTAAATGCAATCATGTTAAGGAGAAATATATAGGTGATGGTTGCATGTCATCTCAAAAACTAAAAATTATTTTTGGACAATATTTGGTGATTGAAATAGTCGTCACACACACACACACACACACATATATATATATATATATATATATATATATATATTCACGATGGCAAAATTAACCATCACTAGAGCCATCATATATATATATACTATTTTTTGTGATGACTCAAATAATCCATCACGAAATATTGTCTATTGTGATTGCTTTTGAAAATCGTCACCAGGATCTATCACGCATGCTTGATTTTCTAGTAGTGTATATTTCCGACAAGAAAAATATCAGTTTTTCTTGTAGTTAATTAATTATATACTTGTACTCAGTTGAGGACATGATTTTCTACCATGGTCCCTAGGGTTATATTTGTTTACAAGGATTATAATCCTTGGATTATAATGTATGAGATTATAATGCCAAGACTATTAATCTGAAGATTATATAGTCTTAGTCTCATGTTTGTTTTTTATGAGATTAATGATGGGATAACTTATAATAATCCCATTTTATGTCTGTTTTTTTCCAAGATTTATAAATATCGTTTGAACTATTATATCCTTATTAATAATAATATATTTTAAACTTGTTTATACATCAAAATAAATATATAATTATAATGGAGCTGATTTTTGAAAAATATATACTTACTAGTAATTGCTCGTGCCTTCAGGCACGACGTAACGAAAAATTAGATTAAAATTTGAAAAGTACTACATTACCTAAAGACTTTTTGCAACTTAAAATAACTTATAATCAGACATAACAATTATCATAATTCACCATACCACCACAATAATTAATACATACTCAATCATCAACACATATTCAACCACCGAAACATCAAGCTAGTCGCTACTAATTTCAAGAAATTTCGGCAGAGTTTCCTTTAAAAATAGATATCCAGAAAAATCTAAACCTGTCTACAAAACTTACAATCATCAATATATATTCAAACCATCAAAAAAACCATCAATCCATACCCAAAATCATTATAACCATAAATAATTAGTTAACTTTACAAAAGACGAAACACAAAAAATATAGTGATGCCTACATGACCCTAAGAATATGACATTCATCCGGCCTCATATAAAAGTACAATGAGGAAATTCAATATGCAGAAAATCATTCAGATAATTCCATACATTAGTGTACTCTCATAACATTCGATAGGGAAATAAATATAAAGAAAGCAAATCTTTATCACGTTATTAAATATGGGATCGAAGAGCACTAACCTAGGAATATCATATTCATCCGGCTTCCATCGACAATTCGTATACAGAGAATCTTTTCTTTCATTGATTTGACAATCATAAGCCTCGTCAACAAAAGGGCAACTCCCTAGTTTATAAATTGAGTAATTTTCTTCATCGTTCAGGTTTTGCATCACTTGTATGGTCATTACCATATTCCATTATTTCAAATCAAATATAAACAAATTATAGGATCAAAAACAAATTTTTAAATAGTCACAACGTAGACTCCAGACTTGACCAAAGTTCAACACATTTAAATGACAATCTGAAAATTTACACATGAGCATCATTATACCATTCTAGATGATATATAATTAGTACCAACTATCATACAAAAGCACAATGAGGAAATTCAATATGCAGAAAAATATCAAGATGATTCCATATCAAACAACAATTCAACAATGTTAGCTTCTTTTTTTTTCTTTTGAAAAGTACATAAGCTTGTTTTAATGATCATTAGTTGAATGTACAACTTTTATTATTGGAAAAGCTTATTATAATGAAATTCATGGACACGATCATGCACAAAATTGGATGATTCTAACAATTAAATTAAAATTCGAAAAATAAAAATATTATTATTATTAAAGTTATTTTAAAATATAAAAATTATAATTATATGTATTATTATTATCGGTATTATTATTATTATTATTAGCGGTATTATTATTATTATCGGTATTATTATTATTAGTATTATTATTATTGTCGGTATTATTATTATTATTATTATCTTATTAAGATAGATTAAAATTAGAATGAATCTGAACTGTCTTTGTGCTTTTCTGCCTAAATCAATTCAAAATGGTAACACGTATGCAATTTTTGTCAATACAGATGCAACATTTTCGGATAGATCATTTATCAATTTTGTACATAATTTTTTTTTTTTAGGTTTATGGGTTCCATATCTCGGTTAATTAAGATAAATTTTTTAGGTTAATTAAGGGGTAGTAGAAACCCATCCGTTTTTTAACATATATAATTTTGAAGATAAATAATTTTTTAAAAAAATTAAAAATAAATAAATCAAATGTAATACTAATTGGATAGTACATGTGCATTTATTATAGATGTGCATTTGAATTGAGAAACTTGAGAGAGTTTTGGGGGAGAAAAGGCTTGAGAGAGTTTTGGGGGGGAAATTTAGTAAGGAATGAATTTGGGTCATTGAATTAAAGTTAGAATGAATCTCAACCGTTGTTGTGCTTTGTCAAATTATAGAATTCAAATTGAGTTGTGTTTTATTATATAGATTACCAGCTTTATGTGATGTAAACAAAGTTAAAGGCTAATTTAGTCCACAAATTTTTAGTCCCAAATGTAAGGATTATAATACCTAGTTAGACATGGTATTAAATAATCCCTCATTCCAAGTCATTTTGTTATCCCGGGATTAATAATCCGAAGTCTAATTTAAAAAAACAAACAAGAGACTAAGGATTATTAGTCCAATCCCAAGTGTTATCCTAATAAACAAACATGGCCTTGGGATTAATAGTCCTATCCTAAGTGTAATCCTTGTAAACAAACATAGCCTAAGGGAACCTGAATAACCGCCCCAAAATCCGATTCCGGCCCCAATTGTACGAACTGTAAATTTCACAAACACTAACTGCACGAACTGTAAACCACTGGCGAACAGCAGAGAAGCCATAACCGTACGGTACAGAAGCGGCACGTGGGGGCGCGTCGTTTCTCCAAATCGGCTGCCCTACATCAACTTAAATATCAGAGTCCAAAATTCATGGAGAAGTTATCTACTCCTCCCATTCATAATTAGGTAAAAGCATGAAATTAGAAAAGAATCCTAATGCTTGTAATTGTCCATTTTAAAGGTAATTTGTTGAATGTAATGTGATTATCTTCTTTTTTTTTTTTCTGTTTTGGCTAATTAATGTGATTATCTATGAAAAATATTAGGAAAATGATATACGTTACTAATGTTTGTGTCGACTATTTGATTGTTTGTTACATAGATAAATATTAGTGGTAATTTTTAATAGAGACATATGTAACAAGTGGGACTCTCATATAATTCCTATCAATCACATGTATTGATAAATTTTGCAATTGTAATTCGACTGAAAATATTCGCAATGTATAACAGGACTCAAAATATTTGCAATTAATAACAGGACACAAAATATTATATAAATTAAAAGAGGTGAATGAAAATACATTTCCAATGAACTACTTCTATCTGTTAATGGTGAATCAATCAAATCTATTTAGGTGAAAAAATCCAATACTTTGTTCACAACTATTTGTTAGATTATATTTACAAGAAAATTGACCTCCAACGAAGGACAAATTATTCACAAATTATGGTATATCATTCGTGTGGGCAAGGAAATTACGTCTTGCTAGGGTTAGGGTTTCGTGTTGGCTGGAGAGGAGAGAAATCCACGAAGAGCACAGAACTAATTGATTGATTGAAGAGGGGAGAAGAACAGGTGGGCGATTACTCCAATGACACGTGGCAGAACTCTCAGAATCCGGAAACCGGGTTATGGTAGCAGGGATTCCAAGAGCCTTCTTGAGTCTTAGAGTTAGGAGAGAGTTCCAAATGTAATGAGCTTTCAAGAGTCTAAGTGTAATGTCTTGAGAGCGATCCCCTTCTCTTAGAATAGAGGGGCTATTTATAGAGCTTTCCTGGGAAATAATCACATGCTAGGCACATGTTTTAAAGAAAATTCCCGAAATACCCTTTAATCATTTTTTAAAGAAAAAATTCCATAAATGCCCTTTAATCATCAAAGTAATGCCCAAATTGCCCTGTTCTTCTAGCCACCAATCCAATCCCTCAATCAATTCCCAAAATAGGTCGCCTCAACGAGTCTTTTGCCTTGGGACACGTGGAGACTTCCCCGAGTCTAGCATATTTATTTTCGTCTTTTTCGGTATCCATTTAATTACATCATGAACCCCAATCTATACATTTAATTAGGTCACATAAACCCTAATTTGCACATTTAATTAGGTTTTGTAAACCCTAATTTGTACATTTATTTCAATTAGGTCATGTGAACCCTAGTATGCACTTGGGCCCACATTTGCCCCCTGCGCGAGAGTCACGATTTTTGAGAGACACTCGTGCAAAATACTTCAAGCTTTTGACTGATTTTGTGTGACTCCACTTGTCCAAGTTTGGAACACAAAGGCCCTAGAAGAGGGAACCCCTATGAGCCAAACCCTTAGGGTTAAACCCTAGGGAGGCAAGACCTCGAAGGGCTCTTCCTTGGACCTCTTGGTAGATCATCTGAAAAACTTTCCATATCTTGCTCAATATTTATTTCCTTATTTTCCTGAGAATTAAAACAAAGAAGATCATCAGATATCACTAAATAAAATCCAATCTTTTAGAAGCAAATCTTATTTGATTATTTGGAAACAAAATCTTCCTTTATTTGAGTCATATAAAGCAAGATCGTTTCCTTAAGAAAATCAAATATTCAATATATATAATAATTTTGAAATTTTTCTATTGTTAGGAATAAAATATCAGATATCAAATATATATATATATATATATATATTTCGAAATTCCATTAAAATACCCAAATCTAGACAAATTTCGAAAATATATAAAAAATAAGCTCAAATAAACTTATCTTTATATTTCGAAATCTTCTTTAAGAGGAAAATAAAGGTTGCTTCCTTTGCTATTGCAAGTGCGTAATTTGAATATATACATCTCTCAAGTCACTTAGGCTTTTCTTTTCATCGTGCAATTTTTTGTCTTGGCATTTTCTCTCCTCCTTCAAGTCTGAAGATCACCAAGAAGTCATCAAGCAAACGTTCCTCATCTTGGGAAAGAGGTAAGAAAGCAATTCCACCCCTATAAGGCCAAAACCTAAGGGTTGAACCCTATAGGGTCATCCTTCCTTCTTCGTTTTCTTTTAATTTTCCAATTTATTTGAGTACTTTCTTCCGAACTCCTTCTTGACTTGCTTCTCCTACTTTTCTTTTCAGGTTATTGTAACTTTTCGTTTGTCTTCCGAGCCCCGTTACTTGGATCATATCTCGGTAAGGTTCCCTCGGATAATAAAGAAAAAATAAAATATTTATTGTGACAAAGAAGCATTCGTTCCGAAAAATTAATTTGTGGAGAACTAGAATTTCCAAGGTACACAAAAGAGATCCCCTAGGGGGCCGAACCCTATAGGTGGTCGAACCCTAGGGGGCCGAACCCTATAGGGGAAATTTAGCCAAGCAAATTTTTTTTTCCACCCTAGGGGGCCGAACCCTATTGGGGAAATTTAGCCAAGTAAATTTTTTTTCACCCTAGGGGGCCGAACCCTAGGTGGCCGAACCCTAGGGGGCCGAACCCTAGAAGGAAACTTAGCTAATTTTTTTTTTGCATGTCCGCAACCTAGGGGGCCGAACCCTAGGGGACGAACCCTAGGGGCGAATGCTAGGAAAAAATGTCACCACAAAAATTGAATATTAGGAATCGTAATCACTGTTTTAACCATAACTTTTGTTTCATAATTGTGATTTTGATCCTTCTCTGACTTCATTTCTTCTTCTTTTCAGGTATTCTCAAGTGCAAATCTCAGATTCTCCCTTTGCCATGATAAGTATACTCAAGTTCATATGCTTTACTTGACATCCTTAGTACCCTTATGTGGAGTCTTCCTTACTTGCAGGCCTCATCTACCGGATGCTCTGAAGACTTGAAAACTTCCAGGATAACTCCCTTCGTCAATGATTGGGGAAAAGCTCCCTTTTTTGGGCCTTTTGACACTTTTTGGGAGCAAGTCCGGACTTACGATCGCACAACCTTTCCTTTACCAGAGAAAGAAGGCTTGTTTCTTTATGTCGCGACTTGCGGAGGTTGCGACGATTTCCCCCATTCCGGTCACATTCCCCGCATGTGCATAGAGAAACAAGAATACCCTTTCAGCCTATTTCGCTTCCTGTCTGACTCATCTGGCCGTCTTCAAGGATGGCAACATTGGACTGACGAGATCCTCGGGAATGTTGAGTATAAGGCTATACTAAAGAGCGCGGGCATATATCGCTGCATTCAGCTATGTAGGGATCTACGTATTCAGCAGGATCATGACGCCCTTACTGTATTGATTTCCCGCTGGTGCTCTTCTTCATGCTCCTTCGTTACTCATTGGGGGGAATTCACCCCTACCCTAGAGGATGTTTGTGCTCTCTACCGGTAAGCCTTTTCTTTTATTTCTTTCATTCGTTCTTCCTTCTATTTTCAAATTATGTGCTTATGTTGAGTTATATCTTGTAGCCTCCCTGCTGTCGCTTCGGCTTCTTGTGACCCCTCTAGTATGTCTGCTAGAGATGTTGAGTGTGTTGCCTACTTGATAGAAGCCTTCAAGCAGTCTTCCCATTATGTCTCACGATTCAAAGGTGACACGCTCCTTCCGGATTTCGAGACCACTAGCCGACAGAAGACTTCTTGGTTATCTTGGGTACGCTACTTCTTTCGGGATTACAAAACTAACCAGTGGGATAGTTCTACTTACGACCAATTCGTCCTTGCTTTTCGTAAGGAGCCCTATCCTTTTCCTCTGGCAGCCTATCTGGCTATGTGGTTGTCTCGCTTTCTCTTTCCCGGGTCTCCTGTTGACGGTCGCTCAGTTCGTATGTTTAGCTTAGCAACTCTGCTATCTTGGGGTTTGGAGATTCCTCTTGCTTCCCTCTTTTTGGAAACCTTGTATCGCCGTTTAAATGAGGTGGCCTTCGCTTTGAGAGAATCTGTTGGGAGGTATTCAGTTTCATGCTTTCTTTAAGTATCTTTAACACTGCATTTTTCTCTTCTTTTCTTGAATTATCAACCTTCCCTTTTTCGTTTACTCAGGTACGACGTGAATTGCTTCATTCTAGGCTCCTTCCTTCAGTTTTTGCTCTTCGAGCGCTTCAAGGGTTATTCTTCTTTTGAACATCTTTCTAAAAGGAAAAAGAAGTCTTCAGACCCTCTTTCATTACACCACATCAACCCCCGGACAGCTCGCTGGATTGATTACCGCTTTAGCTCAGACTTGCAACTTTTCATTGATGATTCCTCATGCTTCACCGCTCGTCCCTACATTATTGTCTCAAAAAACAATGGTCACCTTCCTCACTTTTATAGGCGTGAGTCGCGCTCGTATCTAAACACCAATGGGTTGAGTGGCTCTTCATTGTCCTGGTTCGTCTTCCTTCGGGCTGCGGAGCTTCCATATTTTATTGAGGATGATGATTTTGGTACTGTACTTTATAATCCTCATAGGGTTATGAGGCAGTTTGGATTTGACCAGGAGCGTCCCTTCGGCCGTACTTGCAAGGAGACTTATGAGACTGCTCTCCTCAACTTCGTGTCTACCTCCTCCTCTTTTGTATGGGCCTTTCTAGAACCCCCAGGTGCTCCTCACAAGTCCTTTCCTGTTGCCTTTGTCATACCAACTGCTAGTCGGAGTGGGCGGTATACTACTAGTGAATGCAACTATTAGCAAATCAATCTTAAGAAGTGGGAGGACGACACAATGATGTGCTCTAGGCCTGCTTCTCCCCCAAGAGTCTTCAATAGGTTAGGATGTTATGTTCTCCTAAGCCCAATGTCCGTGCAGAACGATGGCCAACCAGTAGCCGGCTTGTTGAGCGTGAGGCCTTGATGCCTAAGTCTTCTTCTTCTCGGTCAGCAAGTGTTCATTCTCAAAGTGACCCAACTATCCTTCCTGTATAGGCCCCTACTACCTCCAGGAACCTTCCACCATAGGCCTTGTCTTAGTTACCTCTATCTCGGATGCCTCCTCCAGTTCCTCCCCAGGGATCCTTTGATGCCGGGGAAATGAGAATTACTCGTTTTAGAACCAGAACATCTACCACTACTGATTCAGAGGTGGCTCCTCCTATTGCTTCTACCGTGTCCCCGGTTAATCGTCCTGGCATCAGGCTACGCTTAAGACCATTAGCAAAATGCCCTTCTGAGGATGCTAGTCCTAGTGTGCCGGCAGCCGAGGATCCTATCAAGAAACGTCGTAGAAATTTGGTATGTATTTGTAGTATCTTCGTTTATGTCTGTTACTATCCACATAGTTGCCTTCCTAATTCCTTATATCATTATGTCCACCATTTTTAGATTGGCGATGCTGATGAAGAGGATAGTGATGTTCCTCTTAAGTTGATGCCTATTACTGCAAATGGGGCAACCACGACGGCTTCTACGAGTTGTGACCCTCCCCGACCTATCTCTATCAATGTTGAGTCGTCTCCATCACATGAAGCATGTGTTAGTCTTGATGCTAAAGTCACTTTATTGGATATGAGTTCGAGCCTTGCTGTGGGTGATACAACAATTTCCTCAAACCCTCCTCCAGCTTTTCCACATGATAGGCCTAAGGAAACCGATGAGACTCCTGCTTCTGTGAGGGAGGATCCTTCTGAGACTATTGCTGATTTGTATCCTCCCCAGAAGGATTCTACCAAGTTGGCGAGTTCTTGGGAGGGTATTGTTGACAGCATTTTGGGTGGGGTGAACGACATTCCGCCTGCTGTGACATCTCCCAACTATTTTTCCTTTGACTATCTTGTGAGTATCTTTCTTTTGTAAATATATCATCATCATTTTTCATTTTTTTTGTTTTTTTCAAATATATCATACTTTTATCATCTTGTTTTCCAGAGCAAGAGTTGCCTTTGCCTGTTGATGCACTTGCCTCATTTGATGCTCTCAATCCGGATGTTGACACCTCGCTAGATAATGACCTTGGTTATCCTCCTTGTTGTCTTTCGGATGACCAAGGCATCGTGGATTCATCAGTATCCCAGCAGCCCCGTGTTCCTCCATCCTTTATCTCGATAAATCCTATGATGGCGTCTAAAGTAGCTCATGTCAGAGCTTCCTTTAATCCAAGCGGAGACCTTGTTTCTTGGAGGGGCTTCTGGATATCATCTGCTACTAAGGAAAGTCTTGAGCGTCTCCTTGCTCAGTTCCCACATATACTTGACCAGCTGATTATTAAGGTGTCTTCTGCCCAGACCTTCTTCCTAGATCAGCTCGCAGGCCTTGTGCTTGAGTTGCACACTCTTTCCCTATACTCTTTGCGAGTTGAGGACTTGAAGAAATTTAGCGATGATGTAGACGACCTTGCAGCCGTGGGTGTTGATATGTCCCCTTTTCGGGCTAGACTGGATCTCCTCAAGTCAAATTTCAATGTTGTTGAACTACGTTCGGAAATTGCTATACGTAAGTGTGAAGATGACTCATTTTCAGCACAGATTTTGAAGTTTGACGAAGCTACAAACAAATTGAAGATCCATTCGTAAGATTTAAAGTCCCAGCTTCAGGAGGTAGAGCGTCAGCTTCAGGACTTAGAGTCAGCTACTCGAGATGTCAAGAAATTAAAAGCTGAAAATCTTAAGATTCGGGATGCCGCCATTACTGATTTAGAGGCCTTAGCTATGCCTTCTCTTCAGTTTGATATGTCATGGCCTTTAGATCATGACTTGCTGTAGTCTCTTTTTCCCTTTTCCTGTTTCAAAAACTCATTTACGCATATTTCATTTATCAAATTAGAGTTTCCTTAACCTTGTTGATTGCTTTTAATTTGAATAATTCCTCAAAACTCAATATTTATCATTGAATCTCAAGTTACTCAAATTAATACTCTAAGGCACCAATAGGTATTATGAACAGGTAAATATGAATGTTATCAATTGCATGTATATATATATATATATATATATATATATATATATCTCTTTTCGAAATAAGTGAAAGTGTGATAATTTATTGATAGTCAAATTGCTTTTAACGAAAAGCATAACGTTTCAAAATTTTCATAAAAAAACAATAAATCTTGCTTTTGTCGGATAAAGCATAACGTTCGCCACTTTTAGAGATAAAGTGTAACTGTTTTTTCAGGTTGAGAACTTATAGTCAGGTGCCTCGATTACTTTTAAAGTTTGAAAGTATAACTGTGAGGGCTTATAGTCAGGTGCCTCAACTACTTTTGAAGTTGAAAGTATAACTTTTGTGATGACTATCACATGTGTAATATTTCTTTACCCATTTCAGGTTTAATGGGCCTGAGATAACATTTGATCCCACACGAGATATTTTGCAATACCCGCTTTCGGAGATCTCTCGTACCCTATACAGGCCTTCCCATTTAGGGTAAAATTTGGTGGTTGGTGTTCCCCTCATGACCTGATTTGCTGTCTTGAGCACCAAGTCCCCCACCAGAATTTGTCGCGGTCCACTGCGGGATTGTATTATCGTCGCAGTCTTTCGTGATACTGTTCTAATCTTTCTTTGGCTCGGTCTCAGAAGTCAGCTAAGGCCTCTAGGGCTGCTGGTCGGTTCTCTTCCTCGACTATATAAGCTTCGTAGTCTCATCCTAGCCGAAGGGATTTCTATTTCAGCGGGTAATATAGCTTATTCTCTATAGACCAAAGCATATGGGGTTTCACCCGTAGGTTTTCTTTTTGAAGTTCGATATGCCCATAATGCTATCGGTAATTGCTCTGCCCATGTCTTCGGATGATCATCTAGGGTTTTTGACAGAATCTTGATCAAGGTTTTGTTTGTGGCCTCTGCTTGACCATTGCCTTTCGGGTAGTAGGGCGATGACTTGTAGTGCTTCACCCTATATCTTTCCATCAGATTTTTAATGTATCTATTGATGAAAGGAGTTCCATTATCTGACAGAATGATCTTCGGGATCCCGAAATGACAAATAATGTGTTCCTTAATGAAGTTCGCCACCGCTGGACCCGTATCCTTTTTTAAAGGGATTAGTTCAACCCACTTTGTATACATCTTAGTAGCCGCCAAGATCCATATATTGCCTTTAGAATTAGGATGAATGGTACCTATAAGATCCATTCCCCATGTATAAAAGGGCCATGGTGTTGCTATGGTCCGTAGGTCTACAACGGGAGCATGAATCAGATTCCCGTGGATTTGGCAGATGTGGCACTTCTTGGCAAAATCCAAGCAGTCTCCTTCCATTTTCGGCCAATAATAACCATGATCAATGAGTTTTTTGTACAACTTCGCTCCCCCTTGGTGCTCGTCTTTATGCATTTGATAGACCAAATCTTTGGCCTCTCCTACCTCCAAACACCGTAAGGGCTTGCCATTGACTACTAAACAATTCCCCATTTTACAAGAAGAATCGTTGTGACTTCCTCTTTATTAAGATTGCGTCCTTTTCGGCGGGCAGATTGCCGCTTTGTAAAAACTCTACATAAGGGATTCGCCAATCCGCTATGCCATCAATGAAGGCGCATTCCTCCTCCCCAGGGTATTCTTGGCACAAAAGACACTATCGCTGAAGTGCATCTACTTCCCTTTTCATTTCGGGCCAATAATACCCTTGGCGCTATAACCTCCTATACAATCCGATATCTGTCAATCCATAATTTTCTGCATGTACCTGATGTAAAACTCTCTGTGCTTCGAGCCTCCCCAAGCATCGTGTTAATACCCCATCTGTTTCTTTATGGTACAAGACTCCCTCGATGATGGTGTATTTCTGAAGTTCCACCGGTGATATTGTCCCCTCCTTCATTTGTAATTGATGGGAGATGGTATGTCTCCAACCATCCGTCATGTCTTTGGGGAACAAGTCTAACACCGTGGTTGGGAGGGTTCTCTTCATTACCTTCACATCTAGGTCTTCTCCTTGGACATATACTCTAGAGGCTACCGTGGCTAATGCATCAGGTTGTTTATTTTGTCCTCTTGGCACGTACTCAATTACCACCTTCCTGAAGTCCTCCATCACTTTTTGTGATATAGTTCGATACGGTGCCAATATAGGCTCCTTCACTGCGAATTGCCCTCTTATTTGTTGCACGATCAAGTTTGAATCTCCCCTTATTTTAAGGCATTTAGCTCCCAACTCTCGAGCTACTAATAATCCCAATATGAACGCCTCATATTCTGTTTCATTGTTTGTGCAAGGGAAGTCTAACTTGTATGACAAAGCTACTTCCTTTCCTTCTTTGGTGGTCAACACCGTGCCTGCTCCACCTTTCCCTTCAGCAGATGACCCATCAAAGGCTAAATCCCACCATTCTGAGTCTTCATCTACTATGTCAATTTCTCCTACTTCTCCCCCTGGAAGATCCTCAGAGGGAGGTTCGTATTCTCCATTTGGAAACATAGCTAGTAGGTCTGCCAAAGCCTGACATTTGATTGCCTTTGGTGTTACACACTGGATGTCATATTCTGAAAGTATCATCATCCATCTTGCAGGTCTTCCTACCAACGCTGGCCTAGTCAGTAGGTATCTGATCGGGTCAGTCCTTGTCGCAAGCTTCACTTCATGTGCCAGAAAATAATGTCGCATTTTTTGCGCTACAAACACCAATGCAAGGCAATGTCTCTCCACCTGCTAATACCGGGTTTCCGGTCCTCTAATTATTCGGCTGATGTAGTACACATGCTTTTCTTCTCCATCTACCTCCTGTGTGATCAATCCTCCTACAGACTTTGTGGTCGATGTGATGTACAACTGCAACGAGATTCCTCTTTGTGGTACTACCATCGTTTGTGCTGAAGCCAAAATCCCTTTTACCTTCTCGAAGGCCTGTTGTTAGTTTTGCCCCCAGTCCCATTCTGCCTTTCCTTTTAACAATTTGCCAAAAGGTTTTGTGACCTCTGCTAATGCTGGCATAAATCTCCTCATGTAAGAAACTTTCCCTAGAAAGTTCTTCAGATGTTTTTGTGTTTTTGGTGGGGGCATCTCCATAACTGCTTTTGCATTGCTTGGGTCTACCTCCAAACCTCTGTTATGCACCAAGAAGCCCACGAATTTTCCAGCCGTCATTCCGAAAGCACACTTCTTCGGATTCATCTTCAACTGGTATTTTCGGCATCGCTCAAACACTTTCCTCAGGTCCTCCACATGAGTTCTTGCTTTCTTGGATTTCACTACTATGTCATCCACATAGTCTTCTACTATATCATGAATCATGTCATGAAATATAGCATGCATTGCCCTTTGATAAGTTGCCCCCGCATTCTTCAACCCGAAGGGGCATTACTACATAGTAGAAATTCCCAAACGGGGTACGAAAGGCCGTCAACTCTGCATCTTCTACTGACATCTTTATCTGATTGTAACCCACAAACCCATCCATGAATGACATCATCTCGTGATTAGCCGTTGCATCTACCAAAGTGTCTATATTGGGTAATGGGTACATGTCTTTCGGGCATGCCTTATTCAAGTCTCTAAAATCCACGCATATCCGTAACTGACCATTTGATTTTGTTACTGGTACAATGCCGGATAGCCATATTGGATGTTGGATTGGCTTGATGAACCCTACTTCCGGCAACTTCTTGATTTCCTCCTTGATTTGGGTTTCGACTTCGGGTGCATAGTTGCGAGGAGCTTGCTTCACTGGTTTTATTCCCGGGCTTACATTCAGATTGTGCTCTACCAACTCTTTGTCAATCTCGGGCATCTCATCGTAGTTCCAAGCAAAGACATCCCTATACTCTCGTAGCAATTTCACGAGCTCCTCCTTTTGATTAGCATCTAACTCTTTGTTGGCGTAAGTCGGTCTTGGCATTCCTCCATCTGTTGCGAAATCAACTTCTTCTAGTTCATTTTGCTGAGGTTTCGGCCTATCCTCAAAGCATTCTGGAGCTAGTTCTACCTTCTGCTGCGCAATTTCTCCTTCTTCATTATTGCTGGAGTGGGGGACACCTCCTGAGCCATTGGGTTTGCACTCTCCCTTGGACTATTCCCCCTTGCACCATCATAGGCGAAACACCACCTTTCCGTCGGGTTTAACAACCCTCTCCCATTTGGTTCTTTGGCCATCATCTGATTGTACTGTCCGTTTGGCATTTATTATGTTTCTGGCATCTTCAGGGTCTGCTAGCCTTTTCTTTTCTCCTTTCCCCTCCTTATCCAGGTCTACTACCACCGGCTTCTTGTTTTTGGAACATTCTTTTTGTTCCGAGGTCTTCTTCTTTTCTTTTCTTACAGGCACGAACTTATCTTCCTGTACTTCTTCCCAGCTTGCTAGTCTTAAGGAATCAGGCCTTGCAATCTGGTTCTCTCCCTCTTCAGCGACATCTTTGAATAAAGTTGCTTCAGCGATGTGTGCCTCCTCTGGTCCAAAGGAATTTCTTGTTACCGGTACCTTCACTTCTTTCCCCTTCCAGATAGCTTTCAGGCATTAATGAAAAATTGAGGGTACCACCCCATAGTTGTTTTGTCAGGCCCTTCCTAACAAGACATGATACGCTGCATCCACCTCGGCAACATGAAACATTACAGGTCCTCGAATCTTTCCAACCTGCATGTCTACCTTGATGTGTCCGAGGGTTCTGGCACTTTGGTTGGTAAACCCTGTGATGTTTGTTGGTTCTTTCACAATTCTCTTCTCTTCTCTGGCAGGCCTAACTTCTTAAACATAGTGTAGGGCATAATGTTTATAGACGCTCCATTATCGATGAACGCCCTCCGCACCTCTATTCCATTTATTATTGCCGTCACATACAGCGGTCGGTTGTGCGGGTACCTTATCTCTCTGTCAGCTTTAGAGAAAGATATCTTGCTTTCTTCCTCTTCCACTGCCTTCACAAATCCTTTGCTTATCGTCATGCAGGTTTCTTGGGTTTGGGCTGCTTTGATGATCGCCCTGGTTGCTTCTATCCTTGCTTCTTTGGCCAATCCTATCTGGTCGAAAAATTTTCTGAATTTAACTCCATTCATCAACGCCGTCACCTGCAGGCCTGGATCAACATCCACCATTTCTTCCATCCTTTCTGCATTTTCTATCATCTCCACTTTTGGTGCCTCACTATGAGTAATAGTATTGCACGTTTCTTTTCCCTTGTGATTAGGCAGTGGCTTGTCATGCACGCTACTTCCTTTTCCCAGCTCGATTTCTCCTGCTGCCAGCTTTTCATGGTATATGCTCTGCAGACTATAACAATCGATAGTGGAATGTCATGCATATTGGTGGTATACACAGAAGTCTGGTTTTCTTTTTATTTCTTTCGTCACGACAAATCTGGGCTTCGGAGGCCTCACCAATCCATGCTCTATCCATTGTTCACACAGTTCTCTAAAGGCCTTCTCGCTGCATGTGATAGCCTCTGGAACAGGCATTCTGGTATACTTGTCCCCGTGCTTTCCTTTACTTCGCACGTTCTTCTCCCTCTTGCCCCCTTGTGGTTTTGACTGAGAGTCAGCCAAAGCCACAGTTGCTGTTCTCTTACCCTTCCATGTAACCGTCGCATGACTGATGGGCACTATCATGATTCCTCTCAAATCTTGTGCGAAGGATGAGAGAGTCGCAAATGAATCACAGGCCTTTGTAATGAGATGGGGCTTGAAGGAGTCTAGAGCACCATTGTTGCATATGCTGACTAAGTTCTTCTCCTCAATTGGCTCTGCACATTTCTGCGCTTGGGCCCTGAATCTGTCCACATAATCTGACAACTCCTCATTCGGCTTCTGCTTGAATCGCATTAGCTCTACAATAGTTACCTGTTTCTGCACATAGAAAAATATCTTAAAAAATTACAATTTTAGATCATCCCAATCATGGACTGATCCCTTCTTCAAATTGTAGTACCAACTGAAGGCACTATCCGTCAAGGTCTTGTTAAATTCCCTCATCAACAGATTGTGGTTATTCACCTCATCATAACCCAACCATGGAGACATCGACTCCACAAACCTGGCAATATGCTCCCTGACATTCCCTTTCTCCCCGTTATACTTTGGGAACTGCGGGGGGTGCTCAATATACCCTACCGGGTAAGGTTGTCTCCGAACGTGTGCCGGTTAGGGTGGAGTAAAGTCTAATTCTGAAGGTCGGGCTGTCTGCTTGCGAAGTTGATTGATCACATCGATCATATCATCCTTCGTCACATACTGGCTCGTGGTATGAACTCTTTGAGGGGCTATTATGTATTGCTGCATTGGTGGCATTATGGTAAGGAAATTGGCTGGTGCACACTTGCATCCTGCACAACTTGTATTGGTTGTGCTTGTTGGCTTGTTCGTTGGATGTGGCTCGGGATGGTCGGTATCTGTACTTGTGAAAATGCTGGGAGAGTGCTCGGGATGATGTTGGGCTGAGGCTGACTTGCTTCCAATCTGAGTTGTGGCACATCACCACGGTTTTGGGGCTCCAAGTTGATGATTAGAATCGGCTGACTCTCCGTTGTTGGAGGCACAATTTGATTCTCTTTGTTGTTGCTGTTGTCCTCCACTTCTGCTCGTTCCCCCTGCGAACTTCCTAGGAACATAGCCCTGAAAGTAGGGATTTGCATCAACTGCTGACGGAAATTCCCCATCTCTTCCTGCTTCCTTTGCATTTCCAGCATCATGGTCATCATCTCCATCTGCACGGCATTCGCAGTTGTCTGCGCTCCAGTTACTTACTCGCCTTGCCTTCCCGTGTTTGTTTATCTAGCACTGGTTTGTTGTTGATCAGCCATTTGAGGTGATTTTAAACTTCCTTCCAAAACGTCTTCTAAGATGGGTTGATCAAAATCCAGATTCGCGCTTTGAAACGCTGGATTTGCTTGCCTTGAAATCGGATCCGGTGAAGTGATGCTTGTTGTTGGTGAAACTCTTCCTATAATTCTCCCACTCGAGTTGTGGGCATACCCTTCACGAATTCTACACCTCCCCCGCAGAGTCGCCAAATAAATGTAGGCAAGAAAATTACGCCTTGCTAGGGTTAGGATTTCGTGTTGGCTGGAGATGAGAGAAATCCACGAAGAGCACGAAACTAATTGATTGATTGAAGAGGGGAGAAGAACAGGTGGGCGATTACTCCAATGACACGTGGCAGAACTCTCAGAATCCGGAAACCGGGTTATGGTAGTAGGGATTCCAAGAGCCTTCTTGAGTCTTCGAGTTAGAAGAGAGTTCCAAATGTAATGAGTTTTCAAGAGTCTAAGTGTAATATCTTGAGAGCGATCCCCTTCTCTTAGAATAGAGGGGCTATTTATAGAGTTTTCCTGGGAAATAATCACATGCCAAATACATGTTTTAAGGAAAATTTTCGAAATACCCTTTAATCATGTTTTTAAAGGAAAAATTCCAGAAATGCCCTTTAATCATCAAAGTAATGCTCAAATTGCCCTGTTCTTCTAGCCACCAATCCAATCCCTCAATCAATTCCCAAAATAGGTCGCATCCACGAGTCTTCTGCTTTGGCACACATGGAGACTTCTTTGAGTCTAGTACATTTATTTTCGTCTTTTCTGGTATCCATTTAATTACATCATGGACCCCAATCTATACATTTAATTAGGTCACATAAACCCTAATTTGCACATTTAATTAGGTTTTGTAAACCCTAATTTGTACATTTATTTCAATTAGGACATGTGAACCCTAATATGCACTTGGGCTCACAATTCGCAAGAGATCTTTTGTGAACATATTTTCTCGCGCATTAAGACTCCTCACTAAAAGTATCCCTCACTAATTGGTTATTAAATATCTTTAGTGAAAGAAATATTATGAAGGATATATGTTTCACAAAGTAACATTTGTGAAGGTTTTGTTCATTTTGTGACGAAGCAACTTCACTCGCCAACAAAACTTTGAGAAGGGAAATTTTATCTTAACAAGGAAGATTTTTCTTTGCTAGTCATGTATCGCAAAGTTTTACTTTGATTTAATGAAGGAATTTACTATTTAGTAAGACGTTTTCTTATGATGAAAATCCTTCACTAAGAATTGAATTTGTTCGTGATAATCAATTGATAATAAATTAAATTCAATCAAACAAAACTATTAATTTATTTTATTTTTATACTACCCTGTAAGGAACTTTTAAATTTGCCATTCTAATCAAGCATAACAAAACATATACAATTCAAATGCAATAAAGAACAAATTTACTATATCAATTTCAAAAGATAATATACAAAAAGTTATTTAGCCAATATTGTCACCTCACAGGATGTATATTCAATCCTCAAAATTAATCTAATGAGTCATTGTGCTACAGAGTTACAGAACATATGTTGTGGCGTAGTGATCGGCCAGTAAAAAATAAAAGAAAAAAAAATATAGAAATATAGGAGATCCTTGTAGTGGCATTCTTGCTCCCCCTCCTAGTCATATCCTGAAAATGTAGGCATGGCTAGGTTGGTAAACTTGAGACTGCAAAAAGGAAAAAAAACACCAAAATACTATTTTTACAAATTTGAATAAAAAAAAATTAAACGACGCTAATAAAAGCAAGTTCTTATGTACAAGATAAAGAAACAAATTCTCTTGGTTAATGTGCGTGCAAAAACAATACATCTACTTAATCACATTGAACTAAAGCATGAAAAAACAATCAAGCCATGCAATCTAAAGACTTTAACAAATAAATTAATGGTAACCAAGCCGCTAAAAAATCATTCAGTTCAACTCAAACTGATGTAACAACATGCAACTATCAAGTGTCCACAATATGGTGGATCTAGGTTCTCTAGTCAATTGAGGCAAGTATTCATATCTTAAATAATTTCGTACGTATTTGTTGAGTGTTCTAAGAGCCTTCTTAACTTTTACGTGAGATGAGTTTTCAATATATAAAACTGCTGAAAATATCAAGCAACATAAAACATCTCCCGACATAATGTATATGACCAGGTATATATATATATATATATATATATATATATATATATATATATATATATATATTTGAGAGAAGTAGGAGTCTTTAAAGTTTACAAGAGTTATCATATATATTTAGGTAGTCACCAGAAGCAGATGAACTCTCCTAATTGATATGCATTATATAGTTTATCTTTTACCTAGCTTATACACAATTCACCTCTATCCTAGTTGTATATAATCTATTCAATCCGTACACTCTGTGTTGAGAAATCAGGCCTTCACAAATACACTAAGATAAATACAAGCACACTACTGTATTAAATATAGAATAATAACACAATAATTTTACGTGGAAACCCAACTGGAAAAAACCACGGGGAGAGATCTCAGAACTTCACTATGAAAATAATATTGAGATTACAAACTCTCAACTGAGAAATAAACTAACTGTTTATTTTCTCTCTCTATCTCACTACTCTTAGAATGCTCTAACTAGAGCTTTCTCTCTCTATCTCACTTGCTCTCTTCTTCTGATGGTGTGTATCATCTTGTGAAGATGAGTTCCTTTTATAGGCAACGGGAGGAGACATAGGCATATATAATATTGGTGGAGTGGTGGGCTGGTAGCTGGAAAGTAATAGGTAGGTTGGCACCATTTTCTTATCTTCCATTTGTCTGCCACTTGTCTGTCCAAATAATATTAGCCAAATGCAACAATCTCCACCTTGGGTCATATTCTCCAAATACAACGTATTGTGAACTTATCCGTGTCTGTGAATATATCCCTCTCCCTGGATACTCCACCACGAGGTCAACATTCGACGAAGTGAATTAAGTCCAAGCAGTGCTTGAACTTTTTTGTTGTAACTGACTTTGTGAGTATATTTGCGGCATTCTCCTTTGTGTGAACTTTGCGAACTGCAATGTCACCATTGTTCAGCCATTCACGAATCTTGTGATACCGAACATCTATATGTTTGGTCCTGACATGGAACACCTGGTTCTTTGCTAAATGAATAGCACTTTGACTGTCACACTGTATCTGGATACTGCCCTGCTTCAAACCTAGTTCCTCAACTAGTCCCTTTAGCCACAAAGCCTATTTGCTTGCCTCTGTCAACGTCATATACTCAGCCTCTGTTGTTGATAATGTTGTTGTAGACTGCAACACTGACCTCCAACATATACATCCTCCACAAAAGATGTATACTAACCCTGTTGTAGATCTCCTTGAATCTAGGTCTCCAGCATAATTCGAATCAACAAACCTTGTAACCTCACTACTTGCGGTCTCACGATCAAACATAAGACCGTGATTGGTTATACCTGCTAGATAACGAAAAATCCATTTGACAGCATTCCAATGCTCTTTTCCTAGATTTGCCATATGCCTGATAACCACACTGAGTGCATGTGAGATATTTGGCCTTGTACATACCATGGCATACATGAGACAACCCACCGTATTTTCATACAGTACTTTGGACATATACTCCACATCATCCTCTGTCTGTGGGCTCAACTGTGAAGATAACCTGAAATGTGCTGCCAACGGAGTGCTAACTGGTTTAACATTGTGCATGTTAAACCTCTCCAAAACCTTCTGCACATATCCTTTCTGAGTTAACCACAGTTTTTCTGCTTGACGATCCCTGTGAATTTCCATACCTAGGATCTTCTTTGCTGATCCAAGATCTTTCATGTCAAATTCACTACTCAACAATTTTTTCAACTGAAGAATATCTGACATCCTCTTTGCTGCTATCAACATATCATCGACATATAACGTCAATAATACTAGAGAGCCATCATCAAGCGATCTGAAATATACACATGGATCATACTCCCAACGAGAGTAACCATGAAGCTGTCAAACCGCATATACCATTGTCTCGGGGACTGCTTCAAACCATAGAGAGACTTCTTCAAACTACATAATAAGCCCTCTTTCCTTGGTTCAATAAACCCCTCTGGTTGTTTCATGTAGATCTTTTCTTCTAAATCACCATGGAGAAAAGCTGTTTTCATATCAAGCTATTCTAACTCCATATCCTGTGATGTTACGATAGATAAGATCAACCAAATCGACGTGTGTTTCACAACTGGTGAGAAAATCTCATTGTAATCGATTCCCTCTCTCTAAGAGAATCCCTTTGCCACTAACCTAGCCTTGAATCTTTCACCTTCTTTATCAGACTGAGCTTCCTTTTTCCTAAACACCCACTTGCATTCTATAGCCTTTGATCCTTTTGGAAGTTGAACTAACTCCCAAGTCTGGTTCTTTTGTAAAGACTCCATCTCTTCTTCCATCGTTATTTCCCATTTATCATTTTCCTCAAACTGAATAGCATCCTGATAGTTAGTTGGATCTCCACTACCAGCAATCAAGGCAAAATAACCATATCTTCAAACCCATATCCCTGCACTGGTTTGCTGACTCGCCTTTTCCGATCTCTAACAAGATTCTTTTATCTTTTCGGGAAGCTCCACCTCAATTGGGTGTGTCTGTAACTCACTTGCTGCAGATTCTTCATTCTCAGATTTGTTCAACATGTGTTTCCCATTGAACACCACATCTCTGCTGACAACCTTCTTCTTGGATACTGGATCCCATAACCTGTATCCCTTGACTCCATCTTCATACCCAAGGAAAATACACTCCTTTGACCTTGGATCAAGTTTGTACTGTCGTTCTTCGACCAATAGATGAACATAAGCTGGACAACCAAAAATTTTCATCACGGAAAAATCAACTGGTTTCCCTCTCCATACCTCCTCGGGGATTTTGTGATCAATTCCAGCTGAAGGAGATCGATTTATCAGATAACATGTTGTGTTGAGTGCCTCAGCCCAGAAACTCTTGGGCAAACCCGCATTCAACCCCATACATCTGGCTCCTTCCAACAGAGTTCTGTTCATCCTCTCTGCAACCCCATTTTGCTCTGGAGTTCTTTTAACTGAGAAGTGCCTGGTGATACCTTCATCCTGGCAGAATTGTAGGAATGACCTGTCCCTGTATTCCGTGCCATTATCTGATCTGAAATACTTCAACTTCTTTCCGTTTGGTTTTCTACTTTTGCTTTCCACTGCTTAAAGATTCTGAAAACCTCAGATTTCTGCTTCATAAAATAAACCCACACCTTTCTGGAGTAGTCATCTATAAAACTGACAAAATAATAGGCTCCACCCATTAAAGTATGCTTGATCGACCCCCACACATCTAAATGTACATAATCAAGTACATTCTTACTGGTGTGTGCTCCTGCCTTAAGGCTTACCCTCCGTTGTTTGTCGTACACGCAAAACTTACAAAATTCTAAACTGCACGTTTTGACACCTTTCAGCAACTGCCTTTTATGAAGTTCTTTCATTCCACCTTCACTCAAATGACCAAGTCGCATGTGCCATAATTCTGTATTATCACTGCTGGAATTATCCTGCACAGAAATTGCTGCTCCACACTGTGTCCCCTATCAACTTGTAGAGGATGCCCTTCTTCTGGCCCTTCATAATTACCATCGAACCCTTGGTAATTTTGATGACACCATCTCTGACTAAGATACTACAACCCATAGAGTCAAGTACTCCAACCAATAGTAAATTCTTCTTCAATTCTGGAATATACCTAAACTAACTGTTTATTTTCTCTCTCTATCTCATTACTCTTAGAATGCTCTAACAAGAGCTTTCTCTCTCTATCTCACTTGCTCTCTTCTTCTGATGGTGTGTATCATCTTGTGAAGATGAGTTCCTTTTATAGGCAACGGGAGGAGACATAAGGCATATAGAATAGTGGTGGAGTGGTGGGCTGGTAGCTGGAAAGTAATAGGTAGGTTAGCACCATTTTCTTATCTTCCATTTGTCTGCCACTTGTCTGCCCAAATAATATTAGCCAAATGCAACACTCTGCTTATATATTATAGACACAAGAGACCTACCAAGCTTTTAACAACTGGAACAATTATTGGAAAAAATTAGTCTTCATCAGCAACAGATAATATTTGTTTCCCAAAAATTCAGCTGTTGGCAAATTACCTATGCTAGCCATATACTAGATACGACCCTGGTTCACGCTATAATAAAATTCTCATCTTCCTGCACAAGGTAGGATGCCATACTACCAAGTGCATATAAATTAATTCCAAATGTGTCCATGAGCATGGCAGGACTTGTGAACAAAAATAAATACATACAATGCTTTACAGGAGGAAATTGAAAATATTATTCCTTTTTCCAGAGACATTGGTTCTACTAATTCTATGTAGAAGCTCATCTAAATGTGGGAGTTAAAAGATCATCAATACTTGCTTGATGCACAAATGATTAACTAGTAGACAAGAAGATACCATATAATCTGAATATTGTATATTCAGTTTGTTGGTATGCATACAAGAACCACAAAAATAATCTACTAAACATATGAGCCTTGTACATACAAATATACAAATGCAAAAATTTGAAGGATCATTAAGACTTTTTCTAGTCTTCAAAAATACTACAAGTACGTGAATACAAGTATAAATTTACCACAAAAATAACAAAATATCACCATTATTCATATCATCGATTTTCAGCACTTAAGCACCAAAGGACAACTTTACTAAAATGATCTTATCTTCTTAGTTATAGATCATTTTAGTGTAAAACCTTTTTGTTAGAAAGTAAATTTAAGTGCTTCAAATTGAGTACTAGTTTTCAATGTTTTGGCTCAAAAACAAGGGAGATATAGCTCTCCCAATACAGCGCTGCATTGCTGCCCCAATTTCTCAATTGACAATACCAAGCTTTCAAATTTAGTTTTGTTTGGGGGAAAATGGAATAATTAGGTAAATGGGGTAAGGATTAGGCCAAAGCGGGTACGTGATATGTTTTAGAGTTCGGGTCGGGTTCTGGGGAGAACAACATATCGGTGGGGCAAATATGGGGAGAGGTCCTCCGGACCATACCCGCCCCATGGCCTAGCCTAGCCTGCAAAGAGGGCTAAACTTAGAGGTGTACAAGTGTTGTGTCAGCAAAAAAAAGGAATCGGCTGATCTTAGTTGTTTGTCAATTATGGATGATTGGCATTTCTTTGTGCAATATAATATTAGTTGATAGACACATAATTTATACATTTTATTATCCCTAATTTTATCATTTTTATTATATTAGTTTATTTAATTAATATGTTTTATTTTATTTTGTAGGATTTAATATTTTGTTGCAATAAAGTTAAAATCTTGGTGATCAAACAATATTTAATGCTCTTATTCATGTAAGAAAATATCCAAGAAGAATCATACAAGGAGAAGGAAGGAGGTGGAACAATCTTGGTGTGCAAGTCAAATCCAGCGAGAGAAAGGAAAGTCAATCTATTGCCACTAGGAAGTTGAAACTTACATGGAAATGGACTCTTCGGAGATTACCATGTAGAGATTAAAATCAAGAGGGAACAAAAAAGGCTAAGTTCAATGAACGTAAATGAGGGCACAAACTTATTTTTCCTATAAATAGGTCTCTTGTTTTAGAGAGAATGGAGGTATTAGTTTAGATTAGAAGTAGGAGTAGGATTAAATTATTTCTTCATTGTACGCTTGTTGAATGATCATTAATTAAAGGGAGTTTTCTTATTTTATTTTTAATTTTCTACTTCGTCTTCTTTATTTTAGTTAGCTTATTTATTTCATGTCTAGTTAATTTCTTTAATCTAGGATGAAGACGGAATTAAATAATTATTCATGATAATATTTTTTATCTTTTCTATTATTTATGCTTTTATGCTTAATTGATTTCTCCTTCATGTTTCATTATTAAAATAGCTTCGTTTTATAGTTCTTATATGATTTTAAATTAATTAAGAGGTTTTGTTAGATTACTGTTAAGATATAAGTTTTTCATAATGTATGCTTGCTCAAAGAAGTTTTGATGGGTTATAGTTAATCCTTAAATTTTCATAGCCTATGTTTGTCCACGTTAATTATAAAATTACTAAATTAAAGGGAAGGGAGATCAAAATCATAATTAAGTTATAAAAATAGAAGAGATTTAATTACTTGTTATGTTTATTATTTAATAGATTCGGATTCCTAGATTGCTTCCTTATTATTAATTAGTTAAATTTTAGGTAATTGATCCTCAATCTTTATTTCTAATTCGTCTGAAATAGATATTAAGGATACATTGAAATTAATCTAGTCTCTGTGGGTTCGATCTGTACTTGCCAGTTCTTTAATTTGACACTGTGCACTTGCAGTTACATAATTTTATCACATCAAGTTTTTGGCGCCGTTGCCGGGGACTAAAATTAATTTTTTTTATTCCTTGATTTTTATTTATTCGAATTAGTTTTTAACTCTAATATTTTTTTTATTTTTGTTTCAAGATTATCGAAGCGGATCGAAGGAGCGAAAAGATAACGATTTTATTGTTGCGCTTTCTCTGGTACTTCGTATCTCCATATTGTTTTTAAAAAAAAATAGTAGTTTCGTTTTTTAGTTTTTAGTTTTTAATTATTGCATTCATGCATTCAATCACGTAGAGCACATCATGTTTAGGTTTTTATTTTTTTAAATATAAATTGTGGTGATTGCTGGAGGATTGAGATACGTCAAATTTCTCTTTACTTCGTAATTCACATAGTTTTAGGATATTTTATTTGTTTACCATTTTTTTATATTTTATTTGTGCATTTTCATCTTTAATCTAACATTAAGGGCAAAAACCTGTAACAAGATAAGGTGGGGATTTCATCACCCTTTCTTGGCCCATAAACCACCCATTCATTTTGCATAACATTGCCTTAATAAAATCAAGTAGACGTTAACCCCTAGGACTCTCGAGCTCAATTAGGATAAGAAACTCCAAGAGGAGGCTGAATTTTTAATTAATCAAACTATTGGTGTCTAGGTAAGTGGTTCAAAAGGCAAACGCCTAAAGAACGTGTGGTTATTCAATTAATCACCGTACCCACGGAGAGACTCCCATCGTTCTTACACTTACCTGGCTAGTGACGTGATTAATTTCGAATTTGGTGGACCTTGAGGTGTAACTTGGAATAGTTCGGAGTTGTCTAGATTTTATTTAGGTTGACCTTAGAAGTAATTTATTATTATTTTCTTTTATTTATTTTTGTGTGCTTATCTGTTTATTTGCTAAGTAGTATATGCAAAAAGTGTGGATTAGGGACAAAACATCCCGATTAATGAGAAAACATGATTTTTCGGAGTTCACTTTAAAAGATCTCACTTTAAAAAAAATGGAGGTTGCACAAACCGTTTCTTTAAGGGATCGATGTTATCTTTCCCGGTCTGTCCAACCTTCATGTATTAGTTTACCACCGGTAACTGGTAATAATTTTGAACTTAAACCACATTTTATAAATATGTTACCTAGGTTCACTGGTATAGAAGACCCATATTTATTCATTCAGAAATTTGAGGAAGTTTGTGCTTTAATAAAAATTCAACAATTGTCTGATGACTCAATCAGGCTAAGATTTAAAGATAATGCTAAAAAGTTGTTATATAGCCTGCCAAATAATTCCATATCAACTTGGGAGGGATTTGTTGTTATATTTCTAAAAAAAATATTTTCCAAATCATAAAACTGCTAAAATTAGGACTGCAATTCATCAATTTTGCCAACTTGAAAAAGAGTCCTTTTGGAAATATTTTGATAGATTTAAAAATTAGTTATCCCAATGCCCACACCATGGAATTGAGAAATGGAGATTGTGCCAAATTGCCTACGAAAGTTTAGACTATCCCACTAAAACAATGTTAGAGTCAATATGTCAAGGGGATTTTCTGAATAATGATGAGGAAAATGCTTGGGAGTTTTTAGAGGACTTAGCAGAAAAAACCATGCAATGGGAAAACATCCGAGAGACTGATAAACCTAGCTCATCTAGGGGTGTTCATACAATTGACAATTCAATTGCCACCGAAGCTAAGTTGGTTGGTGTACTTAAAAGACTTGAAGCTTTAGCAACTAAGGGACCATCACGTGTGAACCAAGTCTCAACATCAACACCTTTATGTCTAAGGTGTAATTCACCAAGTCATGTGATAGAAGAATGTCCTAGAATCATGGCCCAACCTGAAGAATATGAACAAGTTAATGCAATGTTTTAAAGACCTAGGAACAACCTATTTGCACCCACTTATAATCCAGGTTGGAGAAATCATCCTAATTTTGCATGGAACCAAGGACCCTACTCAAATAACCCTCCAAATCAGGTCAGTCAGTCTCTAAATCAATCTTTTCAGCCTTATCAAAAGTCGAATCCTGGTCCATATCAAAACTCAAATTCAGCGACTCCTCTGGGTTTTTCTAATGAAAGTGAGAAGAGATTTAACACTTTATAGAAGAGCATAGAAACTTTAATGAAATCTCATAGTAATTTCATGCAAAGCGCTAACCAAGCCTTATCTCGTTTAGAGATCCAAATGAGTCAATTGGCCATTACAGTTAGTAAAAGAGAGAAGGGTAAACTTCATAGTCAACCCGAAACCAATCCAAAATTTCCAGTCTCGAATCAAAAACATTATCATGGAAATTCACTTGAAAACAACCAAGTCGATCATGTGAATACTGTAATCTCTTTAAGGTCTGGGAATTATTTTAACAATCATGCTGGCATTGATAATGAAGAAGAGAAAAATTTAAATATTGAATCTAACAATCCATCTTCAAAGTCAGCCCAGCCTGAAAAGCCAACAACCTCTGAGCCAATAGGCCCATCCACTAAGCATGTGTCCAAAAATGATCAACCACATCTTCTGAGTCAAATGAAAAAGTCTTTAAACCAAAAGCCCCATTCCCTCAAAGACTTATTTCAAACAAGCAGTCAGCCCAGTAAGACAAAATTTTAGAAGTGTTCAAACAAGTAAAAATAAATATTCTCCTTCTAGATGCCATTCAACAAGTTCCCTCATATGTTAAATGTCTAAAAGATTTGTGCACACACAAAAGAACCACTCATGTTCCTAAGAAAGCTTTTCTAACAGCTCATGTTAGTTCTATCTTGGCACATCAAGTCCCTGTGAAGTATAAGGACCCCGGTTGTCCTACCATTTCATGCATCATAGGCGACACCTTAATTGAAAAAGCTTTGCTTGATTTAGGAGCTAGTGTGAACCTTTTACCATTTTCTATGTACCAAACCTTGGGCTTAAGAGAGTTGAAAAAGATAAGTGTCACGCTCCAACTAGCTGACTGTTCCGTTAAAGTGCCAAAGGGAATAGTTGAGGATGTACTCATTAAGGTTGGCTATTTTGTCTTCCTTGTTGACTTTGTCGTCCTTGAAACCCAGCATGTGGCCAATCCCAAGGGTCAAATTTCTGTCATTTTAGGTAGACCATTTATAGCAACCTTTAATGCATTAATCAATTATAGAAATGGACTAATGAAATTGACATTGGGGAATATGACAATTGACTTAAATGTGTTTAATGTGGGAAAGCAACCTAGTGATTTTTCTGACCAACCTGTTGAAGTAAACATGATTCATGAAATATCTGAAAATAAACTTATGGGAGAAGATGAAATTCTTAATTTTTATCTAAATCATTTTGGTCAAAATTGGGATGAGACAGCATATGTAACTAAAGTGAATGAAATGTTAGAGTTATCTACATCAATGTCTTACTCTAAATGGGAACTCGTGACTGAGCCAATCTTGCACTCTTCAGAACCTCTTGAAAAGAGTCCACCGGAGATAGAACTCAAACCTCTTCCTGATAATCTTAAATATGCTTATCTAGGTCCCTCTAAAACTTTTCCTGTAATCATTGCTTCCGATTTAACAAACACATAGGAGGAAGAGTTATTGACCATCCTTAGAGAAAATAAGGAAGCCATATGATAGAGCATAACAGATATTAATTAGGGGATCAGTCCAGCCATTGTCCAACATATGATCCACTTAATAGATGATGCTAAACCAGTGAGAGACTCATAGAGGCGATTGAACCAGTTCTAAAAGAGGTTGTTAAGAAGGATATTCTTAAGTGTCTATATAATGGGATCATCTATCCCATTTCTGATAGCTCTTGGGTAAGTCCTATTCAGGTGGTGCCTAAAAAGTCTGGTTTAACTATTGTTCAAAATGAAGCTAATGAGTTAGTTCCCACTCGTGTCCAATCTGGTTGGAGGGTTTGCATAGATTATAGAAAACTCAATGCTGCCACAAGAAAGGATCATTTCCTTTTACCCTTCATAAACCAAATTCTAGAATGGTTAGCTGGTCATGCTTATTATTGTTTCCTTAATGGATACTCAGGCTACTTTTAAATTTCAAAGCCCCAGAAGACCAAGAAAAGACCACATTCACTTGTCCTTATGGAACCTTTGCATATCGTCGTCTACCCTTTGGGCTATGTAGTGCCCCTGCCACCTTTCAAAGACGTATGATAAGCATTTTTCCTGATATGGTGGAAAAATTCCTAGAAATTTTCATAGATGATTTTTTCATATTTGGGTCTACATTTCATGAGTGCCTTCACCACCTTGACTTAGTTCTAAGGAGATGTAAGGAAACAAATTTAATTCTAAATTGGGAAAAATGTCATTTCATTGTAAAAAAAAAAGGAATATTTCTTGGTCATATCATATCTGAAAAGGGAATTGAAGTAGACAAAGCCAAAATCGACCTCATTGCCAATCTTCCACCACCTAGGACAGTCAAAAATATTCGTTCATTTCTAGGACATGCAGGCTTTTATAGCCGATTCATTAAAGATTTCAGTAAGAAAGGACGGCTTCAAAAGTCCTCTAGTGTGGTTTCTATTGGCCTAGTCTATTCAAGGATGCCACCAAATTTTGTGCCAGTTGCAATACGTGTCAACAATTAGGAAGGATCACTAGGAGAAATACGATGCCAATGCAACCTATTCTAGTCATTGAATTGTTTGATATATGGGGACTAGATTTTATGGGCCCATTTCCAAATTCTTTTGGAAATTTGTACATTTTACTTGCGGTGGATTACATGTCTAAGTGGGTAGAAGCTATTCCAACCAAGACCAATGACAACAAGGTTGTCAAATTTCTGAAAGAGAACATTTTCTTTCACTTTGGTACTCCTAAGGCCATAATAAGTGATCAAGGAAAACATTATCGCAATCAGCCTTTTGAATCCTTGCTGAAAAGGTATTCCATCACACACAAGCTTGCAACACCATATTATCCTCAAACAAGTGGTCAAGTAGAAGTCTCAAATAGGCAAATAAAACAAATCTTGGAAAAAACGGTGAGTTCCAATAGAAAAGATTGGTCTCTTAAATTGTCCGATGCATTGTGGGCTTACCGTACTGTCTTTAAGACTAATTTAGGAATGTCATCGTATAGGCTTGTATTTGGGAAAGCTTGTCACTTACCTGTTGAACTTGAACATCGCGCTTTGTGGGCCATAAAATAGTTGAATTTTGATATGTCCACTGGTGGGAGTCATAGACAATTGCAATTAGCTGAGTTAGATGAGATTAGGAATGATGCTTATGAAAATGCTAAAATTTACAAGGAAAGAACAAAAATGTTTTATGATAAATCAATTTTGAGAAAATCATTTTCACCTGGTCAAAAGGTTTTCTTGTATAATTCTAGGCTATATCTATTTCCTAGCAAATTGCGTTCTAGATGGGATGGACCTTTTGTAGTAAAGTTAGTTTACTCTCATGGGGCAGTTGATGTTGAAAATCCACAGAGTGGTGAAATTTTCAAAGTGAATGGTCAACGACATAAACCCTTTTTAAAAATGCCAAACGAACTAGAGGAGGTGGTGTACCTTGTTGACCCACACTAGTCCAAGTGACTGACATTGTGTTTGTATTTGTAAGTTTGTACGTATATTTTTCTTTTGTGCAGTATTGTCATCTGATTCCTGCTCCACCATACGAGGTACAATTCTTTCATTTCGTTGTTCTCTTTCTTCATTTGCATACATTGAGGACAATACATGATTTAGGTATGGGGGGAGTTTGAATTTTTATTATTAGATTTTTTATTTTTTTTATCGTTTTAAGAAATTAATCCTTTATAAAAAAAACAAAAAAAATTGGAAAAATTAAAAATTTTGTTTGATCTTTCTATGGATTGAATTAATTCTAATAAGTGTCTGTGGAGCAAAAACTTTAAGTAAGATTGAAGGATTTAGATCTCTTGAACCTTTGATGAGATACAAAATCTTAGTTTGAAACACCATTTGGAATAAAATTGAATTCTTAAGTATTTTTGCACTTCACATTTGCACTAATTCTTAGTTGTGGGGTATTAATTTCGAGCAATTTCAAAAAAAGAAAAAAAATGAGACAAGAAAAAAAAGGAAAAATATTTGAGAAGAAAGTTGAGAAAAAAAGTAAATGACTGCTTCAATGTCCATTGAACGAAATAACTGGGTATCCAAGCCTCAGGAATCATCGATATTCACGTTGAAAAGTGTGATGGATATAAGCAGCTCGACTAGTCTAGTTTTGTGGCCTTTGTTACTCGAGTTAGTAAGCCCTTAGGGGTGTTTCTACACCCAGTGCCCTAAAGCCAATTGGTTTGGGAGTCATTGGTCCAACGCTCGCTACATGGGTAACTCTAAAAAGCCTAAGAAAATGAGACATTGCACAAGTCAAGGGAAAAATTCAAAAAAAAAAAAGGAATGAAAAAGAAAGAATGAAAAAAATTAAAAAAAAAAGGAAAGAAGAGAAAAATGAATTTGCTTGATTTTCATGGTAAAAATCCCTACTAAGAGTTACATCACATACACAATACATGCATCACATGGAATCTATTTTATGAAGGATGGTGTCTAGAATGAAGATTGAGTATTTTTTATAAGGTGAAAGTGTTATTTTGAATTTAAGCTTGCTTATGTATAATGCCCATATATAGTTAAAAGTTTTCTTTCGATTTCATAATTGGTTAAACCCAAAAATATTTTGAATTTTGAATTTTGTGGGTATATTTACTGCAAACCCTCACGAGACACAACTCGTCCACTTGGGGTAACCTTGAGATTTAAAGGCTTGTTGCACATGCTAAGCGCAATTGTGTGTTCCTACGAAAATGGGGTAGTATAGTTTTTGTTTTATTTTATTTTCTTTTTATTTTACTCGAGGACGAGCAAAAGCTAGGTATGAGGGTATTTGATAGACACATAATTTATACATTTTATTATTCCTAATTTTGTCATTTTTATTATATTAGTTTATTTAATTAATATGTTTTATTTTATTTTGTAGGATTTAATATTTTGTTGCAATAAAGTCAAAATCTTGGTGATCAAGCAATATTTAATGCTCTTATTCATGTAAGAAAATATCCAAGAAGAATCATACAAGGAGAAGGAAGGAGGTGGAACAATCTTGGTGTGCAAGTCAAATCCAGTGAGAGAAAGGAAAGACAATCTATTGCCACTAGGAAGTTGAAACTTACATGAAAATGGACTCTTGGAGATTACCATGTAGAGATTGAAATCAAGAGGGAACAAAAAAGGCCAAGTTCAATGAACGTAAATTAGGGCACAAACTTATTTTTCCTATAAATAGGTCTCTTGTTTTAGAGAGAAGGGAGGTATTAGTTTAGGTTAGAAGTAGTAGTAGGATTAAATTATTTTTCAATGTACGCTTGTTGAATGATCGTTAATTAAAGGGAGTTTTCTTATTTTATTTTTAATTTTCTACTTCATCTTCTTTATTTTAGTTAGCTTATTTATTTTCATGTCTAGTTAATTTCGTTAATCTAGGATGAAGATGAAATTAAATAATTATTCATGATAATATTTTTTATCTTTTCTATTATTTATGCTTTTATGTTTAATTGATTTCGCCTCCATGTTTCATTATTGAAATACCTTCGTTTTATAGTTCTTATGTGATTTTAAATTAATTAAGAGGTTTTGATATATTATTGTTGAGATATGAGTTTTTCATAATGTATGCTTGCTCAAAGAAGTTTTGATGGGTTATAGTTAATCCTTAAATTTTCATAGTCTATGTTTGCCCACGTTAATTATAAAATTACTAAATTAAAGGGAATGGAGATGTGAAGCCCCCAAATTCTCTACACTCTATGTAGCAGATTTGATGCTCACGTGAGACTATTCAACTATAAATATTCTATAATATATAATTTCTATCTAAGGTTCACAGTATCCCATAACAGATAACAGTTGTCATCAGAATGATAATTGTGTTTGGATACCCTCACTTGGATGTATAGATTCATATCTTATGGATATCTCTTTTATATCGATATTCCCTATCTGACATTCATAGTATTAATGATAAGATTGTTCTTGGAATTAACTGAGGGGCGCATTTCGGTAAAGGTGGCACCTTACCGGCGCTCATTAAGTGTAACCTCAACGCTTACAGAACTCCCAAGATAATTTAAATACCCTCATTCAGATGTATAGTTCATATGGATACTGTACTAGATCAAGTGCTACTTTCTAACTTAACTAAGAATGTAAATACAACGCAAGAGATATAACAAAAGATGATATATATTTCATAACCTTAAGTTTGATTACAACATTCTCAGTACTATGTTCTTTATTACAACAAAGTCTTTAAAAGACTTGAATTTATTTAAAACAGTAAGATAACTATTTAACACGACCTTTTCCCTTGTCCGTCCCTGAAGTTTCGGGATTGCCATCTAAAACTGCAAAGGAAAGTTTTATGCAAGGATAAGCTACAGAATGCTCAGCAAGTTTATATCAAAAATGTAAACACAATGTGTTTGATTTGAAAGAAGTTCAAAAGCTTTTGCCAACTGAGTGTTCAATACATGAACCATGTGTTCCAACCAGTTCTATCAGTCTTCAATGACTTAGAAAAGCTTTGTTCAGATATCTTATAGGGGATCAGCCTAATCGAGATATCCTAGGAGTATGCATACCATCATAATCATGCCCAACATGCACTAGATGTCAATATATTATCGACAATAACAACCCATATAGGGTGTTTGTATACTCAGTTATAAGATGTCGTACCAAACAATTTGGCTTGACACAACAATTCATGCTCGAATAAATAATATATGAATAACAATTCATTTCTTAAGTTATGCTGAATCAAGAAGTAATAACTTCACGATAATTGATAGCAAGATGTATGATACTTGCATAAAGGTTACAAGGTTTGGAGACTTGCCTGTGCGTAGTACGTTAAGTTTACGCTGTCTATCTACGCCACGTAGTTTATTTATCTATATTCATATCAATAATAAGTGTTAGAACTTATAATAACACGTATCGAATTAAACTAGTCAAATATCGTTAAGGTTCGACATTGATTTGGCCTTTCGATAACGTTATTAGACACTTAAACACGTAGGTTTATCAATAAAACTTTATTTAATAGCATAAATATTAACTTAGATAATTTAATTATCATTTATACTATTTTTAGAAGCTTAATATTATTTTTAAATAATTTTCACAAGCTTGGTAATATTTTTAAATAATTTTTACAAGCTTAGAAATATTTTTAAATGATTTAATTATCATTTATTACATTTCTAGAATTTTAGTATATTATTTAAATAATTTATTTATCATTTAAAATAATTTAAGAATTTTAGAATATTATTTAAATGATTTAATTATCATTTATAATATTTTTAGAAATTTAATATATTATTCTAATAATTTTAGAAAGTAAGTATATTATTTAAAATGATTTATTTATCATTTATAAAATTTTTAGAAAGTTAGTATTTTATTTAAATAATTTATTTATCATTTAGAATAATTTTAATACCTTAATATCATTTTTAAATTATTTATTTAATATAATTATCAAATAATTTATTATCATTAATATTTAATTAAATTAAATAATTAATAAAATTTTATGTCACAATATTAAAAGTTAATTAATATAATTTAAAATAAATTTTAATATTTAATAATTAATTATTAATATTTATTTCTAATTTATTAATTATTTTTATTAATTTTTATTCAATATTGTCGCAAAAGGGTTATCGCGACGGTCTTAACTGTCGCTAAAAGTGTTCTTGAGCTTCTGGAAACCGGAAGGAGATTGTCGCTAAAAGGGCCCTATAGCAACGGACAGTCTGTCACTATAGGTGTTCTTCATGGGCTGAAGAACAGCTGGTCATGGTCAAGATGGAAGGTTTGACTTCGAATAACTTTTAGTTGGTTAATCCTTTGTGTGAAATTTTTGTTTCTTGTTCTAGTATACATGGCAAGGTATAAGAACATGTATTAACCTAACCTTAATTATATCATATCTAAGAGATTTGATCCGGTCAAACTAGTCGGTTTAGACTGTTCTTGAGTTTCTGGGTAACCCAGAAACTCATTGGTCATGGTCGGTCAACGCACTTTGACTGTTAATAACTTTCGTTCTAGGTTAGGTTTATGTGTTTAATTGGTTTGTAGTTGTAGTATACATAGCAAGGAACAATGACGTGCATTAAGACATCATTAAATATATTACATGATCAAGATCTAGGTCGGTCAAATACTTGTGAGACACTGTCAGAGATGTTCTTCACTTTTCTGGGTTGCCAGAAACAGAACGCTCGTGGTCAATCAATGGGTTTTGACCACCCATAACTTTTAATTCAGGGATTATTTTAATGTTCTACCAATTCTAATTTATTACCCTCATGGCAGACTACCAATTCATGCTTTAAAACACATCAAACAAACATTTTAAGGGCATCAAAACGTCTAACAAAGTAGCATGTCAGACTGTTCTTGACTGTCATGAACAGTTTGCTATTTTTGCTTAATTCTCATATCTAGGTGTTATATAAACATGATTTAACAACCCAGATCATTAAATAACATGTTATTAAGCATTTCTAAACACTAAAACATAACATCTAACAAAGTTTTAAAGATCTAGCATAAAATTAGGGTTTTGCACCTTTTTGAGCTAATTCTTGATCTGATGCTTAGGCTCTGCTTAGGACTTCACTGAGATGTTATCTAGACTATATTTAGGAGTGTATTAACTTGTGAATTCATAGGTTTAATGGTCAGAGACTCATTCTATTTATAGCATTGCAAGGATTAGGGTTTTATGGACTTTTCACATATTTTTGCCTCCACAAATATCTAGCCTTTGAACTTGTGCTCTTGAGATCTGATCCTAGCCTCATGCTTGTGCTGGAGTGTGTTGGACACAAGCTAGCACACTACTACAAGATTTCTAATTGGTTAGTTTACTAATCTAGGTTTAATTCACCTTAATCTTGATTAGGGTTTTGTAATTCATGTTTAGGATAACTTAATTAGGTTAGTAATAACTTAATTAAGCTTAAGTTTCATAATTAAGGTTTAGGAACTCATAATTAAAGTTAGGGTTTCCTAATTAGGGTTAGGGTTTAGGGTTTCCTAATTAGATTTAATTTTAAGTTAATGATTCATAATTTATATTATGATTCAATACTTAAGATCTAATTATATCAATTAGGGTTCTTGTGTAGGGTTTCGGTTTGCAAATTCTGTTAACAATTGTCAATTAGGGTTTTATAATTAGGATTTATAATTCAAATTATCACTTTTAACCCTAATTAACTTATTTAGGTTTTTATCAGTTAATATATTATTATATTAACTTCGAAGCACGACAAATCACTTTGTCATTCCCAAGCACGACACAGCAGCTTGCTGAAAATAATTTGCCGGGATGCTTCGCGGTGAAATCGTGGAAAGCACGACAAATCATTTTGTCAGTGTAAGCACGACTAAGCAGCTTCGAAAAAAAATTTATTTGACCTAATTCTTTATTAAAATATACAATCACATAACATAGAGTCTGAATAAGAAATTTTATTTAATAAACACGTAATTTACATATACGAATCTTATTAAGGTCTGGAATATCACAAGAGATCAAAATCATAATTAAGTTATAAAAATAGAAGAGATTGAATTACTTGTTATGTTTATTATTTAATGGATTCGGATTCCTAAATTGCTTCCTTATTATTAATTAGTTAAATTTTAGTTAATTGATTCTCAATCTTTATTTCTAATTCGCCTGAAATAGATATTAAGGACACATTGAAATTAATCTAGTCTATGTGGGTTCGACCTGTACTGGTCAGGTCTTCAATTTGACACTGTGCACTTGCAGTTACATAATTTTATCACATCATTAGTCATGTCTTATTTAATGATTATTTATTATATGATTGGAAAGGGATTCCTGTGGTGTTGATCATATCGAGGATTCAAGTTCATTGTTAAAATTACATAGGGTAGTAGCAAGTATTGCTTGGAATCAGAACTTCTTAAAGGCAAAGATTATCACCTGAATTGAGGACAAAAAACAAATCATTCTCCTACATAACCAAATGGGTAGACGTACCACGTAACCAGCTGAATATATCAACTAAGAGAAGATTGAGGGAAATTAAATACCTCAAAACTGAACTTCAAATTCTTGGGAAATAGAAAGTAAGCGTTTCAACTTTGAGTTTATTCGATGAAGGGAAAAGAGTGGAACGACAACGGTATTAGGTTTCTTAAATGACTCCGTAATCGAGTCTAAACAACTGCGATCGTCTGAGATAATGATAATCGGTATTGTGGGGATGTTAACAACGACGACGACTGTTAATCAATGGGGTTTATCGATGACTAAAAAGGCAATAATTGTTATTCGCTCTTAAGTGATGATGATGAAGAGTCCAAAGCCAAAGAAGATATGTTCATTCATTTTATGAAAGTATTATTTAGTTTACTATGATGAGAATTGATGTAATTAATTATTTACTAATTTATTAGCATGGTGGAATATAGCATCACAACGTATTTTAAATAATAAAATCACCAAAAAACTAAAAAAGAAAAGATGAATGAGGAGATCTACTAGTATCCACTAAGCAGAGTTTTCTTTGATAGAAGGGATATCACACGTGGACTTGTAGCAGCGGCATATTTTAAGGTAATTTAAAATTTATTATATTCAAAGTTGAGGATAATATGAGAATTATAAAAATATTAGTTATTCCAATTTCTTTTCTGTTCAAATCAGGCCAATTTTAGACGGAAAACTTTGGCAGGAAAAAGGAAAAGTGGCCAAGTTTTCTATTTATTTCTTTTCTTTTCCGTTTATTAAAAAACTCAACATAGGAATTGGAAAGAAAACTTAAATTTTCCGTACATTTCGTTTCTTTTCTGTCCATTTTAAAACTCAGAAACAGAGCGTAAGTGGAGAAGCCGGAGAAATGACTCTTGCAAGCAATGGTGTTGTCTTTATGCAATCGGTTGGGAGCTGGGTAAAAGAAGGTGTAATTCAGATCAAGGCAAGTATTAACAGCGTGAGAAAATTCATTGATGCTAGGTGTGATGAAATGATTTATCACATTCAATAGCCACCAAGGTTTGCAATATAAATTGTGAGTTAAACTTGATATACAAGGTATTCAAATAAAGTTGAAAACTATTTAACTTATTTACTAGTAGACATTTGAAATGTGGGCTGAATGATGTTTATTTGTTAAACCATATTAAATGAATATACAAGTTATAAATATATGTATAGATAGATATATTCCATTTTTCAAACGCAAAGTCATAATGCAAAAGTTTTTTCAATACTAGGGAAAAAATATCAAAGGATAGGCACATTATCTATAACTAGCCTTCCTTGGCACACACACACTATGTGCAAGTGAAAACCGCAAGTAATTTTTGGGGCGATAATTTAGGATTGAGAAAGAAAGTAAGAGAGGGAAAAAAATTTAAAAGTACAGCAGTTATTTTTTCTGTTTTCCCTAAAATATATATAGAAAAGGACTCTTCAATTTAAAGCTAATTGCCAAACAACAGACACAAAATCAGGCAGTGAAGCAATAAGCATGAATAAAAATTGTGTACCAACCTGATATATAGTACTGGTGCAACTTCCACTTCGTCTATCACCAGTGACACCCCTCCTTCCTATGCCACAACAGCTACCAAATGCATTCACAATGACAATATTGAACTCCAATTTTAAGCACCAACTACATAAAATCAAAAAACTCTTTTTATTTTCGAGACAAGTTTTTTCAAAAAAACAAACACCAATAAAGGTAAAATTACCGCCAAAATTAACTATGATTATAAATCATTATACAAATTAACTTGGGAAGGGCATATGTGTACCAAAACAAAAGGTGTAATTCAGATCAAGGCAAGTACTAACAATCACGCCATGGAGAAGAAAGAGGATAGGAAAGGAATTCAATTCCTACAAAATTTGAAGTATTGAGAAAGGAAAGAAAAACAAAAGATTAAAAGAAAATAACAAAAGAAAGCATAAACATTAATCAAAGAGTAAACTTGATGAATCAAAACCACTTCATTAAACTGAACAGTACATTTGATATCCACACCAATAATAAGCTTAAGATGCCACCATTAAACCATAAGGTCCATAACATTGTCGTTATTAGCATCAGATATCAAATTACAACACTTGATAATTATAGAGTTTATATATAACTAACGGATAGGTAGATAAGTAGCATATTGTGAAATACAAAAAACATGAGATACATTTGGAAGAGAAATTAAGTACTGGCGCAAGATTTTTTAGAAGATAAAAATAAAAAATTTAAAGCACTGGAATTGATATGAAGACTTGCCCATCTCATGTAAAGAAATCAGTCAACTTATGAAAAGCTCATGCATATTTCATACATGCATGATCATAAAATTTTTTTGAAGATAATAATTTCTACTCCAACAAATTCCAATTGGCAAAAGAAAAAAAAATTAAGTATAGCAAATTTTAGTACATTCTAAAGCAATTTTTAAAGTAGACAACGGAAAAGTCCGTCGAGAATGATCATAGTCCGTCGAAAATGACCTTATTCACGACGAACTTTTATGTTGCCCTTGCAGTCGTCAACGGTGCTGTGGCCAAGTGCTGTCGTCGAGAATGAGTTAAAGATCGACGGATTCATAGGCGACGAACTGTCCGTCAAGAATGAGTTTTACACTAATGAAAAAAATTATAGCATTTAAATTTTAAATCTATATAACATGGTAACAAAAATATCTAATATTAATTTTCTTCCAAACATACGTAACATGGTTACAAAAATATCTAATATTAATTTTCTCCCAAATAGTTATATTACCAAAACTATTTAATTAAATACATTGTAATAACCCAAGGATTTTGATATATTAAAATAAGAAATTTTACGTATGAATTTTTTTTATATATAATAAAATTATTTTTATTATATATTAAAGCAAGTATGGGAATGCGTGCAAGGAAAAGAATGTGAATATATAATATGTATATATATATTTAGTTCATATATGGTTTCAAATAAATTTCTTATTAAAGAAATAGTTGATATTTATAAATTATATTCTATATTAAAAATATACTATTATTTATTTTTCATAAAAATATGATTAATATATTATTTTCATGATAAATGTGTATTATAAAAATGATTATTAATATTATTATTATTACTTGGATTATTTCGTTATAATATGAATTTGTAAGATTAGTCAATTTATTTTAAATTGACTAAGTTTGGTAAATGTGGTAAAATGACATTACGGATCAAAACCTTAATTTGATCTATGGTCATGTATTTTACTTTTAAATATAATTATTGTTGTAATTATATTTAAAAGAATTTATGTTTATATAATGGATATATGAATAATAAGAATTTATTTTCTTATATAAATTTGAATACTAAATATACTATTGATTATATTTATATGTGAATGTGTGAATGTATATTATGGATATTAGTTTTAAATATAATTAATGATATAATTATATTTAAAATAAAGAAATATGTATTTTGGATATTAAGAATTTGTTTTGTTTAAGTAATTTAAATATTAAATATATTAATTAATTATATTTGTATTTAAATGATTATGTGGATAATAGGTGATTAAGAAAAATGATTAGGAAACCCTAATTTATAATTTTGGAACCCTAACAATATCAAGAAACCCTACTTTTCAAATTACAAAACCCTAATTACATTAAAAAACCTATTTTTGAATTATTATGTCTTAATTAAATATTTGTTTAATTCTTAAGATAATTTTCTTAAACCCAAGAATTATTGGATAAGCATTAGGGGTTCAAATCTAATGTTTAAACCCTAGAATCATCAAGTATGGACAAGATTACCCTTAAAATTATTTATGGGATTACTAATATACCCTTTTGTATTTAATTTTATTGAAGATATTAAAAGATTTCCCAAATCATGCTAAATCTTGCCAAATCTATGAGTCATCACTCTTAGATATTCCCACATGTTGTAAATCTTCTCTTCTAGCGGGATAATGACACATAGCTGACCATGTGTTAAGAATCAAATGGAATGGAATTAAAGAAAGAAAAAGAAATGGGATACTTCCTTTTATTTCCCAAAACCACAAGCTAAGACTTTACTCTCTCTAGACCTACGAAATATACTCTCAACATCAGTTTCTAAAAAGCCATAAACCTTCTCAAGCCTTACAAGGATCATATCATAGACAAGGAATCAAAAGTTTTCATAAAAGGTATAAAATAAAAACCCTCTTTCTAGATCCTGAAAGCTATGATAAATTTTGTGTTTAAGTGTTTAAATACGTTGTATGTTATGTTATTTAGTGATCTGGGTTGTTATATCATGGATCCATAACATCTAGATGCACGAAATCAAAGATTTTTCAAAACTGCCAAGAACCCTAATTTTGGCTCTAACAGCCCAAAGTCCTATAAATCTCACCCTGTTAATGATTTATTGTGTTTAAAACTTGTTATGTGTAGTATGTTATGTGGTTAGTACACTGCAAGTGGAATCACGATCATAGCATGTCTAGATCGAAAGTTATTCATGGTCAAAAGTCGTTGACCAATCATGGAAACTATTTCTGGAAAACCCAGAAAATTCACTAAGTAAAAACATGGTCTGACAGTCAAATGTCAGAGGCCATAGATCTTGATCTGTAAATGGTTTGATATGTTTAAAGCTTTGTAGTTGTAGTATGCCAGTAGGTTAACAATCTAGAAGTAGAATCACGATCATATCATGTCCAGATCGAAAGTTATTCATGGTCAAACGTCGTTGACCGATAACAAAATCTGGATTCTGGGTTGTTCTTCATGGGATGAAGAACACCTATAGCGACGCTTTCTGTCGCTAAAGCCCTTTAGCGATAGTTTTATAAAAAAATTAATTATATTAATTAAATAAATAGAAATAAATAGAAATTAATAATAAAAAATTCAGAAAATAGTTTTAAAAATTATTTTAAGTTATAAAAATTAACTTTTAATATATTGACATAATTTTCATAAATAATTTAATTTATTTAATTATTAATGATAATTAATTTATTTAATAATTAATAAGAAAATAATTTTAATCAACAACCAGCATTCAGTACTGGCAAAAATAGTTTACTCAAATATAAATTTTATTGATTACTTGAAACTATGTACAAGGGAAAACAAAATAAAACTTACAAGTTGACTCGATTATGAAAATAATTTTAATCAACAGCCAGCATTCAGTACTGGCAAAAACAGTTTACTGAAATATAAATTTTATTGATTACTTGAAACTATGTACAAGGGAAAACAAAATAAAACTTATAAGTTGACTCGATTAACTAGAACATTAGAAGAGGTGAAGAAGGGCTAACTGGGTACAATTCTAAAGATTTGTCAGAAAAGGAACTCTGAGTCTTTTTAAAACTTGTATTGGTTTACTAAAACCTGCCTCACACAAATGACTTAGCCTTCCTTTTATAATGCAAGGAGAGGACTATTACAATTCACTATTGAATAAAGTAAATAATTACAGACTTCTTTAATTATTACAAACAATAAATTAAAAATGACTTAATAACTAAAAGAAAGACAGATGGCCAACAACTTTTGACGCAGCATCTTCTTTCGGGGTAGTGGTTGATGACTTTTGACTTGGTGGCTGCTTTTGAGGAAAAGCAGGAGCATTATCTGACTTAGTGCTGCTTTCGGTGGAAAGCAGGTAAGAACGTGCTCGGGCACGTCTGACTATGGGGCCATGAGGCATGCTGACTCATGCTGACTTATGCAAACGGGTCCTGAGCATCTTGGAGGTTAATGCTGCCGTACAGGTCTGCACTTTTACTGGATACGTTCTTCTGTGAGGAAGACAATGAACAACTACTGGCTTCAACTTCTTCGTAGAGCTTGTTGATCCGCTCATGAATGGCTTGGGCCAATAACTTTAACTCTGCAGTGGAACAGTTCTTGACACCAGAAAGATCAAAAGAACCAGCTGGACTAGGGGATGACTGAACTTCTTTTGATTTACTGGTAGAACCTTTAACAGGAATTAATAGGAATAACTGGTACAAGGGGAAACTCTTTTTGAACTTGACCAGCAATTCTTTGAACATCAAATTTATCCCACCATTTTATGAAGAAAATGCGTGAGACAAGATTGATTGGGTTGACTTCTTGAGCAACAGCAAGTCTTTCACCAGAAGGAGAACAATGAACGACTTCAGTGACTGGGCTTTGAAGGTTATATTGCCATTTTAATATCCAAGGAATTTTGTATTTGGATACAAACTGAAGCAATACTGGGATACCCTCAAATTTTGAATTATGTTTTTTATGACAAGTAAAATGATTGACTTGATTTTTAATTCTTAGGGAAAGATATCGAATGAAGATCCATATCTAGACCACCAACGAGTGAACCAAAGGGGAATTTGAGTTTTGAATTTGTGATCAAATTGTATGAACCACGAATGACTGAAAGTTGAATTTTGGTCTAAGAAAATCTTATCCCAAGCTTCAATATAATCATAATAACAGAAGTAATTTCCGTTATCTTTTAATTGTTCTAAATTAGAAGGATGACCACCCCAATCAAGCATTGAGATAATCTTTTTAATGTACAAAGAATGATAAATAATTTTGGATTCATCATTCCGATCATATATCGGTTTGATGAGGATTGACTCAGATTGAACAAGAATGTCCTTATAATACGTGAGAGATTTATAAGGAGTCAAAGGAATGAAATGCCAACCAGCAGGGAAATACTGGGAAGCAAGCTTAAGTGGATCATCTTTGGGTTTCATGAAGGATTCAACATGAAACAAATTAATTTGATGGCTAGGAGTGTATTGGGAATTCAGACTTTGAGGTCTGGGATTACTAGAAGAAGATGAATAGTAAGGGTCAATTGACTTGGGTTGACTGGCCAAAACCGAATTGTAGGGTTTTGGGACTGAACCAAGAACCTAAAACCTATTTACTAAATTGGGCTTTTCAACTGGGTTTACTGGGTGTGGAACGAGGTTTCCTTTGGGTTGATTACTTGGGCTTGCAGGGCGACCCGACCCACGACCATCACCTTTCACACTCATTTGGAAGTGTTTGGGGTACCTGAATTAATAAATTTTCGTGTAAGAAAATCAGGGATTGAATTGTTACTACCTTTAATATATTCAATATCAAACTCAAAAATGCTTAATAAAGATTGCCATCTGGCAAAAATACATCACTTTGAAATTTAGTAATACATAAAACAAGTGACAAAATTTCTTTTTTAATAGTGCTATATTTAGCTTATGTTGTATCCCAAGTTCCTGAGTGGAATCGAACAATTTGTTTAGGGGATTCAGGAGTTAACTTTTGTTCAGGAATACCTCCAAAACCAATATCTGAGGCATCAGTTTCAATGATTTTAAATGTTGACTCATTTGAGATGCCAAGGCAGGGCAATGCCTTAACATATTTTTTAACTTGTTGGACGACTGAAGTATGAGTGTCGGTCCAAGGAGGGGGATTGTCTTGCAAACGCTAAAATAAAGGTTTGCAGATTTTTCGAAGATCTTTATAAAATTTACCAGTATAATTAAGAGATCCTAAAAATCTCTAGAGTTGAGTTTTGTTAGTAATTTTATCAAGGAATTTATCAGCAAATTGAATAGCTCGATCAATGGGCTGAATAAGACCATGATGAATAGTATGACCAAGAAATCTGACCTTAGTCTGAAAAAAGACTACATTTGGTTGGTGAAAGGACCATGTTTGACTGTTTTGAAGAACGAATTCAGATGTTTATGATGTTCTTCAATGGATTTACTGAAGATGAGAATATCATCAATATAGACAATAGCAAAATGACTGAATGGGTTCAGAATATCATTAAGGATATTTTGAAATTCACTAGGAGCATTCTTTAGACCGAATGGCATTACATTCCATTCGTAATGACCAAAGGGAGTAGTGAAGGCTGTTTTATACCTATCCCTCTCATCAATTTGGATTTGCCAAAATCCAGACTTTAAATCAAATTTACTAAAGATTATGGCGTTACTAAGCTTACTAAGGCGATCTTCCTTATTGGGCAAAAGGTATCTTATCCATTCAAGGACTTTGTTTAATGGTTTATAATTGATAACTAGACGTGGGGCACCTCTTTCTTTTTCAGCTTCATTGTTTACACAGAAGGTTATGCAAGGCCAATGAGACTTACTGGGTCTAATTAATCCTTTACTAAGTAATTCATTAATTTCCTTTTTACATAATTCCATTTTTTTCATGATTCATTTGAATAAGTCTAGCCTTAGTAGGAAGTAGATGTTCTTTAAATTCCTTAGCGTAAGGTAGCCTAACAATATGCTTCTTCCTATGCCAAAAAGCATTAGGGAAATTAGAATAAAGGTTTTCTTTAAGATAATTTTTTAAATTATCAATCTTTTCTTGAACTTTATTATCAGTTAACTGTTTTTTACCTGTTTATATTTAATTTCTTATTTTAAGAATTTTAACTGATTGGTTTTACTGGTTAAAAGATTTAGAGACTTGGAAATAGATTCTTCTTGAATTATTCTCAGATCTCTTTCTTTTGGTTTAGTAATAAATTTAAACATAACTGTTTTACCTAAATGTTTACTGCTTAATCCTTCAGTACTAGTAGTGAAAGGATAAAGTAGGTAAATAAAAGGTAATCCTAAGATTATCTTATCAGTCATATTTTTAACAAAGACAAATGAGATTTTAAAGCACATATTATCTTGACAAATATGAACTTTAGGTAACTTATATTTAATTTCCATATTACTACCATTAGCTGAGATTAATCTTTCATTAGTTTTCTCATAATATGTAGTAGGAACTAGTCCTTCTTGAATACAATTTAAATCTGCACCAGTGTCTACTAGAGCAGGTAATTCAAGAATAAAAGATTTATTAATAACTAAGGTTATTTTAATATACCATTTTTGAATAGTAATATCCTTTAATCTTTTAAGAGAAAATCCTTGTTCATTAATTAAATCCAATTCATCTCGATTAGGATTCAGCTATGTCAGCTTCCTCGTCTTCTGAAGATTCATTAATTTGAAGGATTTTATCTTTATCTTTTAAATTTTTATTAATTTCATTTATTTCTTCTCTGAGCTTAGGTATTTCCAATTTAAGCTTAGAGATTTCCTTTTTAAGAATATTAACTTCTTGATTTAACTCTGGTAAAGTGACTTCTTTAACCAGAATCTTGAATCTATCTAAAGTTTTATTTAGACTAAAGATAGGTTTTTCTTTACTCCTTTTTAATTTATCTTTTTCACTAGTGTCTTTTGTTAAGAATATTAGAGATTTCCTTAGACTAATCTATCTAAAGTTTTAGAGATTTCCTTTTTAAGAATATTAACTTCTTTTGTTAATTTATTAACTTCTTGATTTAACTCTGGTCTTTTTCACTGTGATTTTACTAATTAAATCTATTAACAAAGATTGTTCTTCATCATCTTTTGTTAATACATTTAATCTGTTTACACAACAACTATTTGTACAGTCTTCTATACATAAAGTGACTTCATCAGAATCACTACTGGGATTACTATTAGTGTTACTGTTAGAATCATAAGGGATATCAGAATTTTCTTCAATGTTGAAGTTATTCTCTATTCTTAATAATTCTAAAATTTGTTCCGAATCTTCACTAGAAATTTTTAACTGATTCAATTTTTGCTTTATTTTACATTCGTTTTTATAATGACCTTTCTGGCCACAATTGTGACAAATTACTTTACTTTTGTCATAATTTTTCTTTTTATTAGAATGTTTTTTACCAGAAGATTTTGATTTAGTATAGTAATTATCTTTACTATCTTTGGTTTGACTGTGACGGCGTTTATGCCTATGTTTTTTATGACTTTTATGAAACTCATGTTTATGCCTATGCTTTCTTCTAGAGGGAGCAACAGGGGGTAAACCATATTGTTCACAAAAAGTACCTAACTCATATTTAGCCTTTTTCTTATCTTTACTAGCTTGTTTATTGAGTTTGAAATCAATACACATTTTTAAGCCTAATTTTTGAATTTGGCTTATAATATCACCATAGGTTAAATTATCATAATCAATAAAACCTAAATCTTTACTAAGCTCTTCTCAAACTTTGTGAGCAAATAAGTTGGGTAAACCATTAACGAATTTTATTTTCCAAAATGGTTTATTACTATCATTCCTCATCTTAACTCGAGAAGTAAAAATATCTTTGTACCATCTAAAATCACTTAGAGTGGGACAAGTAAGATTACTAAGCTGATCATGAATTCTTTCAGTAATATTACTAGGAGTTCCAATAAAATATTTTATTATTGTAAATATCAAAGTATTTACTCCATCATGAGGACCAACACCTATTTCTTCATTAAATATAGGGTTACCCTCATCATCACGTTGTATAGCATGAATAATAGCTAATCTAATTTCTTCGGTAAGGTATCTTTCCCACCAAGACCTAAGAATACCAGTGAAACCGCTCACTAGTAACTTAACTATATCAGATTGAGCTAGATTGTTATAGTTAGTTATGTAGCTATTAGCTACCATGGACATATGATTGAGTTTATTAAGAATTTCCTGTTCGCTAAACCCATCAATATTCCATTCTTAAATTTTATTGGAAGATATAGAAAATTGATTATCTAGATTTCTCTCTTCAAATTGTAGATCTGGAGGAGTAGGTCTAGTATACCATTTTTTTGTAATACTCGCATGATTAAAAGTTAATTTATTTAACTGATCTGTAATAGTTTGATTACTATTTGAAGTTGAATCTGAATCTAAGTCAGAGTTTGACTCTGAGCTAGCATTATTGCTAACCTGCTCAATAGTGGCGAGAGTACTAGGCTCACCTTCCTTTAATTTTTTAAACATTTTGTCTAACTATTTAGTGATTAAATCATCTTTACTAGGTAAACCTAAACCTTGCCTATTTTCAGGAAGTTTAAGTAAACGTTGTTCAATTTTACTGGTTGGATTTTGAATAATTGTTTCTTCAAATTTTTCTTCAATTTTATCTAATTATTTACCTATAGTTGCTAGGCACTGGTTAGTAAAATTGTTTTGTTCAATAATTTTCTTTTCATCTTTATTGTCGTCCGAAATTTTAAAAGGGTTGGCAACAACAGACGTATTTTTTACTGATAAAATGACTGTTTCTAGTGGGGGATGACTAGACAAAACTTTAGACTTATCTTCTTTAGTCCATTTATTTTTCGTTAAAACATTACATTTACCATGGTATTTCTCATACCAGTTAAAAAATGTAATATTTATTTTTTCATCTTAAATAAATTTTTTCCATCTATTAACTATTTTTTCACGTTCTTTTTCCGGGTGGTTAGCTCGAAAAATATGTCTATTACTCTTATTTTCTTTAGAATTGAAATCATCTGGAAGATAATCCCAATCTAATTTAAATTCTTTAGTAATGACTCTTAACTGATGACAAAGAGGGGCTTCAAAATCAGTTTGAGTAGGCGATGATTGCTCATCATCTACAGATTCATTAGCTGTGTAACAGGGATGACTAGTTTGACCTTCATTTAAAATGCCTTTCATTTTAACGTCTTGAATAGAGATATTACTAGCTGTTTCAGCATCTCTTCTAGAACAAGCTTCAGAAGAAGCTGTAGGTAGTACTATTATAATCTTCAATTATTAACGGTCTTTTGGTACGTTCAAAGTTAATTTGTACAGTACCATCAGAAAATTGCCTAACATTTTCAATATTTAAAAAATTATTAGTGACTGGGCTTTGGGGCACTTCAGTGGATAAAGTCCACCGATTTGGTAAAGTAATATCCTTCCAAAGAATTGTTCTTGGAGTCTGGATATTTGTATCACTAGTACTACTTTGAATTAAAACAGTCTGACCCTTAGGACTCTTATTAAGAGCATGAACATTTAAATTTGTTTTCATTGTTTTATAATAAATATGATAAATTAATGCAATGGCTTGAGAGCCTTCCATCATTTGAGTAATTTCACCAGATGTTTTAATATTCAAAGTTAATGCTTTTAACAGGTTTGGATCACTTAGACTTAAAGTGAAATCAGGAAAACAATTAAAATGAATAGGACCATTATGCAAACTTGACTCCATAATGCCTATTATAGTTGAAAAGTAATTAAGAAATCTTGCGTCACGAAGACACAAGTAAATACTTGAATTTATTCCTTTAATATTTAAAGGTTTTACTGTAACTTGAATTAATCCTAAATGAATAAAATTGTAACCCTTTTTCTTATGCTTTTTAATAACATCAGGAGTTAAAAGACTACAAGTTTCATATTCTTTGTTAATTGCATAAACTTTTTCAACAGTTTTAATGTTATAATCTGATTTGAAATTGTTAATAAAAGTTAACTTATATATCTCTCTAGGAGATACACCGGGTATATTCCAATTACTAAGTGCTTGATTAATGTTTTCTTAACTGTGTTCTTCTTGATTAACTATATCTGGGCAGGTGGTAAAGCTGATCTAGAAGTGTCTGAAGAATCAGACCCAAATAATCTATTCATCTTAATAACCTAGATCTTTAACTAGTTACTAGGTTCTTTCATACATACCCGCATACCTTAAGCATACACATACCCATGAACCATTGTCTACAGCCACTCACTGCCCTCACTCTGGGACTTACACCGGCCTATGACACCTGAACAAGGTAGTCTACAGTATGTTAGGTGACTTCGGAACAAAGTAAATAGTAGAAAATCTTTGAGAAGAAGATGAACAGTTTACTCAAATATGATAATTATATTAAATAAATTAGTTAAAAATGATTTTAATATTTTAAAAATCATTTAAAAATGATTTTAATGTTTTAAAAAGTATTTTAAGTTATATTAAATAACTTTTAATATTTTAATAGAAATTTCATTAATATTTAATATTAATGGGAATTAATTTATTTAATAGTTATATTAAATAAATTATTTAAAAATAGTTTTAATTTTTTAAAAATCATTTAAAGGTAATAAAAATATTTTTAAAATATTTTTTAAGTTATAATAAATAACTTTTAAATATTTGACATGCATTACATCAATAATTTAATATTAATAGTAACTATTTAAAAATAATTTTAATATTTTAAAAATCATTTAAAGGTGATAATAATGTTTTAAAAATGTTTTAAGTTACAATAAATAACTTTAAATGTTTTGACATGGATTTCATTAATATTTTAAATTATTTAAATATTAATGATAATGAAATTATTTAGCAATTAAATCATTATAAATGATATTAATGTTTGAAAAATTATTGTAAATGATAATAATTCTTTGAAAATTATTATGAGCTTCCGAAAAATATTATAAATGATAAATAAATTATCTAAAATAATATTGAAGCATTTAAATAGAGTTTTATTGAAAATAAATTCGTTGACTATCCGATAACGCAATTGGGACATTGAAATGATACCGAAATAATACCAAATTGACATAAGTTGACTTGATACATGTTCTTATATGTTTTAATGACTGATATGAATATGTGACAGCGTGTTTAAGCCGTATAGTAACTGCAAATAAGCAGTATTATGTGTTATGTGGCATTATTCTAATCAAAAGAATAATTTTATTGATGATAAGACTACGTATAAAAGTTTAAGCTAAACTGTATAGCAGTAAGCAGCAACAAAGGCAAGTATCTAAACCGTATGCAATATTTTTAATTCGTGCAATAGGTATATAATGTGCAAGTATCCTATCCTTTTCATTTACTTTATGAAATGGATCCGTATATTATATATGCAAGTACTACTATTTTATCGAATTTCCTTCGATTCGTTCATTGTTAAAAGTATCTCATTACTAAATTGCTATGACTCATATTGAAAATTTGTATTCTAAGTTTGGCTATACAAGTGTCCCCATTTGTATGAACTATTGTACATTATCAATTACCCTTGAATTCGAAATTCTTTGACAAGTTCCGATACATACTATTAAATTTTAGTATGTATACCTAGTTTAAAGATTGTCTAAGCTATTTTACCAGCTAGACTTAATTTGAAAAGTATTGTTGAACATTATTGGCTATGATAAAGTCGTCCAATTAAATTGTTTTAGTTAGGACTCCAAACTGAGTATGAACAACCCTAAATGAGAAATTTTTATGCGCTAAAAGCGGTTATTTAGTTTTTATGCGCCAATGGCAGTGATTTACTATATAGTGTTGATCAATACAGGGCACAATGGGACTGATCATCCTCCGTGTCCGTAAGACCAGACGGTTTATAGATGAATTTCTATTTAAACCTTTTCGAAAATGAAAAATGACAGTTCATTGTCTTTTGACCACTCAGTATTCAAAAGTCACTCTATTGTTTCAAAAATCTTAAAATGATTTGATATGTTATTAAGAATGGTTTCAAATGACTTCACCACTATTGATTCGTGGTAGAAGTAGTCCTCAAAGAAAACATCAAAACTTATAAATTTTTTATTAAATGCAATTCTAACTGGCCCTAATGGTCACAAACTAAAACAAAATCTTTTGGAATAAAAGAAATCAGTAAAAAAGTCCCCCGATCGAGAAAGCAGCGCCCGGGAGTGCCCCCATATTTAAGTTATGCGTAGCTTACTTCTTCAGCGCATTATTATAATTGTTATTACTTGCTAAGCAATTGAATGCTCATTCTTGCTTCGACTTAAATATTTTCAGCTAGGCGTGAATGTTCAGAAGGCTCTGGCAAAGACAAGGGCAAAGGAAAGCTCAAGGAATAGGTTTTAAGGTGTTATTTGTAATAATTAGTCTTTTATATTGTGATCATATATATTATGTAACATGTAAATAATGTAATTAAATGTTGTCATACCTGGGGAATAGATAACTCTGATATAAATATTAAGTTTGTAATATATTAAACAACTCAAAGAAATGGTCGTGATGCACCAAATACGGGTTTCAAGTACTCGGATTTGGGGGCGTCACATACATCATTGTAGGAAATTGTTTTGTTACTAGTACCAACAACAAAATTAAAGATCTTCCTTTGAAACAAATAATACATAATGTTAAATATTGTGCCTGGGCCATGAATTAGTGTGCAATGGTGGTGAAACATGACAGAGAAATAGAGTGAGAGAGTACAACTACAGCAAACAAGTTTACAGGAAGATCTTCCTCAGAAAAATTAGCCTTTCCGGTAGGCAAATGAACAACAACTATTTTATATGCTCTATATTCAACTTTTTCGTTCTCGAATGTGTCTATAGCCTGCAACATATAAGATACAGATATAAAAAGAAAAACCCCTCGGGCACAAGCATCGAGCCATTCAATTTGAATTTGAGTTTGAAAATTTAAACTTAACACTTTTTTAAGCACTCTATTTTTTTCAAAAAACATTTTAATCAAGTACAAATATAGTAACACTTCAAAATTTACAATTTTTACAACGAAACGGGACCAACACTTGTCATTTTGAATAAACAATCTAAAAATATCTGATCTTTACCTCTCTCTCCCCTTTTCCTTTTTTTTCTTCGTTCTCCCTTTTTTGCTTCTATCCAACTCATCTCCAACCTCCACCTTCAAGTTTTATCCTCCGCTACTCCCCCTAGTGGTCCATTAGAAAATTAAACTTATTGAAAAAAATTTGATATTTTCTAATTCTCTGTTGTGGTGGTCTGAAACATTACTGGTGGTGTTCCCTCTTTGCGACAATCATAAATTATGGCGCTGGATTATTGAAAATAAATTCCTCAAGAAGCTTCGTGAGTGATCCGAGATCGTGGCCATCCTAAATAGCAAGAACGGAATCTCCGACGAAATTGATGACTATCAGTTTCAAAATTTTCTCCTATCGGTATGAATAGGCCTAGTTTCAGTTAAAATTTTGTATGATAATTGGAGAACGGTGGAATATGATGATTATAAGTTTCGACAAGAGTTTGAAAGCCAAAATGGAAGAAGAGAGAGAGAAAATAATAATAAAGTAAAAGTTGAATAAGAAAATTAGAGGTCCAAAAACGACAATTTCCGTCCCCTTTTTGGAGAAAAATCAATGTCATTTCTTTACCATCAAGTGGGGACTAATTGTTCTTCTGAAATGGGTACCTTCTCAATCCAAGTAGCCATGAATGTCAAGTATGAATTCTCAACTTTTTTTTTTTTTTTTATGTGTCTATAATGATATTTTTTGTATATATTTATTAGCTTCTAAAATTTTAAAATTTTGTCTAATGATATTTTTATTTTTTTTAAAAAATAATTAAATTAGCATGTATTAGTGGTCGAATTTCTTTTCTTATTTTGCAGTATGCTTATTTGATGTATTACCCAAATAAATAAATAAAATTATGGGAATTGGCATTTTGATGATAGATGTTAAATGTGAGAATTAACATTTTGATGATGAATTACTAATCTAAGAATTGTAACGAGATACTGATATATGTGTATTGAGATAATGGACTAATTTTTCAGTGTATTAAGCAACTCATCGTAAACATTGGAGTTTGATGTATCCCCCATAAGTTCAAAATCAAAACTTTTACTGTTCCACTCCTCCTTTACAATTGATGCCACCTACTATGGCAAATCAAGGCCATCAATTCCTTCTCCAGGAAACTTTCCTGTTAAGAGCTCAAATATGATCACCCTAAGGCTATAAACATCGGTTTTTGTATCGGCGTTCTTTAACTTTGAGAGTTTTGATGTATAATAGCCATATGTATCGGTTGTTCATACCACATTGGTATTGACAGCAATAGTCATAATTTTAATTGGTTTTGATGTAGCCATAGGTATCTGATCTTTTGGGTGACTGTTATTATCCAAAAGTATATTCATCTTTTTGATTCTCTTTTCAGATTCACAACTGATCTTTTGGCAAGATTGTAAATATGATCAATTTTTTGGCACTTTACATGTTTAGCGGAACACCACAAAGAGATAAATCAATTTGATTTCTTTTACATGCATCAATTTCTAAGGTGAGATGTCTTTTGAGATTGTAGGAAATCCTTAGTCATACTATTTTATTTGACTATACCTATTCTTTTGTGATGACGTCGATAAGTTTTAGAAGGCATGCCTTGCAATGTTAGAACTTAGAAGACCACAAAGTTTTTCTTCACTAGTTCTCTGTTTTTTTGGGCTGCTTTAAAGCAAGAACGAATTTATGTGTGCTTTAAAGATATAACAAAGTTAGAACATATTTTTTGTTATTTTAATTGATTCATGGTGTTTTAATTGAGAATTAATAAAGTTGCATACAAGTAGACCACTATCCAGTTCCAAAACTCTTACTAATAATGTTTAAGAAAGTTGCTTATGTTAGTGACATTTCATTTGTCATAGCTAAAATCACAAAAACTTAACATCTGGGTTTGTATTTTGATTATCAAAAGCATCAAATCTAGAAGAAGATGGATGATATTTTTACTTTATTTTACTTTTTTATTTTTTTTAGTTCAGTAGCTTGAACTTTCCTATTGGGTCATATATTCATCTGATTTGGATGTGTTTTCCACATCATTTTTCTTTTTATTCCATTTGGAACGTAAGAAAAAGAGAGCTTGATTTAGATGACCGTTTGATTAATTGGACGGAGTCGGTAGATTGTAATTTTTTAAAAAGTTCGGTTGGTTAATTGTAGGCTTTTTTAGTTGAGTGACCCAGTGCACGAAGTGTGCCAACTACAATAGGTAAATGTTATTTTTGCCATTAATATCCTTTTCTCCACGCGCCTTAAGTCAAACAACTTCACAATCGTTTAGCTCTCAAATATCTTTATGCTTTCGTAGAGTATCTTGTCGACGCTGGGATTTGCAATTTTTCCTAGTTTGCTATTTGTACCCTTTTTAAGATTTCGGTTATCCATTTAAAGGGTGAGTTTTAGGAAAAATACCGACATAAATGTCGACGGGGTTTTGAAAAGGTTGATTTTAATGATAGGTCAATTGGACAGAGCCGCCAGTTAATAAAGATTTAAATAGATGTACCAACTCATCCGAATTTTTAGATTTTGCAATATGGCCCAATATGTGACTCAGTAAAATTGGTCTTGAAACCAAGATTCATAGAGCTCGGAGGCTTGCTTAAGCGAAGGAAAGGTATTAGGCACCCCTGACTTCCGTAAAAACACAGTTATCGCATCTTTATGTTTTCATAAGTGTGTGTGTGTGTGTGATTTTGAAGGAAATCATTATCTAGCTTTGGATCGAAATCGTGAGAAGTGCGTTATTTTGAAAACAACTTAAAGCCTCTTTGAACCTATTAGTTTTGGATCGAAATCGTGAGAAGTGCGTTATTTTGAAAGCAACTTAAAGCCTATTTGAACCTAGGTACGAGGGATTTGATTTAAAGAAAAGGTTCATTTTAGTTTATGATTTTGATAGAAACCGTTTTTTAGGTGACGTTTTGGAAAGCACGATTTTCAAACCCTTCATCAAATAGGAATCAAGATTCAAAAGATCTTTGTCGTTTTTGGTGATAAATAGGAAATTAAACATCAAAATAGGATCGGGGCGATCCGTGGACATGAAAGCGATCTCAATAGCTCTGAACACCTGCAATCGCAATTTTCACTATCACAGGACCTTAAATTCGGTTTTCATAGGATGGAACCCTTGATACCTTTTTAAGGCCCAAATTTACATTTACAATGATCAGATAATAACTTTACAATCAAAATAATATCCATCGTGGGAATCATGCCAAGATCCATTTCAAGGATCTCGACTCCAATATTCCTAGGCTCACATCATGATAAGCAATAAATTAAAATAAGGAAATAAATAAAAGAGATCTAGGAAAGGGATCCCGTAACCCAATCCCGTAGACCGCACAACCGAAACTGACATCGCGAGAGACTATATGCATTGATGAGATCCGTTGACGAGATCTAGAATCGATGGAATCAATCCATAGATCTAAGATTCCCCGGATCTATACAATGACATAATATCGAGATTTAAATCGAGAAATATATCCTAAACTGGCTATCAGTTGATTCAATTGTTAGAATCCCTTGACAGCGAGTAGGTGGGACTCCCTCACCAGTAGATATGGATCTAGGATTGTACGAGGTAAACCAAAATCAACTTAAAACATTGAAAACTCATAGATCCAACTAGATCCGCATCAGATCTAACATAAAAGGTTAAAGTTTGAATCTTTTCCTAGATCTTATGTGAATCTAGGAAAAGATTCAAACTTTAACATAGCACAAGCAAAATAATCGGTAAAATAGGCCAAATTTGACTCAAAATCGATAAATCGACTTGAAGATATCATTGGATGATTAGGAAGAGATTTTAACTGTAGGAAATCCTCTATAACCATCCATAATCCCATAAAGAGGATCCCTACACCCTAGATATAGATCTAGGATGTAGGGAGAGCCTCAATACAATATTAATCGAAAAATAGCCCAAATCCAAGCACACCAACGTATAAAACAGACAAGATCTATACTAGATCTAATAGATTTATATCAAATCTATATAAAAATCAAATCTTTCGCCAAAATAAATGAGATATATACTACATCTACATTAGATCTACATTGAATCTACATAAAAATTGAATCTTTCGCCACAAAAATCGAATTTATGCTAGATTTGTGCTAGATCCATTAGATTTATATTAAATATACTGTCGACGCCGGTTTTTTCTCGCTCTGTTTTGCGACTGTTGCCCTTTTCCGATTTTTAGCCTTGGTTATTATTAGGTGTTTTTTTGGAAGAGGTCGGCTTGAGTGTCGACGGGGTTTTGAAAGATCGCTTTTTATGATGAGCCAATTAACCAGAGTCGCCAGTTGGTATATTTGAAATGGATGTACTAACTCATCCGAGTTTCGTTTTTTGTAAATCGCTGGCTCATGTGTGACTCCGAATTAATTGGTATGCAAATCGATATTCATAGAGTCCGGGGGCTTGCTTAAGTGAGGGGAAGGTGTTAGGCACCCCTCGACTTCCGTGAAATACGGTTACCGCAATCTTGATGCTTTCCTATCCTTTAATTCACGAAATGCGTGTGTGTGTGCGCGTATGTGTGTGTGTGTGCCTATGTGAATGTTGTGGTGAGTTTGTATGAAAGAATCATTTGGATTTTAGGGAAAATCGTGTTTTAATTTGAGAACGCTTCGGAATATCTTTTCGGTATACACGAGAAAGCTTTATTCTTTATGAGACAAAACAAGAGTTTTAAACCTTCGTCAAAATAGGAATCGAGATCTATACGTTGCCTTCGTAACTCAAATGATGGGCAATTTCTAGAATCTCTTTAGCCCTATGCACAAAGATTTAATAAAACGTTACTTATTTATAAAATCATTTTGTGTGATGTTTTGGAAAACGATTTCTCTTTGCCTTCTCGTTTACATAGAAATCGACATTCATTAGCACTTCTCATTTTAAGCCTCGTGATGCTAACAACCTAGTTTGATTGATTTTATAAAAATCTTCATTGTTTAGCTTCGAAATCAATTTTAGGTCATAAATCAAATCAAGCATTAAAATGCATTGGGGCTATTCATGGGCATGTAAGCCATCCAAATAACCCCAACGCCCACAATCACATATTTCACTATTACGGGGCCTTAAACACGATTCTCGCCTTGGCGTCGTTTTAAGGCCCGACGATTACATATTTACAATGAAGACTACATAGCTCCTACTACATATATCAAAAGATGTCCATCATCGGATTTGGACCACGGGGTCGCGCTCCTAGGCTCACATCCAAAATTGTTACATACCCACAATATACTAAAATAGCAATCTAAACAATCTATGCGTGATACATCATTACAACGAGCTAGAAATCATCACATGGATATCATTGGACCATTAGGAGGAATTTCGCTCCATTTGGAACCCTCACTAATAGCCCTCAATCCATGGATTCACAACAATATACAAGAACAATTACATTTAATATAATTCGGATGACAAAAAGCTTAACAAAAATGGTTAAACTAAATGCTAAAACAAAGGATTTTTCACCTTGCAAATAATCCCCACAATATGTATGAATTTTGTGTATTGAATAGAGTAGAAATATATGATATATAGTCTCACAAAATGGCTACAATTCCTCACTATTTTTCTCTCTTTTCTCTCTTAATTGTTGCTGATTTTTGCTGTTCTTCCTCTCCAAATCCCAGCTGCTGCCGCCTCTCCTCCTCCTTTTTCAATTCTGCTCCACCCCGCTCCCTGTATGCTGAATGAGTTGTTATAGGCTGGCTGGCCGCCTGCCTTCCACTCAGCACGCCAGGCACTTTGATTATTTAATTCTTCTCGGTTCCTGCACCGCACCTCGATTCTCGCGTCGTGCTGTCAGTTTTCTCCGAAAGGCTTGTATTTTGCAGTCTGGGAATTACTGTGAGGCGTGACACATTATTCGGGAATGCTTATTTCGGGCGGTCTTGTTGTCATGTCGGCTTTGACTGCAAATCGTTGCGGTGGTGTCGAGTGTTCGCACTTGTGCCGAGTCTTTCGCTCCCGCAGGCGGGTTCAATTGACGATTTTGCCCTCTTGTCACGGTTAGTATAGGGAACGCAAAATTTGGGTGTCTACATATACATAAAGATTGAGTCTTTCACCTTGGAAATGGTGAAATCCTTCTTCTTGAGCTTGAATCTAGATGGCTTGGATCTAATTTGGTGGGATTTGATGAGAATAGCTAGATCTAGATAGGTATTAGAGAGGTTTTGAGGTGTTTGTCTTACTAAGTGCACACTTTCTCTCTCTAACCAAGCTATTCTCCTCCAAAATGGCTGATATTTTGCCCATTTATAGGCCTCCCTAAGCAGTCGTAGGTGCATCTGTGGCCAGCCGCAGGTGTGTACCTGCGGCTGGCCAGGGTGGGCCCCACTTGCTCGGTTTTTGTGTCGTAAAGTCTATTTTTCATGTTGTGCACTGGAACGTCCGTAACTTTCAATCCAGGAAGAATTAGGAGACGTTATACCATTCTGGAAAGATCTTTCCGATAGCTTCGCAATGATATATGATTGGCCAATTCTGGATCCAGGAAGACAGGACAAAGTGTAGAAATGGTTCTTCCCGTAGATGTCAAACAGTCAACCGTCATGCTTATAACACCCCAGTCCCACATCAAAAGATAAGGGAAAAGTTTGTCTATATATAAAGAATTGAGTCACTATCAATAGTACTTTCAGTTATGACCTTTTGGGTGAGCCTGTGTTGGGCTAAGATGACCCAAGAAGATACTATTGGGCCAGTAATTTAAGGTTTTGTTTGGATGGATTTGATTCGATTCGGACTTCGGATTTAACCCAAGATTTGTTCCGAACTCGGGATTTGATCCGGGTTGTTACATATGGTATCAGAGCCAAATCTTGAAAGCTCGGGTCGAGTCATCCGATCTAGTTGCCGGAGGTGGGGATACGAAGACTGGTGGTATTATCCCACAATAGAGAGAGAGGTCCGGAGGTGGGGACACGAAGCCAACCGGTATTATCCCACAATGGCTAGAGAGGTAAAGATCTGTGGACCGTGTGTGTGATCGGTTCTGACTGGGACTTTAGAAATTTAAGTGGGGGAGGTTATAACACCCCAGTCCCACATCGAAAGATAAGGAAAAAGTTTGTCTATATATAAGGAATTGAGTTACTATCAATAGCACTTTCAGTCATGAACTTTAGGGTGAGCCTGTGGTGGGCTAAGATGACCCAAGAAGATACTATTGGTCCAGTAATTTAAGGCTTTGTTTGGATGGATTTGATTCGATTCGGACTTGGGATTTGACCCAATATTTGTTCCGGACTCGGGATTTGACTCGGGTTTTACATAACTCGGTGGATGTTGGGATGACTTTATGTACTTTGCTTTGAACTCCAAAATCCTCTTTCGGATATCTCGTCATCTGACTAAAATGACTATTTTGTCCTCTTGTCAGGGTTAAAAAATATATACAAAATTTTGGGTGTCTACATATCTCATCGTAGTGTACGAATTTACTTTACGATCCACTGGTCACTTTACGATTTATTCTACGATCTTCAATATTAATTATTTCTTCAAAAGTTGCTATACGATTATATATCTACATTGTTAGTGTCATAATGCAAATATCAAATACTTAAATTTAACATGCCTAATTCACTTATTAGCTTATTGAACCTAGATTCATCTAATATTTTAGTAAACTCATAACCCAATTCATTATCTATTGGAATAAAATGTAATGTAATATTATCATTTTGAATATGATGTTTTATGAAGTGATGTATGATATTTTATATGTGTATTCTTAGAATCTAAAATAAGATTATGAGTAATAGCAATAGCACTAGTATTATCATAGAATATAGGAATAGACTTAATTCAAACCCTTAATTACCTAGCTAATTCATCATCCAAAGAATTTGAGCACAAAAGCTACCAGCAGCAACATACTCAACTTTTGCAGTAGAAGTTGACACTGAGTTTTTCTTCTTGTTGAACCATGAAATATATCTATTTCCCAACAATTAGCAAGTTTCACTAGTACTTTTTCTGTCTATTTTGCATCTTACAAGTCAATATTTGAATAGCCCATTATTTCAAAAGGACACTCATTGGGATACCGCAGTCCCAAATTTAGATTACCCTTGAGATATCTAAATATTCTCTTAATAGACATCAAATGAAATTCCTTATGATTAACTTGAAATATACTACAAATACATGTAAAGAACATTATATCAGATCTATTAGCAGTAAGATATAAGAGAGAGTCAATCATACCTTTATATTGTGTTATATTAACACTTTTATCTTGTTCACCCTTGTCTAGCTTATAAGTTGTAGTAGTCATTGGAGTTTTCATAGGAGTAGTTGATTTCATGTCATACTTTTTTAACAACTCTTTGATGTACTTGGCTTGGTTGAGGAAGATGCCTTCATCAATTTGCCTCACTTGAAGTCTAAAGAAGTAGTTCAGCTCTCCCATCATATTCATCTCAAATTTACTCTACATAAGCTTGACAAATCTCTCACATAATTTTTCATCGGTAGAATCAAAAATAATATCATCTACATAAATTTGTACTAATAATGTATTGTCTTTGTGTTTCCTAAGAAATAGTGTTGGGTCTACTTTACCTCTAGTGAATTATTTTTCAATTAAAATGCAATCAATGTATCATACAATGCCCTAGGTGCTTATTAAGTCCATATAATGCTTGCTTTAATTTAAATACATAATTAGGATGAGTTAGATCAACAAAACCTAGAAGTTGTGCAACATAAATCTCTTCTTGAAGTTCTCTGTTCAGAAATGCACTCTTGACATCCATTTGAAAGACTTCGAACTTCATGTGGCTACATAGGCAAGGAACATCCTTGTGGCTTCAAGTCTGGTAATTGGTGTAATGGTTTCATCATAATCAATTCATTCTTCTTGAGAATATCCCTTGGTAACCAGTCTAGCTTTGTTCCTTGTGATTACACCATCTTATTTTTGAAGACTCATTTTGTACAAATAACATGATGATCCTTGGGTCTAAGAACTAATCTCCAAACCTTACTCATTTTAAGCTGGTTCAGTGACTCTTGCATAGCTTCAATCCAGTTGGAGCCTTGAAGAGCTTTATCAATCTGCTTAGGTTTCATTCATTCTATATGGCAGATCTTATTCTGACTTTTGCATTAGGATCTTCAATGATTAGGTCTAGAGTACGATCTCTTACACATCTTCTTCTAATTGGAACATCATTCCCTATGTCTTCTTGTCTAAGTTCTTTTAAATTAAGTTCAACATGCTCTAGGTGGATCATCAATTCATATAGTTTCCAATTCTGGAATAGCTAGCTCTATGATCGTTTCGTCTAGCTCTACGATATCTATGTTGTTGATCGTAAGGACCTCCTCCTCTACGTTTTCCTGTTCCTGATCTACCAACTCGTTAAAGATACTAGTCTTACTTGGCTCTACGATGTTAGTCTCATCATACATAAAATGAATTGAAACTTCAATATTTAAAAAATATTTATTGAACACTTTATAAGTTTTACTATCAGTAAAGTAGTCAAGAAATATATCTCCATTATTGAGTACGTAACACGTGCATCCAAATATGTGAAAATATCTAATGTTTGGTTTTCTTCCCTTTCAAAGCTCGTAGGGTGTCTCTTTGTACGTAGTGTGAATGAGAGATCTATTCTAGTGTTGCATGCAATGTCAACAACTTCAGCCTAAAAATATTTTGGCAATTGTGTTGCAGTTAGAAGTGTCTTCAATGCCTAAATGAGAGTCATGTTTTTCCTTTTAGCTACACCATTTTTTTGGGGAGTTCTTGGTGCAAAGAAATTGTGATAAATGTTATTGCCTTCATAATACTCTTTAACTCTAGAATAATCAAATTCTCTTCCATAATCACTCCTTATAGCTTTGATCTTCTCACCCTTCTCATTCTCAACCAGTTTGAATAACGTGATCAATTGAGCACTAGTATCATCTTTAGAGGCAAGAAAAAAAATCCCATGTAAATCTTGTATAGTTATCTACTATGGCTAGTGTATATCTATTCCCTCCAAGGCTGACAGTCGATATAGACCCAAATAATTTCAGGTGTAAAAGTTGCAGTGGCCTAGTATTAAAGTTAACTATCTTGCTTTTAAATGAGACTTTGGTTTACTTTCCTAGTTTACATACTTTGCAAGATTTCTCCTTAATGAAGTTCAACTTAGGTAATCTAGAGACTAAATCCTTAGAAATCAGCTTGGACATAATCTTAAAGTTTAGATGTGAAAGCCTCATATGTCACAACCAACTAACATTTGACAAATAATCAAGTTATTTGTGTTGAACTCAGCTTTACTAGGTTTACCACTTAGACATTGTCATCTCTTATTCCAGTGAGCTCCATAGAATTTTTCTATAGATCTCTCATATGACATTGGTTATTGAGGAAGATACTTGATGACCCTTGTCACAATGTTAATTGATGCTTAGCAGGTTATGCTTCAGTCCTTCCACAAATGTTACTTTACTAAATGATACAACATCATTTCATATAATACTATAGCCTCTGGTCTTACCAGAATTGTTATCTCCAAAGATAACAGCAAGTCCATCTTTTTTCTTAAAGTTGGATATAAGAGCTTTATTCCTTGTCACATGCCTTGAGCACCAATGTCTAAATACCAAATTGATGAATTGGTGCTCCTTTCCTTCAAATCAAATCAAACTTCACTTTGGTACCCATAATTGCTTAGGTCCTACTTGGTTATTCCTCTTAGGAACCCACACTTGCCTAATCTTAAGCCTCATATAAGTAGGATATGCAGCAAATTCATATATAGCAGCAATATGTCCATAACAATAACAGTTATAGCATATAGTATGTTGTATGCTTTTGTGTATATATAGATTCCTTCTCTTCAAAGACACGTGTGAGACACAGAAACCTCTTGTCTTTCTTCTACGTTGTTCTATGATTTTTAGGTTTTCTAGAGTAGAGCCTAACTCTACGATTTTTGCCTGGTTGGTTCGTATGGTGAGTATTAGTAGACTCTACAATCCTTTAAGGCTTGAATGTAGTTTTAGCTTTACTATATAATTTCTTAAATCCAAGACCAGTGTGAGATATATTGTTCTCTAGGATCATAATTTGGTTAGCAGAAATCATAGTGCTTTGAATTTTAGGCTCAGCCAATTGTGTAGCTTTCTTAAACACAATGTTTCTATGGGAAGTAGAAGTAATGTTGTTGCAGGTCTTTATGCTTATGCCCACATTACGATCTGAGGACAAGTCTTTAAATCCTAAACCTAATATATTTGAACAACATCACTAACTTGTGATCACGGAGTCTATAGAAGAAGAAGACATGTTCTATGTGACGCCCCCAAATTTCGGGGTCTAAACCACCCCCTCCAAACTTGGGTCGCCAGAATACAACCTACAAACTTATAAGTTTTGATATCAACTGTGGCTCACATCCAACACCACGAATTTACAACTATTATAATGTCGTGCAAAAATATGACAACACACATATTTTAAGTTCTTAATACAATTATTGTGTCATATATAGTATGACAGTATTCAGACCCAAATTAAGTCCTCAATATAATTATTATCACACTATTTCAATATACTAAGGATTTCTACAGCTACAAACTCGGACTATCACTCCATTCCCCTATTTTCCCCACTAGACCCAACCACACTTTTATTATCTGAAAGGAATTATGAAGCAAAAGGGTGAGCACAAATAGCCCAGTAAAGAATATCATAACTAAGATAAATAAATTATCAATAGCCTTCAAAAGTAATAAATCAGATATTTAGAACATATGGTAGATGATATAATTTTTCAACAAATATCTGCAGCGGAATGAGCAATCATTTAAAGAGCCAAATAGATCATAATATCTACTTTCTTTTTCAATTGAAACATTCATCATCCATATTTTATCCCTATAACACCAATCAGCGGTTCTTTTTTAAAGAGAACTTTTACCACCTATCTTTGTCTGTAACACCAAAGATCACGAGTATAATAATTCACAATTCTTGTTCATAATAATGCAAATCACATGTTTATCTTTGCACTATGGGCCAAAGATATTCAATTGTAACACCAATGGTAATGATCATACCTCATAACAGTTTTTGGTTATGATCATACCAATCAACAGTCTATCTTCGCATTACGGGTCAAAGATATTTACCAATAACACCAATGGTCACGTTATACCTCATAACAGCTTTTGGTTATGATCATACCAAACATCAGTTATTCTTTGCACACCGGCTAAAGAGAACTTACACCACGTGCCTTTGCTATCAAGCCAAGACATTCTTAACAATTCAATCTTGATAATTAGTACAAATCAATGATATTATGAATGTACAGAAATCAGAATAAGAAATTAAAAGAATAAACATTAGCGACTTTCAATTTAATAAGTTCAAATTGTCAACACAATATCCCTTTGCGAGTATGAAAAAAAATGACATCCCTTACCTTATCACGTGACTAGATGTTGCTTTCTATGAAATTGATCAACCTGAACAATGTCTGTACTCTTTATCAACACGTGGACTCACAATATTGTAGTTGAAGAATTTTATATTTTTTGTGTAGTGATGGTGTGTTTTTCATTAATAACTGAGCAATCTATTTATACTAAAAATTGAAGAGTCAACTAGCACATACGCTTTAACAAAATAACCAGATGAGCTATATAAAAATACTAGTAGTGGAATTTATGGTCCCACAGAGGAAATTAAACCAACTTGTACACGGTTTTAACAAAATTTATTTATTAATGGAGTTGTGGCCCAGACTACTTTAGGAAAAGTAGAGTGTCGGCAAATCCTGCCAAACTTACTTTTGTAAAAAGAAAATAATTGAACAAACATCTACTTATCATGCTTATCTATAATCAACACCTTTTATTCATCAATTATTTACACATTTCCAATCTTTCAACGATTATTCATAAATATTATTATAGACTCATAATACTTCCAACTGATCTAATTATATCATATCAAAAAATATAAGTTACTATGTCGTGATAATTATTGATAAAATATTGTGCACGTTATAATTTCATGAGACCAAAAACAAATTTTGGAGGCCTCAGTGGTGTCTTCATCGTCACAACTCAGCTTACCCCCAAATAAATTCAGGGCGTGAGACCATTTGAGCATAGAGGAGTTTACCGGGACTCGAACCCACGTTTATGGGGACTTATGTCTGGCTTCCCACCATTAAGCCGCCAACTCAAGTGATGATAAAATGCAACAACATAAATATATAAATATTTATATTATTAGCATACCCCTTTAGTCAGAAGGTATGCAATTCGCCATACTTTATCGAATATTCTTCGACAGAACGAATATTCACCGACACAATGAATATTCCCTGACATACTTTTATAATTTACACATATCATCATTAACTTTATCATTTTATCAAGTTAACAACTTACTATTTTGTTTTTATCATAACTCCTTTGTTACTTATCCATTTTCGTTCATTCTTGAGTTAAATTAAAACTTATACAGTGTACTTTAACCTCATCTAGGCCATGACTTCAGCCCCTTCCCTGATCAGAACAGAATTTAACTTTTTCAAACAAGGTCAGATTGTTACAAAAATCTGGCCAGCTCTACTAAATCATTCATAACAAATCACACGTTAATCCTTAACGGTTCAAAATTGGTGAATATATTCTCAGCTTATATATGTATAACATATCCAAAAATTATAATTATCTAACGGTCGGATTACAAAATATAACCCACGCAATAGACCTTAAGAAAACTGAATTTTTCAGATTCTAACAGACTATAAGTCCTTCGGACCAGTTTCATTCAAACTGTCACCATGAATAATTGGGTGATTCTTGCTTTTGTGTTTAGCTTATTTTCATAGCTTTCTTTTAATATAAAGATAATCTTCTAACTAATTATACATAATGAGATATATATTTTACAAAATCAAGTAGTAAAGTAATTTTTCTGAAAATTTCCAGATTTTTGTTCTTTTTTTGATTTCTTGATTTCTCTCATTTGATTTATATTTATGTAAGTTTAATCTATTACAAACAAACATAAATATGTCCTATCCATATAAAATCCATAAAAGCTTAGCATTCATATGTGAAAATCAAAGATTTACCAAGGTTTTATTCATTACCTTTCTTGGTTTTCTCTTCCTTTTTCTCTTCTTTCATTCTTCTTTCTTTCTTTCTCTTCCTTTCCTCTTTTTCTCTACTCATTTTCAGCCACTCTCTCTCTCTATTCTCTCTCTCTCCCTCTCCTTTTTCATTTAGCAGCCGAGTGGATGGGAAATAGGAAAATGGGAGTGGAGTGTTTTTGTTTTGTTTTCTTTCCCTTTTTCTTTTTCTTTGTCCCCTATCTTTTCCTCTCACTCATTTTCCTCTTCCTTTCTTTTTCTTCCTCCCCCACCTTTTTTTCTTCTTTAAAAATAATCAGCTCTTTTCCCTCCCACTTATCAGCCGCCCAAGTTACCTTATATTCCTCCAAAAATTTCTTTTCTCCTCTTTTATTAAAACTTTAAATATAAAATGATGTGTTTAAATATATTATGTTAATAATTTCATTAAAATCGGGGTATTACAATTTAAAATAATAATCATAAAGAAAATTAGACTTTTATTTCATAAAAGTCGGGGTTTTACATTCGAAGTAGAGATTGTCTTTTCAAACCCCTCAATCTTGGAGACAAGAATTAACTCTTTATATGCAGACTGTTCAATAATGCTTCTCAAATTCTCATTTTCTGCGTCAAGCTTAGAGAGGGAAGAAGTAGTATATTTCACTGTTTCCAACTCAAGTAGTGCCATTTCCCTATCCTCTTGAATCTGAGAATGGACCTTTGATAACAACCTGAACCATTTCATGTACTTATGAAACTTAGAACTAATATCACATAAAGTAGTTCTAAGACTAGCAATATCAATGTCAGGGGAATCAAAGTCAAATACCTCACTGATATCAATCTCTTAATGATTAGGGGATTAGGGGCTTTGGTTGTTGATGCTTCTATGGTCGTGAGATAGAGATTGGCTATATGAGGTCCTTCATCATTACTTGACTCAGAATCTGAGTCACTCTCACTTTGACTCCAAGAACCTTCAACTACTAGTCCATTGTCATTCTTTTAATTTTTCTTGTATACTTTCTTATCCTTCTTGGCATACTCCTTCTTTTTATCCCTTTTCAGCTCTTCTCTTAGTGGCTTGTTACAGTCAGCTATGCAGTAATCATGTTTTTTGCAGTTATAACATAAGTCCTTTGAAGAATCTTTTATTTGGTTGTTGTTATTGTTCCTTCTGTAGCTGCTGCTTCTTCCTTTTCTTATAATCTTTCTTAACTTTTTGGCTAGCAGAGCTAGATCCTCCTCATAATCATCATTAATATCACTGGTCATCCTCCACAAGAGCTTTGGAGGTGACTTCTATAGTTTTAAGGGTTACACCCTTATCTTTCTTCTTTGTTTCTATTGTTGTTGCTTCAGCCCTTGATTTAACTCTAGCTCATATGTTAGCAAATTTGCATAGAGCTTTTGAACTATCATCTTATGTAAGTTCTTAGACTCCCTTGTAACAGTGGTTTTGGCATCCCACTTGCTTGGTAAAGCTCTCATGAATTTAATGTTAACATCCTTGTTAGGGTAAACCTTCCCAAATGCTCTGAGTGAGTTGAGCAAGATGTTAAACCTTTCATAGGTTACAGTTATGTCTTCTCCAACATTGTGAAAGAACGTCTCATAGTGTTGAGTGAGGAGAGACTGTTTGTTTTCTCTAACATCCTCAATCCATTCATGCATTACCAGGAGAGCTTCCCACGCTTCTTTGGTTGTTGTGTAGTTTACAACATTTTCAAATAACTCATCTTCAAGAGCCATAAAGAATATGTTTTTGGCCCTCTTGTCAAGGCCCACTAGTTTCTTCTCTTTAACTTTTTGCTTGATTTCTACTTTTTTGGATCCTCCGATGTAGGAGCAAACTTTGTAAGTACATATGGTCCATTGAGTACAATATCAAATAACTCATCTTCAATAACATCCATATATGCCTATATTCGAACTTTTCGGCAAGCAAATTTATCCTTGTTACACAAAGTTGGCTTATTTCCACCACCAAGCTCAGAACTCATTTTATTGAGTGTCATGGATCTACAAGCTATAAAGCTAGTCCAAAAGAGAACACAACTCTGATACCACTGTTAGTCCCGAATGCACAAAAAAGATTTGGAAATAGTGGTTGAATAGATTCTTTTAAATTTTCTTTTTAAATGTAATTACCAATCAATTAAGCAAGAATTTATGAATATCTAAGCACAACAGAATATGTTTTAAAACCCATTCAAAGTTCTGAATTTAGTGTAAAAACGTAGATTTAAGCCACATACAGATTATATAGTACAAAGTAGTTAATTAACAAGTAAAATGTGCAGAAAAGTAAAAACACAAGAATTTTTAAGAGATTCAGAGCATAAAAGTCTCCTAGTCATCTCTTTTACTCTAAGATAAGTTTAGTTTGAGGGGCAAATATCAACTTTACTAAAGAAATACATCCTAATTGGCGTCAATGGAACCCCCCCGTCGTCAAGATGATACTGAACTTCTAATGGAACTTTAAAAATGAAAGCCAATCAATAAAAAGGGTGAAACCAAATAGGAAAATCTTTATTGAATCTCAATCCAGCTAAGGATGGGGCGATTACAAATATCACAGTTCACTAAGAACTTTATATAACTAATTCACAAAGAATCCTTCAAGTCACATAAACTTGAAATACAAAATATCACTTAGATCTTAACACAATCACTAAGAAAGAGTTGATGTGTGAGTCGTTGCTAAGTTGCTTTATGTTTCTCCTTCAAATGACTTAAAGCATATTGCATATCTTGTGATCGTAGGGTGGAGAACTTGAACTTTCAGCGTTTAAATTGTAGAGAATTAGTAGTTCATCAATGTTGTTATAGCAATCCTCTTATAGTTATTTCTTGAAATTTGTCCATTGGATTATTATTGTTGCTCCAAGTAGTTAGGGACACTTGTCAACGGATATTTCCTTTGACTTTAAAAGCTTGTTTGTTGGGCCACAAGATGTCACTATCGTTCATACTATAGTGCAATAGTAGACGTGTTTCCTTATCTTTGTATAGCTAGCTATTGAAAAAGATTTGCCTCTCTTATCCTTATCGCTGACTTATACTAGATAGAATTAATTCAAACATTGTGCAATCACAGAGTTAGTCTTTAGATCGTTTAGGGCCCTAACTAAACAATATTCACTTTACAATTTTAGGTGGCTTTTGCGACATGACTTTACGATTTAGCCTTTAACAGTGATCTCAGCGTACTTGATAGTCTTGACAATTTTTACTCAACAATCTTAGAATGGGTACAACTTTCACTCGAAACAATACATTAAGTCTTCTGATTTGCTCCTACCTATACTAATTATATGACTTTGTTCTACGATCATGGATCTACCTAACAAGTTAGATTTCTTACTAGTCTTTTTACAAAGATTTTAATTAAGAACTTTACAAAACATACTTTTTTTTTACAAACATACATTACTAATCGCTCATCATTCAATTCAAATAGGGTAATCATAAATGCAAGTACTAACAATTTACAACATTCACTTTTGCATTAATAAAATCAAATAAATTCATTACAATTTTACATTTTAGGATTTCACAAATGTATTAGAAAAAATATCAAGTGAAACATTTTTTTTTGCAATGAAAAATGTCAAACAAAGTTTCTATGTGACTGATGGCTTAGGTAAATGACATAGTTACCCTTAATTGACAATTCGACATTTTTGATTATCTAACATGACATTTTAGTATGTATTTGTTAAATTAACAATTTGACATTTTTTATCATTGATAGACTCATAATTCATACATTTTATTATCCGTAAGTTTGTCCTTTTTTATTGTAGCAGTTTATTTAATTCATATGTTTATTTTATTTTGTAGGATTTTGAATATTTTGTTGTCATAAAGTAAAAATCTTGGTGATCAAGCAATATTTAAGGCTCCAATTCATATAAGGAAAGAGCTAAGAAGATTCATATAAGGAGATGGAATGAGGTGGAACAATCTTGTTGTGTGAGTCAAATCTAATAAAAGGAAGGAAAGTTCATCTAGAAGATATTTTTAAAAGAAATTGATTGACACTAGGAAGTTGATTCCTACACGAAATAATTGAAGTCTTGATGCTATGAATAGAAGAGTACCAAGGGAGATTTCGATGTATTAGATTAGATTATATTATTATATATTAGTTTAGGTTAGGAGTAAATTAAATTATCTTCTTCATTGTACGCTTTGAAAGATCTTTAATAAAGGGAGTTTTCTTACTTTAATTTTTTATTTTCTTCTTCTTTACCTTAATTGTTTTATTTATTTTAATGTCTAGTTAGTTTTTAGATCTAGGATGAAGATGCAATTGAATAATTATTTATGATAATATTCTTTATCTCTTCTATTATTTGTGTTTTAATGTTTAATTGATTTCGCTTTTATATTTCGTTATTGAATACCTTCATTTTATAGTTCTTATATGATTTTAAAATAATGAAAATGTTTTGATAGTTTATTATTAAGATATGAGTTTTTCATAATCCATACTTGCTTGAAGAAGTTTTGATGGGTATAGTTAATTCTTAAATTTTCATAGTCTATAATTGCCCAAGTTAATTATAAAATTACTGAATTAAAGGGAATGAAGATCAAATGTATAGTTAATTTTTATTTGTACTTAATTGATTTATTTTTCGAATTTTGTACACCAAACTAGTGGCGTAATTTGAGTTATAAAAATAGAAGAGATTGAATTATTTGTTATGTTTATTATTTAGCGGATTCAGATTCCTCGATTGCTTTCTTTATTATTAGTTTTCATCTTCTAATTAGTTTAATTAGTGTTTAATTGTAGTTCATTAATTCTCGATCTTTATTTCTAATTCGTTTGAGATACATATTAAGGATACTTAAAATTAATCTAGTCTATGTGGTTCGACTTACCAATTCTCCAATTTGACACTACATTTGCAGCTACTAAATTTTATCACATCAATTATCTAACATGACATTTTAGTATGTATTTGTTGAATTTCTATGTCACCTTTTTTTTACTCCACATCAATTGAGGATGATATTACTAACCTAATCAAAAGTACATGGATTTTTATAAAAATAAAAACTAAATGGAGCAAAATAAAATCTAAACTGTAGTACAAGTACCAAAATGGTTGATTTACTTCCTCTCACCCGTAACAAAGGTTAAATTATTAATTTGCCCAACAATAAAACTATTAATTTACCAGATAAGGTTTAGGGGACTGATATTTCTACATGGAAAAATAATATTTCTACATGATTCCTCTCACATGAATAGTGTGTGGGTTCCACATTCATGTGAGAGAGAGACTTATGTGGAACTATCATTTTTTCATGTGAAAATATCAGTTTCCAAGATTTATCATTCATCGTTAAAAAAAAACAAATCCCTCACATACGTGTCAACACGTTTCTAGTCAAATAAATTTTGTGTTGGTTTCAGTTTTGAGATTTTGTAATTTACACAAAATTATTTTTATTTGCATATTATTGTTCTTTAACTGTTAAATAAATATAAATTATACACGGATTGTGTGTGTAATAACGACTAGTAATAGATAATACAAAAAATATACTCTTGTAGGTTATTTACGATTAGTCTCTTTGTCTTAACTAGATCATTATCATGTGCAAAACACGAGATTTTGTTTATATATTGTTCGTGTCCTAATTGTTCAATATTATAATTTTTATTATTTTTATAATTACTAATATTTTACTTTACAAATGATTATAATTTCACATAAATAAAAAAATTAAGATGGGTTTATATTGTTCATGTCCTCTTTTTTTCTCCCCTCTCTCCTTTATTTTATTATTTCATGTATGAGTTAGAAGATTAATCAAAACAAAAAAAGATGATAATAAAGTAATTAAGATGGGTAATTTAGAGATAATTTTTTCTTAATAGGTGTCTATTTTTAAACTAGGACAATTAAACTTGAAAGGAGGGAGTATTACAAAACCATCATTTCTACGATAACATACTATGTCGTTTTACACGACTACAAAAACGTTTACAAACTAATTAATAAGTGTACATTATCTGTTACAATGCAACTACTCTTCGATTCGACTTGTTCACCCAACCTTACTAAACTTGTCAATGTCTTGGCCTATTCCTAAAATGGTTAAGAATATAAAAGAAGTGGAATGAGCTTCTGAGAGCTCAGTAAACATTAATTAGGGGAGAGTGTTGATAAGGGTACACTTACATATACATGCATAATATTGACATGACTAATTTTGTATGAAGTCATATACATGCATAATATTGACATATTTTGTGTAAAAATTTAGACTAATAATATGGAATAATTGGTGCTTACGTATATACATTGAATAATTAGCCATGCATACATTTATATATGGAATATTATTTATGTTGTTTTTAATTTATGTTGGTATTTTTAGGTAAAATATGAAGATTTGGCTACCCAAACCCATTGACCCCAATGTCCTTTATGACCAATAAGGTCATGTGTCGGAAGATGTATGGGAGGGTGTTGATAGGGGTACAATTACATCGTCCCAAACTACTGCCATAACCTATGACAAATGGGAACTTACTAAGTTAAAAAAAATTACTAATTGGGGGGGGGGGGGGGTTAGAGTTTTTAGCCATCCGACAGTAGTCACCAAAACGGATGGCGGTCGGAGAGCAAAGTTCGTATAGTGAAGGAGTTCGTAAAGTGCTTCGCAGAGTGGAAAGATATCGTAGAATAAAAATGCCTTAAAAAGGAAGCTCTACGATATCAGTTATATCGTTGAGTAGATAAGGGAAAAGTTATAATGCGTGCATGTTAAATCCAGATCAAGCGAGTGAGATAAAGAAATAACTGCACAACAATTGTAAATAGCAGTTAAGACATAACGTGTACTCCTCAATAACGGCTCAAAAAGTATCCCACTCAGTCGAAATAGAGGGAAGTACATTTATATATTTTAAAATTTTAATCTGACCTTTCCCATTCATCTGATTTAAACTCTCTAGCTTTCAAGTTTTTTTTTTCTCTCTCAAACCTTAGTTTTCTAAAATCTGCAAACTTAGACAAACTTTATTCTAGATCAAATCAACACCGCAACAGATATCGACCTACTAAGTCATCTCCAGAAACCAACTATGCTTCTAAGAATTTGAAGGAGTTGATGCCCAATTCCGAGTTGTGTTGGCTCTTGTGCAAAAGGTGGGATTTTATGAGGCTCTGAGCACAAGCACAAGGATCTACACTAAAAGAGTTGAAGTTTCTATCTTAATGACTTATGTGATGATGTAGTCATTGTCACAAAGGTGAAGGATGTCAAACTCACCTATGAAGTGACAAAGATGAACCACCTCCTTTAGGTTCGTCAATGAAGGAGTCTCTACCTTCGAAGAGGTAGATATAATGGCTGGGTTGAAGCTTATGGGGTACAAAAAGAACCCAGAGCTCAAGGGGATGAAGAAGGAGTTCCCTCAGAACTTAGAGTTCCTTGCCGACCTCGTCGTAAAATGTATTCTCTGCAAGGACTCCGCCCATGATTCTGTCAGTAAACTCCAACTAAAGATCATGTCAATTATTGTTATAGGGAAGTAAATAAATTTTGGAGCTATGTTGATGGACTGGATCTCTAAATGGTTTAGCGACGTAGAGAAGAGGAAGAAAGAGAGAAAACCCCTCCTAAAATGTTTTATGGAAGGTTGATCAGCATCCTCTTAAAAAAAAGGCTGAAGAATGGCATAGGAGCCAGAGATAGAGCTCGTGGGGGATCAGGTAGCTCCTGAGTATGTTGTAGATGATGCACCACACGTTGAGGAGGAGATGGAAGGCATGGGAGCGACAATGGCAGAGGCATATGTTATGGTGTGAGATTTATTAGATAGAAATCAGGAATTAGAGAATCGGGTTCAGCAGTTAGAGGAAAGGAATGAGGAAGTGGAGGCGCTTTGGGAAGCGGAGATTGACACTCGCATTAGGGCAAACCGTCTACTAGAAGATGTAGAGATAAAATTAAGGATCACAAAGAGGAGGATAAACCGTATGCATTATTATTATAGGGTCTTTTATTGGTGATTCCGGGATAGAATGGAGTACCATCCCGCAGAGTTGGGTCAGACTCGCCACTCTATTAGTAGGAACCTAGTATCACATATGATCTCTGAGGAGTACGATGAAACCATTAAGAGAGGTATATGAGACTTATCTATGTATATAATAATTGGTAGAGAATAGTAAGACTGTGTAAGATATGGCATCCCAAATTTTGATGTATAGATATGGGATACGTAAATAACATGTAATATGTAAAAAAAACATAAAAAAGACTGATATACAAGCATGATGTTTAATTAATTTAAGTGTGTTTTATATAAATGTCTCATGAGTATTATATGCTTTAGCAAATAATATTGTAGTAACATTGTGTTATATTTTATAGAACAATGTCACAAGGACGACCTCGTATGAGATCAGTTAATGAGGAGGCAGAGCAGCATCGTGAACCTAACCCCCTGTAACTATTTGTAGATTTATTAGTGTCAGCCTTACAGAATAGACATGTTAATGTAAACCCGGCAGCACCGGTAACTACATTTAGGACCCCTAGAATTCAGAAGAACCATTGAGCCAATTGAGGCTTAAGTGTGGATAAAAGAAATAAAAAAATTATTTGAAATAACTAGAGTTGGGGAGGACCAAAAGACAATATTCACTACCTATATGATGACGGGGGAAGCGAATTTCTAGTGAGAGGCAAACCAAAATAGAGCTGGAGAAGGAATAATACCTTGGAGTAGGTTTAAGGAATTATTCTTTGAAAATTATTTCCTAGAAGTATGCAAAATTGCATGAAAATGCAATTCTTGGAACTGAAGCAAGGGGACATGATTGTACCCCAATACGCTGTTAAGTTTAATGACTTGGTGAGGTTTGTTTCGCATCAGGTTAATACGGAGGAGAGGAAAGTAAAGACATTTGAACAGGGTTTGAAACCCTAGTTATACAATAGGTTGTCAGTACTACAGATAGATAACTTCGCTACAATCTTGGAAAAGGCAATAATAGTAGAGGGCGGTAGTGAAGCTTTAATGAAATATAATTAAGAACAAAAAAAAGAGAAATAACGGAGGAATGCAAAGGGGAGAAAGTAGTGGTAGAAATAATAATAATAATAATAATAATAATAATTAAAGTAAGTGGAACAACAAAGGTGGCAAAGAAGAGAATTTAAAGAAAAAGGTGGAGGCTTGCAAGAATTGTCGTAAGAACTACATGGGGACAAGTTTGAAGGGATGAAATATGCGTTACAACTGTGGAAAGGAAGGTCATATTGCTCCCGACTGTACCAGTCCAAGGAAAAATGCGTGTTTTGTATTGGTGCTCTGGATCACCAGGCTCGGAACTATCCAAAAAGGGGGATAGATGTCGAAATAGGAAGTAAGAATAACAACAAACTACTAATAGTGGGACCGATTGAACTGAGTCGACCAACGACAAGAACTTTCAACATGACATTCAAGGATGCGGTGGCGTCAAGGGATGTGGTATCAAGTATAATATCGATTAATTCTACAGATCCATACATAATTTTTTATTCAGGTGCTACTTACTTATTTATATTGCATGACTTTGCACATCGTTTGAATTTAATCCCCGAAGGCTTAAAATATTCCCTAGATATAGAAGTTGTTATTAAGGAAATCATTCTTGTTAATCGAGTTCATAGAAATTGTTACATAGAAATTACGGGTCACAAAATTTTAGTCGATCTTATTCTAATTCAGTTTGGGGAATTTGATGTTATATTGGGGATGGACTGGTTGAATGGCAATGAAGCGATGAATTATTATCATCGAAAGACTGTGAATCTTAGGATCTCTGGCAAGTCGAAGGTAGCGTATTATGGTAATCGTAACCCTAGGTAGTCTAGTTGCATAACAATGATGCAAGCGAAGAGACTACTTAGGAAAGGATGCGTTGGATATCTGGCTTATGTAATGGATACCCAATAGAAGGAATCGAAGTTAGATCAGATACCGGTGGTGAGAGAATTTGCGGACGTGTTTCCGAAAGAATTACCTAGATTTCTATGTGATTGGGAGATAGAATTCATGATTAACCTCGTATCGGGAACTGCTCCTATTTCGAAAGCTCCCTATCGAATGGCTCCAATAGAGATGAAAGAACTGATGGTACAATTGCAGGAACTACTGAATAAGAAATTTATTAGGCCGAGTGTGTCTTCTTGGGGAGCACCGATGTTGTTTGTTAGGAAAAATGTTTATGTATTGACTATCGTGAATTGAATAAAGTGACAATTAAAAATAAATATCTGTTGCCTAGGATTGATGATCTTTTTGATCAATTGAAGGGTGCCAAGTATTTTTCTAAGATTGATTTATGATCGGGATATCATCAATTAAAGGTAAAAGAAGAACATTTGTCAAAGACAACGTTTCGAACTCGTTACAGGCATTATGAATTTTTGGTGATGCTCTTTGGACTTACGAATGCTCCGGCCACATTTATGGATTTGATGAATAGCGTTTTCAAGAATTATTTGGACAAGTTTGGCGTGGTATTTATTAATGACATTTTAATTTATTCTCGAACAAAGGAGGAACATACTGAACATTTAAAGAGTGTGTTGGAAAATTAAGGAAAGAGAAACTATACACAAAAATTTCAAAGTGTGAATTTTTGTTGGAGAATGTGAAATTTTTGGGTCATATAATTGATAAAAATGAAATTTTTGTAGACCCGGCAAAAGTAGAAGCCGTAATAAACTGGGAACAACCAAAAACTCCAACGAAAGTTAGAAGTTTCTTAGGATTAGCAGGATATTATCGGCGTTTTATCCAAGAGTTTTTAAAAATAGCTGGACCACTAACAAATTTGACTAGGAAGGGGGTAAAATTCGTGTGGACGGAGAAATGTGAAGAATGCTTTCAGTAGTTGAAGAAGAAGTTGAGCACAACACCAGTGTTATCTCTACCAGATAATATTGGGGGATTTTACGGTTTATAGTGATGTTTTACACAAAGGTTTAGGTTGTGTTCTGATGCAACATGGGAAGGTGATTGCGTATGCATCATGGTAGTTGAAAGATTACGAGAAAAGATACCCCACACATGATTTGGATTTAGCGGCGACAGTTTTTGCTTTAAAAATCTGGAGACATTATTTGTACGGATAGAAGTGTGAAATCTACACCGACCACAAGAGTTTAAAATATATATTTACACAAAATGAGTTAAACATGAGACAGATGAGGTGGTTAGAACTGTTAAAGGATTATAATTGTACAATCCTTTATCATCCTGAAAAGGTGAACGTTGTAGCAGATGCGTTAAGCCAGAAGAACCAAGAGATATTGTGTATGTTGACTGCTCAAGAATAGCTAAGAAGAGAATTTGAAAAATTGGAGATTGAGATGAGGGGTTCCAGTGAGCCAATAGAAAAACTATACGCGATGGAAGTACGACCACCGTTACTTAAAAGAATTAAGGAGTTTCAGAGTAAGGATGAAGAATGTGAACGGATAAAAAGAAGGATAACAGAGAAAAGTGATAAAAAATTTCAGGTTGACAAAAGTGGAATGATCCGATTTGAAGCAAGGATTTGGATACCTCCAGTGTTAAAGTTAAAAGGAAGAAATCTTACGAGAAGCTCATAATGCAAAATATTCAATTCATCTTAGAAGTACAAAGATGTGTTGAGACTTGTGCCAGCATTCCTGGTGGCCAGGTATGAAGAAGGAGATTGCAGAATGGGTTAGTAAATGTCTTACATGTCAACGAATTATGGCGGAACATCAACGTCCTAGTGAGCTCTTATAACCTTTGGAGATTTTAGAGTGGAAATGGAAGCACATTACAATGGATTTTGTGGCGGGACTCCCAACAACGCCGAAGGGGTTTAACGTTATCTGGGTGATTATGGATCAACTTACAAAGTTTGTTCACTTTTTACCAATCAAAGTAAAATTTAATTGGAACAGTTTGTGAAGCTCTAAATTAAGGAAATTATTACTTGTAACAGAGTTACGGTGTCGATTGTGTTTGATCGAGACCCAAGCTTTACGTCAAATTTTTGGAAGAGTCTGCAAGAAAAATTGGGGACTCAAGTAAAATTGAGGAATTCTTACCATCCTTAAACTGATGGACAAAGCGAGAGAACAATTCAAACTTTGGAGGATATGCTTAGAGCTTATGTTATGGATTTCAAGGGTAGCTAGGATGATCATCTACTGTTAGCAGAGTTTGCATACAACAATAGCTATCATGTTAGCATTAGAATGCCACCTTACGAAGTATTATATGGAAGAAAGTGCATAGCTCAATTGTGCTGGGGTGAAGTTGGAGAGGGACAACTGCTTGGACCAGAATTGGTGCAGCAGGCTGGGATATTGTTAAAGTGATATGAGGAAGACTCGTAAATGTTCAAGATCGCCAGAAGAAGTATGCAGATCAAAATTGTCAAACTCGAAAAATCGAAGTAGGCGGTTATCTATTTTTGAAAGTATCTCTGTGGAAAGAAAAAATGAGATTTGGGAAGAAGGGGAAACTTAGTCCTTGTTTTATAGGACCTTTTGAGGTACTTAAAAGGGTAAGTGAGGTAGCTTATGAAATAGCTTTACCTCCCGAATTGAAACATATACATAATGTGTTTCTATTTTACATCCTTATAAACCGAACTATAAGCATGTAATAGATTACAAGCCAATACAAGTTGAAAAAGACTAAAGATACGAAGAAATCCCGATTCAGATTGTAGATAGAAAAGAACCAGTCCTAAAAATAAAGTAATACTTTTGGTGAAGGTAATATGGAGAAATCACTCCGTTGAGGAAGTTACATGGGAGCTAGAAGATAAGATGAAGAAAAATTACCCACATCCTTTTTGAATAAAGTACTGGTGATTCCGAGGAAGAAATCTTTATAATGGGGAGAATGTAATATTCCAAACCTTTGTAATAAATTTTGTAATTATAAATGCAAATATTATTAAAGTTTACATTATAATTTTGAATATTGTAGAGTATATGCGTAGAACATATGTAAATATATATATTTCTTGAGCAAGCTTAATAAAGAGAAAGGTAACTACAAATGTAACACTTTAAAGTTAAATTTAAAATTAGATTATATGTATGTGTGTGTGTGTATATATATATATATATATTCATATATTAAAGGCAAGAAAAGTCAAAATTGGTCAAGGTCTCGAGAACTCTATAACCTATCAATGGATCAGTAAGCAAACAAGAAAAAAAAGAAAGAAGAGATAAATACTATGCAAATTTCAACCAAGAGAGGATAAGGAAGAGGACGCTTCCTTGAGAAACCTCCCAATATATATATATTTTTTTCGGTGGGGGGGGGGGGGAGGGGAATCTTATCCAAAAGCTTGACTAGGTTTGACTACTTAACTTAACAAATTGCTTAATTAACCAACATGATAATTAACTAAAGTAAAACATGGTTAACCTTACTAATGATGGGACAAGATTATAATAAAAGTAAGTTAGATGGCTTAACTAGGAAAAAAAGTCTTAAGGGACTCACTTACAAATTTGCAAAACTTTGCCTATATATATATAACATGCCACCCTTCTTTTACCTCACTTTACTAACAAAAATCAAAAGCCAAGAATGAAGAAGAGAGAGAGAGAGAGAGAGAGAGAGAGTGAGTGAAATGACAACCAAGAGAGAAGAAGAAGAGTAAGTTCAACCAACCAAGAGGGAAGAATAAGAAGATCAAGACTAAGAGAAGCACACACAACAACTAGGTATAAACCCTAATCTATTTTGAAATTTAAAAATCTTTCTTTTATGAAAATAATTAGGCCCTATGTATGCTTAGACTTATTTTGAAGATCTATATGTTCTGATACCATGCATCATGGAGGAAAAAGTTGAAAATACAAATAAAAAAAATAAGAAGAAAGCACGAACTAGTTAGAAAGCCCTAAACTAGTTCCTAGAAAATATTTCTCTGGAGTAAATATGTGTGTATATGAACACACTAAGCGTAAATAATAACATGTTAGGTGTTATATCATGAACTATGGCAATAGAAATCAAAGATCCTATAAGAAATAAGAAAAAAAAATTGAAACAAACTTTATTGAAATTTTCAGTAGGGCAAAAACCCTAAAATATAGCCTAATTTTATAATGATCATAACTTTTAGTGTATTTTGAATTTTTGAGTAAGGTTTATTGCAATGGATAGCTCTGTAAGTCAGCTAAAATCCTGCACAGGTTTGAGCATAAATTCCGAGTAAATTATTCTTGGTGATTTTTTTAGTAAAATAGGGTAGACTAGGCAATTTTCTAACCTAATTTTTCGAAAGAAGGTTCTGGATAGTAACTAGAGTAGGTAAAATCAGGGCTTTGGGAGTATAAAACATAGTAATATAAGGTGTATTTCGGCCCAAGAATAAACGTAAACGGACTTGTAATAAAGGAGTTATGACTAAAATAAAATCAGAGTTTTTAAAATTAAAATAGTTATAACTTAAGTTATATGACTTCGTTTGAGATACAATTATGGATAAAAGTGTACTTTGATGTAAGGAAGATACTGTCCAAAATTCATAATTTTTTGACTTAGTTTTGAATTTTAAAGGATTTTAAAATTTTGTACAGAAACAGATTTAAATGGACAGAATAAAGTATACAATTTATGAAAAATTAATTTTAAAAAATCAGGAAATATATAATATATTTTACCAGTTAAATTTTGTTAAAATGGGACATATAAGGTTATGTGAGGGATAAATAAATATTGTAATGAGATTATAAATACTATAAAAAGTGCTCGAGAATAATTTTTCGATACTCAAAAATACCGAAGCGGAGTTACAAATATTTACCGACAAAAACTATTAATAATATTAGATAGATTAATTAAATAAATCCTTATGAATGGTATAGATTACTATTTGGAGACGAAAAATAACCTAAACGAGGAAAGTACACCTAAAACATGCAAGTTCCCGCACTTCTGTGTATTTACAATTTGTTCTTCATTGAACTATAATTTATTCCGTAATGTTTCCTATACCGTCTATAAAAGAAGTTTATGTCATTTGTTCGGCTAAACTCAGTTGATATGTTTCTATCAATTATTGAATTGTTTATGATTCTTTGGATATATTTAAATTTAATCTTATCTAAATTGTTTTGGTGCAAACTATGATGTTATGACTGAGTAATAATAACCCTAGAAATAAGAGATATTATGTTATGGTCAAGTAACCGACATACGTTGTAGAAATACAGTATGGAGATGATGTTACGCGTAACATGGAGTATTGTTAGGTTGATCACCTGATGATATTCTGTGGAGAGTTTGTAGTCTTTGTGACTGTTGAGCATTATTGGAGAATTCTCAGTCTACGATTGAAGAACATTTAAGATAGTTCATGGTCTATATGACCACTCAGTGACTTTCAATTTTCCTTTTGAACACAACTAGCTTTGAAATTCTAAAATTTAATTTTATTCGGGAATTCAAAGTTCAACAATCGATAAAAATATTTTGTTGATTTCTTTGATTTGCAATTAATATTAATCCTTTCTAAATCATTAAATATTAATTCAGTCTCAATTGTTTCTATTTTGCTCAAACTGTTATACTTGCTAAACAAATTAGTTGATTACTCTTACAAAAACCTCATGTTTATAGCTAAAACATAGGGACCCGAGGGGTCAGGCATAAAGGATAATGGGAAAGCCAAAGCAAGTGAGGAAAATAATTAAATAATAATGTATTAAGTTAGTAAATAATTAATAGTGTAATATTTTAAAACTGATGTAATAGTTCTTGTAATGTATTTAAGTTCGGGGATTATAAGACTAAAATTATGTAATTAAATGTATTTGTATAATTTTGTTTATATTAACATCTAGTCATTATGAATGTGGATGAATAGTGAGCACCAAGTCTGCTGTAGCAAGTATACGAATTTGAGGGCGTCACAGTTAATCTTCGCTGTGAAAGATTGGAAGATTACTATCCTTAAGCCCCTATATAATGACACACCTTCCATCAAGCTGACTGATATGTACAATGAATACATCAAAGTAGAGGTACGTGTAATTTTTGGATTTTTATTAAATATAGCGGATATCTGTACGTAATTATAACCCACCATTTATTGTAGGTACAATTGATACCGTTGACTTTGCACATTGGTAACCCATTGAGTTGTTGGCTCCGTACAGATCTAAAGGTACATGTAGCAAAGGATCAGCCAATGCAGGCTAACAGTTACGATTGTGGCATCTTCGTCTACAAGTACGTCGACTACTATGTGCGGGGCAACCTTGACCTAATCATGGAAATATGGTCAACTGAGGAAGTATCGATGATTAAGTATAGGATAGTGTATAAGTTATTCAAATGGCAGGCTAGAGACATACCTATGGCACATATCAACTAAACGTTGCTATTTATTTTCAATGGATGATATAACTACAAAAAATGGTTATAATTAAATTTTAATGTATGTTATTTTAATTTCAATGGATGATATTTTAATTTTAATTATGAGATTGGTGATGTTATCTAGCAATGGTTGTAATTAAATTTCATTGGATGGTTTGGTTGTTGTGCATTTTGCTATGGAACAGGTATGGGTTGGTACTGTGCTTATTGAACATGCCAACTCCCTGGATGTTGGTCGCAAGTAGAAGTAGTGGCCAGGCCAAAAAAGTTTTAAACTCCCTGGATGCTGGACGCTACTCTTACATATGGCCAGGTCAAAAACGTTTTCAACTCCCTGGATGTTGGTCGGTAGTAGGAGTAGCGACCATGCCAAAATCACATGTCCATTCACTTAATTTATATTAATAGTACTATTTAGATAAATTTTATAACACACATAATTGTATTGTAATTAGTAATTTTATGTAGTTTTATTCACATAACTGTCACTAACTGCCATAAACATTCCAAAAAAACACAAGTATTTTTTAGCAATACTCAATTACATGTCTATAAACATTCCAAACAAACACAAGCATAAATATTACATCCATAAATGTACTAAACTTTAATTATTTTTTAGGTTCAAGAATTCCTAACACTCTATAATAATTGCGTTTATCATGGTTGGTTTCGAATCCATATATGACACATTTTCGGTGAGGCTTAGTACCCAATATTTTTTCAAGAGCACTTTTGATTCTCGAATTTTTTTTCAGCCCTTTATTTGAGAAGCAATTGTTGGCAAAAACTCTTCTTCTTCCGCTTCAACCTATTCCTCCTCCTCCTCCTCCTCATCATCCTCTAATCTCATCTCCTGAGGTGTATATTCGACCGCACAGTCAATATCATTATCTGGTACGTCAGTAATATTCTCATCCGGGTCATATTGATCAGCAAAGGTTTTTCCTCGTGCATTTAGTTTTAGTACAGTCTTGTAACCTCGAACTAAGCAAGAAACTTTACTAGTTAACTCTTGATAATTACTCATCAAATGATTATACCGCATTGCTTGATTTTTTTCAAAGTCAGCACTTATTGGAGAAACCATTACTTCTTCACCATTACTCCTGTTAGCATTTCTTTTCTACCGAGGAACGATCATGTCATCAGGTATTTTTGAAATACTCTTGAAGCTGAAATATCTCAGAATGTGCTTGCAAATTTGAATAGAATGTGGAAACATTTGGCAAGTACATGTTACCGACCCTAGCTGACGATTATTGACAACTTCCCGATATCTCTAACTATCTTCAATTACATTTACCCTGTACATTACATAGACCTTTATATTAACAACGGGCATGATAGACTCCACGACACGCTTGCGTGAGGTGGTCATCGCCTGAATCGTTTCTAGCAAAGTTATATTGGTAGAATACCAATGACACCACAACCCTTCGCTTATATTGAAGCGAGAATCTTGGTACAATCGACAGTGTAATGAATTCTGCGTTAAACGGAACCTCGACCCTTTGTCTATATTGAGACAAGAACCATAGGTAGAAGATGTCACACACAACTATGAATTGTTGTATGATAAGTCATGTTGAACCTCACAGCAATCTGTGAACAGTTCAGGAGTTCTCAAAGAACCAAGAGAAAACAATCTCACAAGTAATTTTATTAATGAATCGTTATATTAATATATCAGCTTGGAATCCTTATTTATACTACTCAAGGAAACCCTAATCCTAAAGATGAAAGGAACGAATTACATAACAAACAAACTTAACTTGAAATTGAAAACCTATCTAATCAGCTTCCTATTTGCATTAAAATTGAATTAACTTCCTAATTACATAGCAATTTCCTTCCAGAAATCCTTCTAGAGTCGAAACCAAGTGCCTAGGCGCTGTTGAGGGGCACCACGACGCCGAGCATGCAGTAGCCAAGTGCCTAGGCGCTGATGTTGGGCGTTGTGACGTTGCAAGGTCAATAGGTCAGTATTGGCCAAACGCTGAGGCGCTTTGATGGCGCTGGGCGCGCTGGTGCTGGGCGCTGGTGTTGGGGCCCTGACGTGCTGGTATTGGGGCGCTGACAAGGGCTAGCCGCTCCTGACAAGGCTGGTGCGTTGGACTTGGGCCAATTGCTTGAGCCACGTTAATTAACTTAAACTCACCCTCCTTAATGAATGCCCTTGAACTCCTTTTCAGGCTAAACCTCTTGGATTAATCCATTAAGTCATTCCTTAAATTTTTTAGCTCATGCCCTCATAACTGGACCGATAAGAATTTGAATTGGATAAGCCTAAGTTTTATCTCCTTGATTCCCATCCACGCCTAAGCTAAACATGTGCTCATCATTCCTCTTCTCTTGAAAATGATTTGTCTCATCGTTTGAAGTGGCCCTAGTCAGGATCGTGTCAGGACAGCTCACTTACATTGTGAATGTTGTACTTTAGAGAATCCACAAGCTTTTTTTGAAAATTTCTAAACATCTCTTTTGTATAACATTTCGCAGCATGCACTTCCAAAGATGATTAACATACCAAACTACGTTTCTGATGTTTTATTACGTAGTTGGTCTTTCTCTATCTGATGAATTGTTTTTCAATAGCCTTCTGAGTCTTGACTACAAATTCTTTCATGCTTGTTGAAGCATTCACATATTCATCAAAAAAATAATTCACGTCTTCACTTCTTCCGGTAATTGTCATTCCCGCGATAAAATACCTCTTTGTATATGCACCTATCTATTTCTCTCGTTCATATCATACAAACTTATGAGTCATTCATTTTTATACAATTCATAATTCCTCTTTAGGATTTTTCAACGCTTTTTAAACTCACCGATGGACAATGAATTATACACACAATTGTTAAAATCTTCTTTAAATGATGGATATTCAAAATAAACATGATGCAATTATTTTGAAAATTTATTGCTAATATGCTATATCACGAATTACGTATACAACCATCCGAATAATGTAAATATATCACACGGAAACAACAACAATATGATATAGGATAACAAATAACCTGCATAAATGGCCTTTTATTTAAAAAATTAAATCGTAAGTCCATTTTGAAAATTACCAATTAACGCTATAATTTTAATCATTTTAAATTTGATAATAATTTTAATGCAAATCAACCTTTAAAATCTGCCGCATTAAAAGCTCGTCGTTTTCCATAAACCCCGGCGCAACAATTAGTACATTATTATCTTTATTATAATTTGTAATTCTATTAAACCAAAATATTTGTAATAAGTACATCAATAATAATAATAATAAGTTTAATAATAAAAACAAGTTTAATAATAAAAATAATAATTACATTAATAATAATAGTAATTAGCTTAATAATAATTAATTTCATAATTTAATAATAATAGTAATACCGATTAATATGATACTAATGATAATTAGTAAAATGGGAGGATAATTATGCAATAGGGAGAAGGGATTGAAGAATGGAGAAGGCAGCCGCCGTCTCTTCTGCTCCTAAACTCCGCTCAGGCGCTCCCAATTGTAAACTAGTTTTTAGTGTAAGATCTTATCCCTCTCCCTCTATCTATCACCTCCCAGCTGCTTCTGTTTCTTCTTTCTGCCTCTTCTCTCTACCCACAATTCTTACCTATAGGATATGAAAGGGTAAAACAGGAAAAGGAGAGTTGCAGTGAAAGATTTGGAAAGAGGGAGAAAAGGGAAGGGCAGAGTAGCGTAAGATAGACCGTGACGGAGGGAATCTTTGAATTGAAGAATCACACAATTTGTTTGTAGGTTCTCTACCCAACTCTCCCAATTCTCTCTTATCTCTCTGTTTCGTTATTAACCACTACCTTCTCACTCCTGTCCTGCGTGTTTCGTACGGTCTATCCCACGCTAATTTGCTTTACTTCCATTTCCCCGATTCCAATCACGGCCAGCAACTCGGCATCCTTCCCCTCCCCTCCCCTCCCCTCCCCACCACCGGCTTAAATCGAATCAGCTTGGTTTTTATTTTTATTTTTTTCCCTTTTCTCTCCCACCCCCATCAAATTAAATAGTTTTGGTGTTAGGCTTTTTAAATTTTGATAGGAGTATCATTAAAAATAAAATCTTTGGTCGGTTTTGATATTTGATATGTACTGCTATGGGTAGGATCTTATTAGAACTTTTTGAGTCATTTCACCACTGAAGTTGTAGTTGTATTACTGTTTGATTTTTTACCGGGTGGTTTGATACATATTAGTAATTGATTATTTTTATCAATAAAGTAAAAGTGCAGCTGAAAAAAATTAATAGGTAACTAGAATTATGGATGATGATGATGCCAGTAATAGGAAGGTGGCAGCGAATGTTAATCCCTCCTCCTACTGGCTTGATGCCTGCGAGGATATCTCCATTTCTTGCGATGATCTCATAATCATTCCCAATTTCTCCAATGATTTTGATGCTACCGCCTCTTCTTCTTCTGGTGTGTTACCTGCTCAACCACCCCTTACAGCTGCTGCAGCAGAAGGCCTTCTTGATCCTTGTTTCTTCGGTGGAATTGATGGGATCCTTGAAAGCATTAAGAAAGGTGCTGGCTTGCATCCTCCTCTTGTTGCTGCTGATGGACTCGATCAATCACGACAAGAACAAGAAGAGGAGATCCTCTCTTCCAATATTGAGGATTTCGGTACTGTCTGTGAAAATATTGAAACTACTACTCCCAAATTAAATGGCAGCAGTTTACATGATGCTGATAATGGAAATATGACAAATGAGAGACAGCCAGCTGAATTAGACAATGTAAACAAATCTTCTTCATTAGATGGGGGTAATAAAGGTTCTTCTCCAATTCATTTCCGCAATGGGGATGGCTTCCTCGGGCACAGTGAGAGCAACCATCACCGTGATTATTATTCTTTTGATAACAGCTATCCCGAAGACAGATATAGCAAAAGGCCTCGTCTTTATCATCATGATTACAAGAATGAGAAACCCCACCACCACTTCTTAGGCAGAGGGAACAACCATTACCCCAATCCTAGAGAGAGGAAGAGGCCTCGCGATTGGGAAGCTTCTGATAGGAGGGACAGGGATAGGGATCAAGTTTGGAGAAGAGAACGAGGCAATGGATTTGGTAATGGTAGAAAGGACTGTAGGGACAGGGAATGGAGGGAAGTCAGGGGTTATTGGGAGAGGGATCGCTCCAAGGGTTCTAGTGAGATGGTTTTTCATACTGGTTCCTGGGAAGCTGATCGAACAAGAGAGCCCAAGATCCCCTCCGACAAAAACCACGATTCTAATAGCACTGGAGGGGAGAAGAAAGCTGAAGAGCCCAAAGAGAAAATTCAAGAGGAGCACGCCCGCCAGTATCAGTTGGATGTTCTTCAGCAGGCTCAAAATAAAAATACCATAGCTTTTCTTGAAACTGGTGCTGGTAAAACCCTCATCGCTGTCCTCCTCATCAAAAGTCTTTACTGCCAATTCCAAAAGTTAAACAAGAAATTCCTTGCTGTCTTTTTGGTTCCCAAGGTTCCCCTGGTTTATCAGGTAATAAATACTACAGATAAAATAAAAGAAGCAATCTTGCCTTACAGGTCTTGAATATTTTTCAGGGATTAGATACTCTTCACAAACCTCAAACTGAATCCATTGCTATAATTATCTTTTTTTTTCTTTTTTCTTTTTTTTCTTTTTTCTTTTTTTTTTTTCAAATCAATATGCAGCAAGCAGAGGTCATTCGTGATCGAACCGGTTACCAAGTTGGTCATTACTGTGGTGAAATGGGTCAAGATTTCTGGGATGCACGGAGATGGCAGCGTGAGTTTGAAACAAAACAGGTGACTATTATGATTTTTGATTGTTTTTTGGGTTACATATCTCATGTTTCAATAGTTTCTTGTTCTAGCTGTTGGATCTTTTGTTTTTGTTGTTAGCTAATTTGTGTTTTTGGTAGTCTGGCCTCATCACTGCCACCGTGTTGAGTGATGATAATATTTCAATTGAGCATTTAGAGTCAATTAGGGAATATTAGTTATTGGTAGTAGCTGCCTTCCTATTCTCGAAATTATTATAAAGGACTACTGCATTTTTTGTAGTTTCTGTTTTCCAATGTAGGCAATTGAGTTAAATTCTCTTTGAGTTTGCTCATTTTATTATGCTTTCTAATCTCTCCCCCCCCTCCAACCACCCCACCCACAACAAATCTTCATCGTCCTTTTTTTTGTTGCACTTATAGTTATGTTCCAGATCCAAACTTTAGTATGCATAGGTCAGTTGAAATAATTTACAATGCAGAACATTGGCAGCGATGCCTGTTCGTCTCATTCGCGCTTTATTTGGTACATAACTTAGATTTTTGGAGATAGAGCACTTGCGCGCATGATAATGATTATTAGTATTCAGCCTTTAGGACCCTATTGACACTACTGTTTTTGATGTAACATTGCTTTGTCCATCATTTCTATAGACCTCTTGACAAAATGGATAATTACTTTTGCAGATTTGAAATTGATAACTTAATACAATTCTTCAAGCTTCACTTAAACCCAAATCAACATTACAGTCTAACTGTACTTTGTATGGTTTCATAAATCTTGACTATTTATAATAACATATAGTCACTCAATACAAAAAAAGTATATATGAATGACTAGGTTTATTTTTATTGTTGCTAACTTGCTAAAACGAATGTATATTGGTTTTCGTGATCATAATCACATGAGAGTGGAGGGCTTTTGTGATACCGATTAGGCTGCTAAGAGGTCTACGACAAGTTATTATGTGTTTGTTTGGAGTTAATCCTGTATAAGAAGCAGAATTTGTGTCTTGGTCTAGTGAAAAATAGATATAGAACAATGATTCATGTCTCTTGTTAGTTAATAAGGTTGAAGCATTTTTTGACCCAGTAGGGCTTCATTAAGCTAGTACCTATGCACCTTTGGTGTGATAATGAAGCTGATCTCTACATTGCCGCTAATCCATTGTTCCACGAGAGAACTAAACGCATAGAGTTTTACTGTCATTTTGTTCAAGAGAAAATACAAGAAGGTATTATATCTACAAGTCACGTGAAGATGGTGATGATTGGTGGTGTGTTTACTAAAACTTCAGGGGATACTAGAATCCTTTATATTTGTAATAAGCTAGGCATGATTGATATACATGCTGTAGCTTGAGGGGAAGTGTTAGAATTCTCGAGGATTCTAGGATTGATTTGATTGACATAATTGGTGGGGTTGATTTGACTGTCATAATATGTGGGGTTGATTTGATTGTCCTGGGCTGGATAAAATAAGAACTGCATCCGAATGTGATGGCCTAGGATAAAATAAGAACCGAGTGACCACAGTGACAGGAAATGCAAAGTCGGGATGAGTGACTTTAAGATAATTAAGTTTTCCCAGAAGCCATATATACCTCTTTGGATTTTCCCGAAGATCTCGCCATTATGTTGTTAAGCACGTGTACTCAAGAGAAGGACTTGACATATTTAACTCCTCGTAGATCCCAAACGAACCCAAAACTCAAATTTGTCACATCTGACTAACATGTTTTTTCTTGTAAACAACAAAGATGACACCCTAAAATAGCCAAGATCCAAACAAGCAGAGAACATCAAAAGAAAATTCAAAGGAAAACTCACTGTTGCAGGAGTGTGTGTGCCTCATGTGCAGTAACTTGGTGGTGCTTGAAAGCATTTGGACAGGTGGCTGATGGCTCAACTTCTGAGAGAAGCAAATCGGTGCTGGGGTGTGACTGATGGTAATGGTGGAGACTCGAAAAAAAGAGTCTGAAGATAGGTGTTTTTGAGAAGACTAGAACAGGTGACCTTTCCAATAACGTTTTTGGATAGATTTAGGAACTCCGAAAAAGAATAAGGCTATAAAAAAAAATACCACTGAAGATTTACACTAGGCGAGTCAAAGTAATTTTTTTTTAAAAAAAGAAAAAAAAAAACCTTCAAGACATCATGGCTCTAATACCATGTTAAATAGAGACAAGTTTATTCCATACCACATTGTACAATTGCGAGTGCCTTTATAGCTAATGCTCTAAGCTCCACGTGGAAAGGTAATGAACCACGAACCACTCATCACTAATTATAACAATCAAATGAATCCCTCTAATTTTGACAATCAATTCAATCCCACTAATTATGACAATCAAATCAATCCCACTAATTATGACAATCAAATCAATCCTAGAATCCTCTAGAATTCTAACAAGAAGGAAGCTTTGGCATGAGACCACTTGGAGTATTGGAGCACAGAAAGGTGTATAAAAAGGTAGGAAAGTTTATCAGTACTGGATACAATGGGGAAATTGGAGCACTGAAGATTCAACTTTGGGAGATGAAGAATTACTTAAATTACCACTTTCGCTCTAGACCCATCAGCACATGGGTACAGTAGAAGGAAAGGCTAGTGTTGAGCTAAGGACTATAATGGAAATTCAAGTTAGTTAGTAATAGCTAGATTTGGCAAATATCACATTTGATGGTTGTTATAGCTAGTATAATATTTTTATGATGCATGTTAGCATAGATACTTGTGTATTAGAATCTTTTTATGTATCTAGTAGTAAGTCATGGAATTCTCATGCTATGTGTGAGTGAAAAATTGAGAGATAGCTCATGGTTGTGGCTTCTTTACATTCCTCATATTCTTCTTCATCTCAGTCCCCATTCTCTTTAATTTCTCATCTTCTTCTTCCTAAATTTCTGCATTATTCTTCTAGGCGTTTCTCTTCGTTTCTTGGGAGCTTGCTGTAATTGTTAGACTCCACGAGAATCTTAAAATAGTACCTTGACATGGCCAGGCTTTAACTAGGGATCTAAGTCTTATTACTAGAGATTAGAGAAAGGTGGGATAGGAGATAGACTTGGTTTTAGAGAGAACACGGGTAAGGGTTTGGTTTTAGGATCAAAGATTAAGGGTTTCAAGAATTAAAATTAACCACAATTTTTTGCTATTGGGTATTTGTTTTATGAAGCATTGTGGAAAATACCATGAGTGAAAATCCTGAAAAATGAAAAAAAGTATAGGACAAGGGAATCTAAGAGAATGATCCAATATTCTAAAGTGCAAACATCAGAGAAGATGGAGAGAAGAAAGGAAAAAAGAGGATAGAGATACTAGATATAGTAAAGAAAAAAGAAAAAGAAGTAGATGAACATAGAATCATAGCCGAAGAATATCGAGGAAAAGAAGGGAAAAGGAGTAGGGGAACGTAAGAAATTGAAGAACGGATAGAAAAAAGAGTTGAAGTAAAGTCTGGAGTCCTTGGATGAAGGAGCTACACAGCAGAGAAGAGAAAGAGTTTTGATGGAAGTAAAATTTTAATTGTTTGGGCCAGAGGAGGAAAAGTTTTGATCGTTTAGGTTTGTGTTGTGCTTACAGTAGTTTTTCTATTTTAGGGCAAGAAAAAAGGAAAAAAGCAAGAAACAAATAGACTCCTATTGGACATGCGCCTCATCCAGTGAGGCTCAAAATCCGCACGTCTCGTTAGAAAAACTTAGACCTCCCATTTACTTTTCAAAATTTTCAGGACTTTTTATGTGCCTCGTCCTAAAACGCACCTTGAATTCGCACCCCATTACTTTTTCAGAACATTGCTGAGCCAGTAGGGGTCTTGTGCTGGATATTGTCCAAAATTGTCCGGTATTTGGACTATTACATTAGCTAAGCTGTTTGGTATGGAACGGTAATGGTACATGTAACTATGGCTTTTTAGGTGTGTCTAGGTAGGACAACTAGGTTTTACTGTTTGAAAAGGGAATGAATAGGCTTTTTATAGCATGTGATGTTTAGTGGTTGCAGAAAACATATTTAAAACTACACAGTATATTGTCAGGACAACATAAGTACGTCAATATACTTACTTTGTAGGTGAGTGACATTTTTTTTTTTTTTTGTTGATAAAAGAAGAAATCAATTGTATAAATTAAAAGCACAAACTTGGTTTCACCAATTTTTGGTTCCACCATTTTTTGGTTTCACAAACTTTTGGTTCAGCTTTTCTATTCATATTAGCAAAAGTACTATCCAAATTTGTATCAATTAAATACTATCCAAATTTAAAAATATTTCTATCTCTAATAAGAATATAAAAAGGAAGATCTTTTTCTTTGATATTCAAATTAGTACAAGTACTATACAAATCTATAATAATTAAAGATATACTATTCAAATTTGTAAAGTATCCAAAAGGTACCCAACCAATCTTTAATAGAAAAAGTAACTTCTAAAAGAATTTTTATTTTTGATTTTACCAGTTTAATTACAATTTTTTTAATCACAATTTTATGTAATTAAGACAATATAACACATTATACTATATATTACCTAAATTTATTAAAAACTTGAAATAATACCAAATCACATGATTAATTGTACTAATAATATATGTGAATTTTTTTTAAAGCATAATAACTGTAAACTCAATTGAAAAATTATAGTGAATTCATTACTAACTAATTGTCATAACTAAATTGAAACTTATTAGAGCTTAAGTTCCATACTTTTATTCGGATTAGAATTTCAAGTAAATTTTGGCAATATAAACACTAATATAGAATTCCATCACAAACTTAAATAAAATTAAAATAATTATTTTCTCATAATCCTACTAAATAAATATGCATTCCATTCAAATATTTAGCTTAATAATTGATCGAAGAAACTTATAGTATATAATTCAATATTTATTATTTAAATAAATATTTAATAATTTAATAACTACAATTATCTTCTCAAAATCCTAATTGATTTATCTATTTAATAATATAATAAACCATTATCCATACTGTTCGTGCTTCGTATGGGGTTGATAAGTTATCAATAGAAAAGAAAGGATATAATAAAATAGGGACCGAAAAGTCCACCCTCCCTCCCTCAATGGACTAAAAACACAAAAAAAAAAAGCATTCAAAAAGTGTAGCCTTCCAATCTCTACGCCAATCATAAGCAACTTCCTCTAAACATTCTAGCATTACGCTCGTTCCACATTCCCCGTAAAATAGAAAAAGGGCACACTTTTATAAAATTTTGGTATCCCTCTTGTTCCAAATCCTCGAAGACGAATTAACAACATATCTTCCACTTAAGTAGGACACACTCACTCCTCTCCTAACACTCCAAAGAGAGCACTCCACAAGCCCCAAGCAATAGTACAATGTAAAAATAAATGAGCAAGAGTCTCATTACTATGCCTGTACATAAAACAAATGTTCGCAGATAGAACTTTGTAAGGTCTGCAATTTTGATAGAGATCATTTTTATTTAATCTTTGTAAAGCCATCGACTACACAAAATTCTTGACTTTGGAAAGGACTTTGACTTTTCAAATGTATGAAGCCAATGGAAATGGATGAGGAACAATAGATTGAGTCATAAAAGAGGAGCAACTCTTACAAGAAAAAGAACTACTTGGATCTAAAGTCCTGATGAGCTTATTAAAGGAGGAGGATAAATGAACTGAATCAAGCAAGATAAGCAGAGATTCCATTTCAATAGTCTCCATCCGTGAGATTCCTGAAGAAATGAAAATCCCAAGAAATTCCCTTTTACGCTTTATGAAATTAGAAAGGGAGTATCATGCAATGAAGAAATACGATACAGATGATTAAAAGCAAGAGATAAGTCACCTAAACAAGGAGGTCACTTGACTATGGTGAGTCAGATGGAGTAGTTGTCTTCAGATCTACTCGATTGTGCAGGCTAGAGTGACATTCTAAGTACATAGAGAGTTTTAAAATAGTCACCACTGAATGGAAGAACCAATGAGATACAGAACATAAGAAGGAAAGCACAAAGCTTAACTTGATAATAACTTCTGAATTTCTTTGTGAATACAAGACCAGGCTATTTATAGGCCTCTTGTACATCCCCTCTAAGCATATGAATTAGACCACATTCAGATAATGCATAAAAAATATCGAAAGACTCTTAATAAATAGATGACCAAATTTGTAGGAATCTGCACTTCTGGATAGTCTGTACTAAAATGCATATAACTTCTTCTAGAGAAATCCAAATGACACACTGTTTGATACGTGGGAAACTAGACTTCTATAGCTTTCCAACCATATATACCACACGTGCTGGATCTTCCTGTACAATTACAGTTTTGCCCTCAAGTTCAGAAAAATTCTGGTTCAGTAATCTTTGGACATAGCCTTCCCGTGTCAAACATGGCTCAGAAAAGGTAGTAGTGGTCCTATTATTACCCTTCTTTACTAACTCATCCATTATACTAGGGAAGACTTTCACATTTGTCTCTGGCCAAGGAGCACCATCATTTTTACTTTTGGATGTAGACGCAATCTCAACAACCTCATTTTCGTCTGCACTAAGATTCACAGTTCCGATCTAAAAAAGCAATACATAATGAAATAATTTTTATAATTAGCATAAAACAACACATGCTGACCAAGATTCAAAGCCAAAAATGTATGCATAATTGAGCAAAAAAAGAGAATGAGAATCTTACACACTTAAGAATAAGAGCGGAATTTAAACGAAACACTTTAATTGCATGTTCTAGTCAAATTCTATGCAAGCTTTACATTTTTACACGTTCATGGATATTTTATGGTAATATTCATCTATTGCTTCTGACAGTCTTAGTGCCCAAGTAACAATGCAATTGATATTACGTATTGGATTGTCCAGTCTACATGATATTGGTGGATTTAAACTTAATTTTCTCTGAAAGTTTCTCATCTATATCATTCCCATACAAGTAGGTCAGTATGCTATAGGCAAAAAAGTAACTTTTATGGGTCAGTTTTCTTGTTAGAGCGTAGCTAGAGAGGAAAATTAATACGAACAAAACATAAGGCCTCTACCAATTTGGCTCCTATCACTTAGGGATGCTAGGGGTGACTTAAGGTACATACCTTTGACATTCTTTACAATAAGTGACTGTTCTAGATATGAAAGCCATGGCCTTACACACACACACACACACATATATATATACACCACACACACCCCAATGAAGTTTCCGAATGTCTTTAGAACTAAAATAAAAAAAATTATCATATTAGTAATTTCACGGTGAAAAAATATTCGAAAAATCATAAGTAGATGAAAAGGACAAAAAACTAAACCTTGTAGTTAAAAGATGGAGAGAATTGAATATTTTAATTCACAGTAAAAAAACTAAATAGACTTTAGGGATGGATGGAGATAGTTGAGATAAAGAGATTAAGAGAGATAAAGAGATTAAGAGAGAGAAAGAGATTAAGGGAGATTGAGAGATTACCAGGTGAAAGATAAAGGCTGCACGTATGAGGATGAAGGCAGAACGTGATTGAGAAAAAGAAATGTAAAAGGGTTTTATTTTGGTATTGATAGGTTTTTTATTATAATTATAAAATTTTCATTGATATTATGTATTTTGTTGCTAAGAGGATTTGATAGTGGATCTCATTAAAATTAGAATGGTTCCATGTGATTGCCAAAATTGAAGAAGCAATTTTTTTTGTGTTTTCACTTTTTTGTTTACCAAAATGGTTTTGCTTTCACTTTTAGAAGCATAAATCTATTACCAAACAACGTTTTTACTACCAATTTCAAAAAAACGAAAGCAGAAACAAAAATTTGGAAGCAAAAACAGTTACCAAACGGACCCTTAAACTTTGTGGCCACTAAAAACTTTGTCTTAGAAAATTGGGATGGATGGAGTATTCAATTGACATTTGACTTGCTATCATACTTGAACATACAAAGAGAGAACTGTATTATTCTAACATTAAAGTATTTAAACAGCTTTTCTTGTTATTCATACCTATAACAGAAGAAAAAAAATAAAGAAAAAGGGAAATAAAAAGAACTAGACCTTCACTTTGTTTATAACTGTACCCAATTAGAAGCAATTGCTGGATTAGGGACTATCTCGAGACATTTGGCTTCTGCTAAGAATTCCTGTTTGTGTTGTTATTTCTTTCCAATGTTTACAGTAAATGTATGTAGTATTACTGGATTTTTAATTCAAGGGAAATAGAGCATCACCTTTATTATATTTTTCAAAGAAACCAAAAATGATTGTGGCTGCTTCTGCTATTTGGAGGATAATTTTTGATATAGATAGATAAAGCTATTTCTTTTGTGATTGTTGTTGTCTTTACTTTCAACTCACAATAACTTCCTTGCACCCGCAGGTTTTAGTGGATGACGGGCTCAAATTCTTTTAAACATTCTGAGGCACAGCATAATTAAGATGAAATCAGTTAATCTTCTTATTTTGGATGAATGCCATCATGCTGTGAAGAAACATCCTTACTCTTTTGGTGATGTCCGGAGTTCTATCACACAACACCCAAGGAGAAGAGGCCATCAGTATTTGGAATGACTGCTTCTCCTGTTAACTTGTAAGGGTAATTGTTAGTTTTGCTTTCATTGCAGGCAGGTTTGCCATAGTTATCCGTTCCGTTTCCTTTTCAGCCCCACAATCATTCTAAAAGTAAGATGATGTTGCTGTTTCCACATTCTAAATAGTATATTGCATCAATTGTGCAGGTGTTTCCAGCCAAGTAGACTGCCGGCGATAAAGATTCGTAATCTTGAAACCAAATTAAGATTCTGTTGTCTGTACAATAAAAGACCGTAAAGGAGCTGGAAAAACATGTACCAATGCCTTCAGAAATTGTAGTGGAATATGACAAAGCAGCTAGTTTTATGCTACCTCCATGAACAAATAAAAACAAATGGAACTGGCAGTTGAAGAAGCTGCCCAATCAAATTCCAGAAGAAGTAAATGGCAATTTATGGGAGCAAGAGATGCTGGGGCTAGGGAAGAACTTCGTCAAGTTTATGGTGTGTCTGAAAGAACAGAGAGTGACGGGGCTGCTAATTTAATTCAAAAGCTTAGGGCTATAAACTATGCACTAGGTGAACTAGGACAGTGGTGTGCTTATAAGGTTCTATTCGTGTTTTTTTTGAAATGCTTTGTCATTTTAATAAACTATGTGAAGAAGGTTCCCTCAGGCCATATGTTTGCAGGTCGCACAATCTTTCTTGACAGCTTTACAAAATGATGAAAGGGCGAACTACCAACTTGATGTCAAATTCCAGGAATCTTACTTGGACAAAGTTGTCTCTCTTTTGCAGTGCAAATTATCAGAGGGTGCTGTTTCAGACAATAACTTGGAAGATTCAGATAATAACAGGGTCTATGCAGGTGAGCTTGATGAGGTAGAGGAGGGAGAGCTTCCTGACAGTCATGGTGGAGTACTTGCTTTTCCATTTTTAGTAAAAAGGTTAGAGTAATGTGAGTTAGTCTAGTTTTTTACTAGCTGAGATGTGTAATGTGTAGACAGAGTAACGAGTCACAGTGTCATTTCTTTTTTTCAATTTTCCTGTTGCTTGGGGTTTATGGAATTCTATTTTCGGAGAGGTTGGGGGAGGAGTGGGCATGTTCTGTCTCAGTGGAGGATTTGTTGCTTATCCTGTTTAGAGGTTTTGGAGGGACGAAAGATGCTAAGTTGCTTTGGAAGAGTGTGGTCTTTACAGCTCTTGGGGGGATCTGGGCCGAGCATAATACTCGGCCTTTTGGAGGATAGTTATTTATCTTTCGCTTTGGTGCGAGATAAGATCTTTTTCCTTGCTTCTTTATGGATTCAGCCATGGGCTTGCCTTTAGAGGGATGTCTTTCGCTTCTTTGTAGGAATCGGAGAGCTGCTAACTTTTGATTATTTCTTTTTTTCCACTTCTTATTTTGTGGGTGGACTACGTGTTCTCCCTAACTTGTATTCTCTTTTTCCATATAACAAAATTTCTTCTTTTATCCAAAAGAAAAACTTAGCTGAGATGTGGCCAATACAAAGTTTATCAATGTCGCTAAAGTTGCTAGATTTTTCCTTTTGTTGTTCAATTACATTTTGCCTATGAAACAACAAAACCTACACAGAGAGTTTTGTTTGGTCAATACTTCTTTTTTATCCTGGTTAGTCTAGAGACTTATGATTCTGTTGTTGTTGGCTGGCTGAAGTATCTTAAAGGACTTCAATTATCGTGGCCCGCTCGACTAGTAAGCCAAATTTCGATTTGCATAAATGGGATTCTTCCATTTTGGGCATGCAAGTCACAACTTCTTGTTTCTATGGATTCATAGCGTATATGTAATATCAAGAATCTGGATTATCTTTAGTAGGTTTCTAAATATATGTAATACATATTTTTGTACACATCACGGGTTGCATTTTAGTGGTGGATGGAGGAGTGGAGGAATGTGTTCTTGTGGGGCCATCATATTAGTTGCTATCTTTTTTTCCCCACCCATAAGGTAATGTAAAAGATCTATTATCTGTTATGATTTGTTTTTTTTCTGACTAATCTTTTTATCTTTTACTGTTAATAAGGCCATATCAAAGATTCTGGTGTAACCTTTTTTGAAGCCGTGTCACATCTAATTATTGGACAAAAGTACCCTGCTACTTTTATATTTCTATATATAGCTATTTTTAACTCCTTGTACAAGCCTGCAAGTCTTCTGCTCACTTCCATAAAAAAATAACTACCCATGACCACTAATATTCTTTAAACTCAACAATTTTTTAAAGAAAATATCGGACAAGTCAAGTGTGATAAAATTTGGAAAAAATGTAGCTCCATTTTGTTTTCTTATCAACATATCCATAAATATGTATAAATTATACTCCCTCTGTCCCCAAAAAGATGACTTAAGTGATAAAAGAATTTGTCCTCAAAAGCATGAGCAAAGTAAACAAGTCAACTACATAAATTTTTGTGTGGACTAATTTACCCTTGGCCACACATCATATCTTACTTAGCTAAATTGTGAATCACTCACATCACAAATAAGTGGTTCACATTAATTCTCCCTCCCTAAACCCAGCAGCTCTTTCCAAAAGGCGTTAACACAAATAAAAAAAACATCCCCCGGATAAGCTTTGCGACCGGGAAAAATTTTATACTCTCTCCTAATTATTTGACTACCTTAATTTGTATGAAAATTGTCCTTGAATCATTCCTTTTGGAGACGGAGGGAGTATATATGTATATATATAGACATATATATATATATTTATATTGTTTTGCAAATATTTTTTGCTTGGTCAATGATTTCAAACTCAAAATTACATGATACATAGTGCTTTGAAAAGGAAAGGTTATCCTGCTTAAACTAGTAGTAGGTCAGGTAACCGAGCACGGTTTCTATAATCTTTGCATTGGCCAGTTTACGCATTTATCAAACAATTGTTTCCTTGACCTGTCCAATTTCCAAATAATTGGTTGATTTTGAGCTTACTGGTCTATACTTTGACATCCCTTTTCTTGATATCTTTTATGGTTCATTTTGTCTCTGGTGGAGAGCATGTAGACGTGATTATAGGAGGTGCTATGTGGCTGATGGAAAAGTAACCCCAAAGGTCCAGTCCACTGATTAAAATACTTCTCAAGTATCAGAACACGGAGGATTTTCGTGCAATCATCTTTGTTGAGCGTGTTGTCGCAGCCTTAGTTCTTCCAAAGGTCCATTGTCTTATACTCTTATTGCATATTGTTTTAGATGCTATTCAGCAACCCATTTCCAATTAATTCAATCTACTATGTTTTGTTCTGCCAAATATGCAGGTCTTTGCAGAGCTTCCATCCCTAAGTTTTATTAGGTCAGCCAGCTTGATTGGGCATAATAACAGTCAAGAAATGAGAACTTCCAGATGCAGGACACAATTTCAAAATTCCGAGATGGTCGTGTATGTCTTAGTGCCAATTTTGTGAATTTGCTGTCGTTGATATTATTGATATAGTATAATTGTTTGCATCTGATCTGTAGGTGACATTGCTAGTTGCCACCAGTGTTGCTGAGGAAGGACTTGATATTCGGCAATGCAATGTTGTCATTCGCTTTGATCTTGCCAAAACTGTTTTGGCATACATTCAATCCCGAGGTCGTGCTAGAAAGCCTGGGTCAGATTATATATTGATGGTTGAGAGGTACCTTTCTTGTTTTGTTTTACACATTTCGGCATTATTATATTTAATTTGTTGTCTGATAATTAATAAAAATCAAATGATTTGTTTTTCTTATCTTTCTCCAGGGGAAACTTGTCACATGAAGCATTTTTAAGGAATGCCAGAAACAGTGAGGAGACCTTGCGGAAAGAAGCAATTGAGAGAGAACCGACCTCAGTCATCTCAAGGATAACTCCAGGTTAATTTCTGTAGAGGCAGTCCCAGGCACAGTCTACCAGGTGCAGTCAACTGGTGCTGTTGTTAGCTTGAATTCTGCTGTTGGGCTCATCCATTTCTACTGCTCCCAACTTCCTAGTGACAGGTTTCAGCTAATTACAATGTAATCTCTATATAGTTTTTGAATTCAACACTCGATGGATAATTGTTGTAACTATTTTTGTTTCTCTTCTTTTAATCTATTTTCAGGTATTCAATACTTCGTCCAGAATTTATCATGGTGCGTCATGATAAGGCAGGAGGCCCCACTGAATATTCATGCAGGCTGCAACTCCCTTGTAATGCTCCATTTGAAAAACTCTGAGGGTTCCTGTATGCAGCTCAATGCGTGTGGCACAACAGGCATGCTAGCACAATGATATCAGTCCATGTTAGATTTGTTTTTTCACTCATAAAAAAATGTTAATTTATAATTTATTAATATGTAGGCTGTTTGTTCTGCTGGCTTGCAAGAAGCTCCATGAGATGAGGGGCTCTTCACTGACCATGCTCTTGCCAGAAAAGGGGGGAGTGGGGGAGATGATGAAAAATTCTGATCAAAATGATGGAGATGCACTTCCTGGAACTGCTAGGCATAGAGAATTCTACCCTGAAGGCATAGCTAATATTCTCCAGGTTAGTTCTCCATTTGTTAGATGGTTAAGACTAGATCTGTTAGGTTGGTAAGATAACCAGCAAATTATAACTGTGCACATTATATTTGGCTTACTTATTTTCTAACTAAATGGGCTCACATAGTAATTTAATTGAAGTTCACTAACTTGATAATGTCCCAGACCTTAATATATAGACATTTTAGCAGGAAAAATAGTGTATTCCATTGAACTTAATGGTTGTATGAAGTTTATTTTTTATTAGGTCTATCTCATCCTTTTATAAGTTAAGATTGGCCAATTCCACTCATAATGATGAAAATGTTTTTATTCAAGATTTCGCCAGCTTCTGATTGTTTGAACTAGATAGGCAGGAGGTTTCTGGTGATGTTGAGAATCTCTTTGTAACTATTTGGTCCTGAAATGCGCATTTTTTAGAACTCTTGGCTTCATCAGGGAAATATGGGGTGGTTCGTTATCTTAGTAGCAGATAGCGCTGCATGCTTGCAACCAAATTTTTTCAAAGAAATTGGTTCTCGATTTGTATATTGTTATGCTATTCAATGCTCAAGAATGTTTGGCTCCTCAAAAGATCCATTCTGTAACCCACAGTTTCAGAGTTTGCAGTTAGTACTTTGGCCAATGAGCTGGATTGCTTTTCAGAGGGTATGGTGTCTTACTTTTAAGTGTTTCTTGGTGTAGCATCAAAAGTGAGAATTTTAATGACTTTCTACTTAACCCTTGCCCATATTTAATAGGGTGTTATCGATGTCAAATGGATCTGTTTGTTGCTTCGAACCAATGATAAACTAATGGCAATCTCTTATTTTCCGGGGGCCTATTAGAAATCACAAAAAGGATCAGGTTGTTGTTTGTTTACCTTACACAAGTAGTTTTGTAGTTTCGCACTTTCACGTTTTTTCTCTTCGTTCTTCCCCCACTTTAGCTCTGAATTACCGCATTGACTGAAGTCTTGTGGTTGTGATTTACTTGTAGTTGCTACTCCCTTAAGAGCATTATCAGTGTAAGATTGATGGAGGCAGTTGTGTTGGATGTTGGATGTTGATAACACTTTGACCACTCACTCCATGGGGATTCTGCTAAGGCATATTTGTTTATGTCCCTTTGCTTGAACAATAAATTCATGTAGATCTACGTAAAAGAGATTGACTGGAATCTTGGTTTGAAGAAATAGGACTGAAGACAGGACTGCTTAGAGAGCAACGCCCCTTCCAGGAGAGCTCGGCCAGATGTTTACCCGTTGGTGACAATGATGATGGCGAACACTTGGAGGGAGATCGAGAGGGAGTATGGATTTTGGGAAACTACGGTCATGGAATGGCCCTTGGGCATAAATCGCTATCCTAACCTATGGCATTAGGGTGAGCTATAGCACAGTTTGATGTTCAGTATGTGAAATGCATCTGTGGATTGGTTGCGCTAATCGAGAGTATTAGTAGAAATGCCAAATCATTTGTGGATTTATCCAGTGGGAAATTGAGGATGGCTGATTCATAGGATACCCAGTCTCCAGAAGATCTGGGTGGCGAAGAATTGTTATCAGCTGCTCATTCGTGGGAAGAGGTTCTACGCGTCGATTCTGTGTAGCGGGTCTGATATGGGACATGCAGGAGAAACTCATTGTCCCAAGGAATAGAAGGCTATCTTGGTCCTTTGGAGTATATGCTTCATGATGTGCTGATTATTACAAGCAAAAGTACGACACTTCATAACAGACTCTAATTTTCTATTCTGGAATAGAAGGAAGAGAAAATTTGTATTACTTGTCTTGTGTAAAGCCATCTATTCTCACAATTGCTTGATTATAATGGCCAAAGACTGGATAGCTTCAGTGCACCTTTTGGTGATGCTTGAGAAAGTGAAACTTTATTGCATATTTTGTTGAGAGGGGAAATCATTTACTTGTTTCTGTAACCCTTTTGAGATTGGTGGATGTTGTTCCAATTTTCTTGTTTAGGCACATTCAGATAAAGTGCATATTGGCTATTTCTGTCCATATTTGAAACAAACAGGTATGGCAGTTGAGTTTGAACTATATAGCAAACCAACCTCTGGATCAGACGATGGTCGAGGTGTTTCATTACCTGCTCAAGAGCTTCTGTCCCTCACGATTTGAAACATTCAGGGAATGTTATGATCTGTTTTTATCTTCTTCTTCTTTTTTTATTTTTTTTATTTTTATATTTTAGTTATATTTTGACTTTAAAAGTGCAATTCAATTTTCACATGTTGCAAACATAAGATTTCTTGTTTTTCTTGTTTCAGCTTAGTGGAAGCTGAATCTGAAGAGACACTTGGACATAAAACATGTTTACTATTGTTTACCTCCCTCCTGAGTTGTGTTTTGTTACCATCCTTGCTTTCCTGGCTCACTTTAGTTCGAGGTGCTCCCAGAGATTAGCCGTTCCAATAATGAGAAGGGTGTAGAAAGCATGCTACTATGCAGTTCAGCTCAGATTGGATATGAATAAGTTATCCTGTTCCCCGTGCTTCAGAAGGTTATAAAGGATTGTGTATAACATTTTAGTTCTTAATGCTTCATCTCCATTCATACGTGTAACTGATATAGTGTGTCTGCTTATTTGCAGAATCATGGAACAAAGCCCTGACTGCTACTGCTTCATGTCAGGGAGACTTTTCTGCTATGAAAGAGCAGAGGCTCTTTCAGGAGATGCTTATCTAAAAATGGGGTTGTGAGTCCGTGATACTCTATTTCTTAGATACCCCAGAAGCTATGAAGGTCAGCTAAACAAAAAAACCTTTAGGATGAGACAAACAAATGGTGAGTAACATTGGTACTATATCAGTATTGCATTAAACAAGGGCCTTGCCAAATCATATATCCAAGCAAGATCGATTTGCTCCATCTAGATGGTCTTGCTCCGGGGGGTGCCACCTGTCTTTGATGAGGAGGACTAAGAAGGAAGCAGGACTTCATCCTTATATTTTGATCAAGAAAGAGCGGGTGGAGGACTCTTTACCAGGGAAAAGATCACCGTGTGGGGCTGTTTATGAAGGCGATGAAATGGAAGATGGTGACACTTGAGAGTGATTTGAGTTCTTATCGAGTTCTCTCTTAGCAAGACTCTTGCCAGATGTCGTTGAAGCGCTGATTGGAGTTTATTATGTTGAAGGTGGGAAAAGTGCTGCAAACCACCTCATGAAATGGATCGGTATTCAGGTTGATTTTGATCCCATAGGAGTTAGAGCTCTAAACCAGGCCAAACCAATGTTCCAGAGAGTGTACTTCAGTGACTGTGGCGTTTGCTATGTGTCAAACCTTTAATGCTTTTAGAAGGTGCCATTGGGAAAAAATATTAAGTTCCAGGATATAGGGGGCTTGTTTGATAGAAGTGCTGATCACTCATGCTTCACGTCCATTCTTTCTGGAGTATCTTGTTACCAGCGGCTGGAATTTGTCGGTGATGCTGTCTTGGATCATCTCGATTACAAGGCACTTGTTCTTTACATACACAGAAATATCTGCCCTTTGGACGTTTGACTTGACTTGAGAGATGCTGCCGTAAACAATGGAAAAATTTTGCACGTGTTTGCCGTTTTAAACATAATCTTCATTTGCACCTTCGTCATGGTTCGAGTGCACTTGAAAAACATTGGGTTTGTACTCTCTTTTTCCTCTTATTGACTTTGAAACTCTTTTAAGTGGCAGGGGTGACTGTAATTATTAGCCTGGACCATGTTTTGCTTTACTGCTTACGGCAAGCAAGTTGTGCTGTGCTATTTTTCCATCTTTGCTTTCTTTGTCAGATTCCGGGGACTTCGGTGACGGTGGAAGGTTCAAAACGAAATTTTTAAAGCCATGGAATTCAAATTCCTTTGGCTTTTGGGGTGATTGCAAAGCAACCAAAAAGTTCTAGGTGACATTGTTGAATCAATTGCTGGTTCCATTTTCTTAGATAGTGGACGTGATACTGGAGTTTGTTTGGCAGGTTTGTTTCTATAGAATCCAACTGATACTTCTTTATAATTTTGGGGACAAGTTGTGTGATTTCCTGACCTTAAAAAAGGTTTCATTTCTCAAAATTTTGTTTCAATAACAGGTCTTCCAACCTTTATTTTGATCCTATGGTCACTCCAGAAACACTCCCTATGCATTTCCAGTGCGGGAACTGCAAGAAATGGTTGTCAACAACAGGTCTGAAGGCTTGGGGAACCAAAGCTACTCGAAAGTGGCTAATTTAGCAACTGTTGAAGTAAACATTGATGGGCATCCAGGTTGGGACTGCTCAAAATCAGCAAAAGAAAATGGCACAAAAATTAGCTGCCAGGAATTGCCTTGGTTGCCTTGAAAGAAAAAAGAAACTGCTGACGCTAAGGAGGAAAAGAGGACGAATGATGTGAAAAAGAAAGAGTGGAACCCCGGGACATTAACCAGGGGCCAGACCTTGAATGATATATGCTTGGGCAGAAATTGGCCCATTGCCGTTGTATCGGTAAGACGTGGCTTTTGGTTATGACTTGCCGAGTCATTAACATAGTTGATGCTTATACTGAATGACCAGAATTTTGTTGTTTTACAGTCTAGCTTTTCTGTGGTTTCACTTTGAGAAATAACTCAATATTTGCATTTAGGTGTGTTAACGAGGGTGGTATGCTCATGCAAAAAGATTTACATTTGCTGTTCGTGTAAAATACTTCAGATAGGGGATGGTACTGTATGAATGTGTAGGAGAGCCTATGCCAAGTGTCAAGAAAGCAAAAAGATCTCGGGCTGCGGTTTCTTCTCCTGGAGCTCTTTAAATAACTGGTATGACATGACATATTTTCATAAACTAGTATTGGCATACCGGTTATTGTGTGGCTGTCTGTGAAAAAACACCCTTGGTCAAGCTATGGGTTTCACGGAATAGAGTTTCTGGAACAACTAGTTCATCTGAGCTGCGCATAATGCCGCAATGGTATAAAAGTTTTTCTACTATTACAGTGATAGTTTATTTCCTCCCGGAAAAAGGTAGGAATATACCTGTTATTCTGCTCAGGAATTTATTGTTGCATAGAGAGGCATTCATATGTATTAATTTAAGTGGCAAAACTACCCACTGTTTTGTTGCTTATAATTTACGGCTTTATATATGAGAAGCAGTGTAACCTTTTAGTTTTGTTCCTTCTTTACAGTCGAGTATTGTAATCTAATTGCTACGTTAGAACCTTAATAAAATATTTTTTAATTAATGGAAATGTTAATCCACTTAAATTTTGTCTTGGGTTACTAAAAGGTTTCACTTTCGGAGTCTAGTTCTGCAACAGAATGTTAACTATATCAAATAAAATAGAAAAAAATAAAATCGCCTAACGCGCATCTTATGATGTGATCATTTATATATTTAATATTGTAGAGAAATAGAGA